>OZ026553.1:3054978-3222478 GCA_964020155.1 Chondrilla cf. caribensis
GGATTACTGTAAAACGCGTTTGCGATAAGCGAAACGAACATAGTCTAGCTAACTAGTAAGACTCTATCAAGCGCCCAGGGGCGTAATAAGTTTTTAGGCGCATTTCCATTTCACCTTCTACTAGCAGAAGACGTTGTGAATACTTGACGAGTATAAAATATATATTTTACAGATTTGACCTCTGATAAAATTAATTTATGTATGTATGCATGCATCTATCCTATATTCAATATATAGTCCTCTGCAGCTGCATGTGGATCCAGAGTTAGATCAATATATCTAACTATAATCAAATTATATTTATCTGTACACAATGCAAATACTCATATAATATATATTATAATTATACGTTCACACAAATAACATTGTAACATTGTGAATTTTATACCATATTATTGATAATCATACTCAAAGTGACAGAATGTACAGACATTTCACTATGTCATGATTAGGCAATAAACAAAAAAATAATTCATTTTACTAGTTCAAATAATATAAGAATTTTATCTACAGTACAAAACTTATATAACACACTGTATGTGCATCTAGATATACAAAGTTCAAGACCTGCAGTTTGAGGTTTGAGAGGCCTAGGTCTCTGTCCCCTTGACTATATTGGCTATTTCTGCATGAAACCTGATTCCCATAATGTTTCTTGGAACCTTTTTCTCGAAAAAACTTGACAATTGATCTGTTGCAAAACTCTTCAGTCTTTCTATTGGTGGGCTTGCACTTACTAATCAGAATGGAGAAAAATATTTTAAATTGCTATGTTAATCTTATACAAGCGTAAGTCATCAGTTTTTTTAGTCCATAATAGGATAGAACTCAGAGAATAGGATACCAGGTTACATATGAATCAGATAAGTTAATATTTATGATAATGAGCCAGTTATGTGTGTTCTACACACACCATGCATCTCAACTAAGAGAGGATTTAATTTAGTAACATTGCACTCTAATATGGATAACTCAACCACAAGGAACATGGAAATAAATTCAATAAAATTAATCAGAAATTCTAAATATCATAAATCAATATTCTAAATTAGAGATTGATGGGAATTATAATTATAATTATGCAATTTTATTTAATATGCAAAATTTGAGATAAGCATGTTGTGCAAAATATATTATGTAACTGAAAACTTACCTTCTTTCCTGTATTGTTGTTTGAATAATGTGAATCGTCTTTTAAACTCTCCTGGATCCTTTGCACTGAGGATGTCTGAAGGTATACTTTGTAAATTCACACCATATACACTGACGACAGAATTATTGCCATCTTCGGTCAAGCAAACTAAGCGCAGGTTGTTTGCTACAAAGTTTGTTTCAGTGACCATACATTCTCTCCGGTAGTTCAAAATCTGTTGTAGGTGATCAAAAAGTGTGTGATTTGGAATTGTTGACTTTCCAGTGGTTTTATATTCGATAATGAATGCTCCATCTGTAGTTTTTCCAACAATATCAATTCTGTACTTCCCAACCCGCTTCTCTGCCTGTACGGTAGTTACTCTTCCAGACAAAGTGGACAATGTCCTACGGTGTACATTTTTGCCCATATTTGTGATCATCTTGAAGGGTGGCTTACTAGAAAGTTGTCTTGCCTCTAACATTGCTGAAGAAATAAGACGTATTTTTCGTGTTTGGCCACCTGATTTGCTAGATCCACCTGATCCACCCTCACTTCCTGACGATTCTCCTGATTTATCACCACATCCTGATGATCCTCCAGATTTACCCGCACTTCCTGATGATCCTTCAGATTTGCCACCACTTCTTGACAATCCACCTGATCTACAACCACTCCCTGACGATCCACCTGATTGACCACCACTCCCTGACGATCCACCCAATCGACCACCACTTCCTGACGATCCACCTGATTTAGTACCACTTCTTGAAGAGTTATAACTCTGAAGGTTCCTGGAGGGCGTAGATAGCATTTTAGATGCGTTTAGTGAAACAGTTTGAGCTAATGAGATTCCAGATTGAGATACATAACCTTCTCGTATCTCCGGTGAAATCAAAACACCTCCGTAACTGAGAAAAAAGGCATCTTTAGCAAGTATGCTTTCCTCATACAAGGCAGCTGGTACCCACATGCATGAATTGTGAGTACTTGAAGAGGCAGACTGTTTGGCTGCATTTTGCAATTGATTAATTAGTTTCTTGAATGCAACAAATGTTTGTTGATGACCACGAGTTATCATCTGCTTCACATCATCTTCAGTTATTTGGCATTTGATTATATAACTAGCAAGTTCCATTGTGGTTGATTGGTTGGCCTTGCTAGAGATCCAGGAGCTGACATATGACTTCAAGGAGTAGCGTGTCATCCGTTGCCCTTCACCTTTCATAAGAGCATCAGTCATTTCAGTGGTTATTTTTTCATCAGTTGGGATAACATACCGTATATAACCTGGTGTCTGGTTGTGCAGTCTTGCTCTTTCAATCTCAGATTGAATTCCTTTGTACATTTTCAATAGAGTGCTAACCATGTCCTTAGCACTATCCTCACGGATGCTATCAAGTAGATCTCTGGGAACAGACACCTTTTCTCTGGTCTGCTCTTTCAAACTTTCCAGAACGCCAGCTACAGCTATGGCAAAGAAATGCAGTTTCACAAGTTCCTTCAAACGAGCAAACATTGGAAAATATCGTGCAATTCGGTTGTAATTGTCAGTGAATCCCTTTGTAAACTTCACTTCAGGGCTGTCTGGATCCTGCTCATGCTCTGTGTCCTGCAGCTTACCATCAGGTCCAGGTAGTATGGGGTGGGTGCGAACCGACATCTTGGGTTCAGACACATAATAGATTCCTTGTGAACCTTTCTGTTCACAGTTGTATACCAGCTCATCGGCTTGGATCCAAAATCGACTTATGTGGCTAGTGCTAGGGCCTCGTTTATGAATGGGTTTCAAGAGTTCCTGAAGTTCGAGAGGCAAATTCTTAGTAAGACCATCATGAGTAGGCCTTTGGTGAAAGGGAGGAATGGAGGAAACATCCGACCCCACAGAGAATGATTTCAATAAGTAATCTGTCTCAAACAGAGTTTGTAGGAGATCAGTGCCTGCTAGAGTTTGTGGATCAAAACGAAATTCCTGGAATGGATGGAAATGCTGGTCCAAATTGGGAGGATCTAAGCTAAACCATAGAGGATGGAGAATTTCACGATCCAGGTGTAACACAGTGCTGATATCAGAGGTTGAAAACAGACCAATGTTTCCTCTCATTTCATCTGTTGGATCCACTAGAATACTGATTGAAGGGTGATCTGGATCAGTATCGATTATAAAGCCACGTAATTTTGAGTATTCTTCACAGCTCCCAAGTGTTGTTTGTTGGATGAGCCAACCTTCATCAGAGCGAGGACTTAGTGGTGATGCAAGTAATCTAGAAACATCCTCCATGGTCAGTCCTTTCTTCTCCAGCATCGCTATAATAGCCTTCACTTTGGAATCGTCTTTTTCATCTTCAAGAGGGTGGAGTTTTCTGAGATCATTCTCATAAAGGTGATACTGCAGTTCATCATTAGGGATGGGCCGTTCGTCTGGGTGTACATCCTGTAAGGCAAGAATGTATTGACTGTGGAGCCGTCCGGTGACAATGTGGAGGATAAGAGCTTCTGATACCAGTACTGTTTGACTGTCCCAAAATGGGCAAAATCGTATGTTGTATACCAGCTTATGCAGCCATCCAACCAAGCATTGACTCTCATCAGCAGTTGACAGTTTTGGACACAGCTGAGCACATTTCAGGATTACTCCAATGACAAGGCGAAAAATGTATGTCTGCATAGCAGGATGCAGGGACATACTTGCAATGGTAGCAGAACCTTCACAGCACCAAAGAATTGCTTTCCTTGTGGCATACAGGTCATGTTTGCTGTGTTTATGATCCTGCAGGCATAGAGTGAAGTGCTTCAACAGCCAAAGAGCAGCATTGACGAAACAGATAGCCACTTGTGAGGAGTGCTCACATGCAGTCACTAGATCAATGTAAGCCATAGCTGCATCTTTTTCCTTCCATTTCCCCAGTTTCAGTTGCTTTAGCAAAGCTGCTTCGTATCTAAAGAAATTTACTCCCCCAGTGATACTGAATGCAGGCCACTGATGGCAGGTTGGTGGTTGGAGCTGCTCAACAGATGGAAATAAGGAAAGTGAGGAAATGTCTTCTGCTTTCAATGCTGATCTACTGTCCAGTGTTTTCAACTGGGTGAGAGCTGAATCGATACTTTCGAGAAGAAAGGTTGAATGCCCTGATAGGAATTCTATTATAACATCTGTAACAGCATTTTGAAGCCAAGAAGACAGTGGTGCTAATAGTGCAGCAGTTTGTATGAGAGAAAAACCGGACAAAATTTTACGCTCGAACAAATGCATATATCCTTTAAAGAATAGCAAATGACCTCTGTCCTCATCTAACATTCTAGTAAGAAAGCTCTTCTTTGAGTCCAGGAAAAGCCCCAATGCTTCCAGGATGTAATCATTACCATTATTTGCAATCATTAGATCTTCAATCTTGTCCTCTTTTAAGATGCTCATTATAGTTTCATAATCCCTCTCTGTCCACGCTGACTCCAAACATGCATTGAAACTATTCACTTTGTCTTCCCATTCTGTTTTTATCTGTTCTTCAGCAATAATAATATCCAAATCAATGCTTTTGGACTTATCAAACAATTCATCCAAGCTGAATGCACCATCAGCTTGCACGCTGTCATTACATGCATATAGATGAGCTTCCTTGGCTGTCAGGAGCAGCTGCCATTTTTCATATGGATTCTTATCATCAATTTCCTTGGCCATTTGTATCAATGCATTAGAAGAGATTATGTGAGCCTTGACGATATCTCGTCTATCATTTGTTGATTCAAGGGCTTTACAAATCAAAGGAAATACCATTTCTGGGGATCCAAGGCGAATGAGCTCCAGTGCGTCTTGCAGCAGTGTCCTGGCTCCGGGAGGTCTAGAACAGTGACTCATGTACAGACACCCCACTCCTGCGTGTACATTAGGCTCATCAGATTGGAGAAAAGCCAATCCTGCATTCACCCAACACTGCATATCTTCAGTGTAGCTCTTGTCACGGCAAATTTCACAGACCATCTGTGGTTGTAGCATCCCATAGCGGGGTAAACTGATTTTTTTACCTGTGGACAAAGACACTTCCTCCTGGCAAAGAATACAACTTGACTGACGGAACTTGCGCCTCCTTGCAATGTCGGCAGTCTGAACTGTAGTAGATGGAATGAACTTTTGTAGATGGTCCAGCAATTCTTCATCACTTGCATTCCTGTCTGGAAATCTCTGATCATAGAATAGGTCTAAAAGAACTAGTAAATCGTTTTTTCTTAGGAATGAAAAATCAACAATTGGTACATTTTCTCCCGGAACAATAGTTTTGTTGGCACTCTTTCCTTTCATTCTAATCCGTGCATCATGCAACAGACCTTGCACTTGTGCATAGGGATCATCTGATAGCATGAGCGACTTGCACTGCTGTCCTTTCTGTACAGGAACGAAAGAATGATAAGATAAATGTTCAATGCATTGCGGTTTTCTTTCTGATCTTGGCCAAAGTGCAGCATTCCCCTTCAAAAGTCGAGTTAGCTCGGGCATCGACTTTTGTAGAAACTGAGTAAACTCAGTACCATTTTGAAGAAATTGTGCCAGGTCAGCAAACTGACATCCTTCCAATTTGGTCTGTGCCCATGAGCTCATTAAAGCCTTGAGCTTATCAGAGAACCTAGAAGCAACTGGGAGGGGGATTGCTTGACCTACTGGCACATCTCCATCATCTAATAGCTTTTCATCATATGCTCGTCTTTCAATCCTATCTGATAGTATGCGATAGGCCTCGTTGATTTTCTGCATCCATTCTCTTGCCTGCATATGTCTATTCTTATCGGGATGAACCTGACGAGCTCTATCTCTATATGCCTTGCGTATTTCTTCATTTGTGGAATTAAGGCCCACACCTAATGCATCATAGAGGTTCAATTCAGGTGTGAAATTTGGCAGTGAGAAATTTGGACTTGATTCTGTATTCGGCTCTGAGAAACCTGTTGCTGAATAGGTTTTTGAAGTTGCCATTGATCCTTTATCTGATTTCGATTCAGATTCAGATTCAGATTTTGCAGTAAACTCTAAGGAATGTGTTGATGAACTTTGCTGTTTTTAAGTTCTCATTGATCTGTGTTCTGACTTGGAAGTTAATTTCGATTCTGATGTTAGAGTTATCTCAGCTCTTTCTTTTATTTCTGTAAAATAAAATGAATTGATGAATTAATGCAATGCAAATTGGATCTCCAATCATAATAATGTACTGTTACAGTATTTTAATAAGTAATTCTAATTTGTGTCTAATGCATATTCTTCATGAGTTATACATTAATAAATTCTGCAGAATACATTATTTTGTTTAGTGAAGCAGTTGCAGTGAAAAATTTGATGTCCAACTTGCAAGGTTATGTACAACAAGATAATTGTTATGAGTGCATATAACAAACCTTTTTAATCTTGAATAAATTTTTGGTAGATAATAGTTGCTGGACTAGTTGAGGGAGATACTGCCTGTGAAAAGATTAATATTCATTTAAATTCAAAGACAAGTAAAAAAATTGATTTAAAATACAGTGTCAATGTTCACCAATACACTAACACAAATAATGCATGAATAAACCATAATTTCAGTGGGCACGACCATTAAATTTTCACAACAACATAGTTTACTTATGTAACAAGCTATGAAACACTACTGAATCATTGTTGAAAGGCCTTGTTTCGGGAACGAGGCATTGAAACAGGGAAATTCAACAATGCTTGATCCTAAATGAACTAGCACTTTCCTCCTGTGTTGCTTAAAGAATACATTGAATATCCAGACATCTAAAACTATTTTGTTTCTGCTCCCAGTCCGGTGACAAAAGAAGTCCTCAAAGCCTACAAGAGTCAGTTTTGTACACACCAGCTCTCCACCAGTCAGTTCTGTATCCACCATTTCTCCTCCAGTCAGTTCCGTATCCACCATTTCTTCACCAGTCAGTTCTGTACCCACAAGTTCTTCACCAGTCAGTTCTGTACCCACAAGTTCTCCACCAGTCAGTTCTGTACCCACAAGTTCTCCATCAGTCAGTTCTGTACCCACCAGTTCTCCATCAATTAGTTCTATGCCCACCATTTTTCCACCAGCCAGTTCTGTATCTGTCACTACCTTATCCTCACCTGGCATATCCACTTATACCAGTCTTACGCAAAAAAACAAATCTCCACCAGCTTTTGTTCCAGCCCCTTCTCTCAAGGCAACTTGGGGCAAACTACATGGGAATGCGTTGCATGAGGCAATATCAAATGCTAACAGCATAATTGTACACTGGAAGCCAAATTTCTTTATGGTGACATCCAGTCAACAAGATAAAAGTTTTGTCAATGAATTGACACGGCTTTTCCACGCTTTCAACCAACAGTCTGCCCTGGAGTCCATCGCAATCAAGGCAGCTATGTGCATGCCCTCGCTCCTTTTACAAAAGCCGAGTTGTAAATTCAAAGCCAAAGACCATATCACTTGCTCGAAAAGATGCTTGGGTCTTTGGAAAGATGACAAATTTACTTTATTGATCAAAGAAAATGAAATGATTCAGGAATGATTTAAGGAGCGACATGACCCAATGCCCGATGCTGATGCAAGAATCACCCGCACATGTATGAGGTTGATGAACACTGGCAGGACGAAAGCCACTATACAACTGCTATCCAGGACAAGAACCAAAAGAATACACAACCTTGATGATGAAATTGAAAGAAAGTTTGTACAAAGCATTCTCAGAGAGAAACATCCCAATGCAAAACCAGTAAATCCCAATGTGCTGCTGGGTGAACCCTCAGCTGATACCCCAGAGAGCCTGCACCTACTTAATTATCTTTGAAGAAATCTCACCAGATGACATCAGACGGGCATCATTACACACTGAAGGCTCTGCTAGCCCATCTGGTTTGAATGCAATGGCATGGAGACGGTTATGCACATCATTTGGTGAAAGTTCTAATGGATTATGTGCAGCTTTAGTTTCATTTACAAAAAGAATGAGTACAACCTACATTGACCCACTTAGTCTGTCAGTGTATTTTGCAAGCTGCCTCATCCCTCTGGATAAATGTCCAGGTGTTCGCCCAATAGGAGTTGGGGAGGTCTGTCAAGAATTGTTGGAAAGTGATCACGAAGTACGCAAAATCAGAAATCCGTAGAGCAGTTGGCCCAGTCCAACTTTGTGGAGGCTTTGAATCAGGATGCAAAGCAGCTTTTCATACCACGTCTGAAATCTTTCAGGATGAAAACACTGAAGCGATATTGTTTATCGATGCCTCAAATACCTTCAATCAATTAAATCAAAAAGTCACCCTTCTCAACAGCCGCACAGTTTGCCCAGCTCTTGCCCCAACAATCATCAATACTTACAGAAACCCTTCTGTTTTATATGTGGGTGGAGAATCTATCTTATCAGTTGAAGGGACAACACAGGGAGACCCTTTAGGCCTGGCCATCTATGACATTGGGAGTCAGCCACTCATCCAAAGGCTTATAGGCAATGCCAAACAGGTGTGATATGCTGACGATTCTTCGGCCGGTGCCAACCTGAATAGTTTGATGGAGTGGTGAAGGGAGTTATTGAGGATAGGGCCACACTATGGCTATTTTCCAAACAGTTCCAAAAGCAAATTGTCAGTCAAAACAGAATTTCTTTCTAGAGCCAAAGACCTGTTTGGAGACACAGGAGTGCAAATCTGTACAGATGGGGGAAAGTACTTAGGAGGAGCCATAGGCAGCAAGGATTTCCTCCAGATGTTCCTTCAGTCCAAAGTAGAAGAGTGGAAAAAGGAATTGGAGATCCTTATCAACATTGCCCAATCTCAACCACACGCAGCTTATTCAGCATTCACACATGGTGTGTACATCTTACAAAATAATGGATTTCCAAGAACCATCACTTGCAGACATCCTACAATCACTTGAATTCAAGATACGAATACAACTTCTGTCAGCTCTAACCGGCCAGAATCCTCCCAATGACATCTTACATGAAGTCTTTCCTTTGCCACCAAACCTTGGACGGTTGGGTATAATTAATCCTATATGCTAGTCAACAACATCAAGCTTCCATCAAGATTACTGCACCACTGGTTGAAAACGTTCAACACCAACTGAACGTTCCACAAACTGATCTACTACAACAGCACAATAAGGCGGAATTGAAAACAAAGAAAAACTCAATCTTGAAACAGAAAGTAGATTCGTGAAAAAATGTTGCCTAAACTGCCATCACAATATTACAACAGTGTGTCAATCTTGGGCAAGAAAAGGGAGCATCGCTATATATGGCTGACACCTCTACCAATAGAGAGACACGGGGCCTTACACAAGTCAGACTTTAGGGATGCACTTGCTCTACGATACAATCTCCTGCTTCAACGGACACCTACCCCCTGCATGTGCATGTGGTCATCATTTCAGCATGGAACATGCTCTGTCTTGCCCAACAGGAGGTTACATCAGAGTACACCACAATGAAGTCAGGTATTTGGCAACATCCATGCTATGAGAGGTATATGCCACGACGTCCAAGTGGAACCTCATTTACAACCTCTGACAGGTGAAACCATGGTACACAGGACTGCAAACACTGAACCGGGAGCTCGCCTTGACATCTCAGCCTGTGGTGTCTGGGATGGCAGATTTGAAAGGACATTTTTTGATGTAAGGGTTTTCAACCCAAGCGCCCAATCAAATCGCGCCACCTCTCTGCAATCTACCTACCGCAGATATGAGATGGAGAAGAAGAGACACTACGAGCAAAGAGGCCTGGAGATTGAACGTGCTTCGTTTACACCACCGGTGATGTCAGCCACTGTGGGCATGGGATCGATTGCTAGAACCTTTTACAGTCAACTCGCCTCAATGCTAAGCAAGAAACAAGGCACCTCCTATTCGAAAACTGTAGAGTGGATCTGATGCAAGCTTAGCTTTGCCCTTCTAAGAATCTCAATCCTATGCATCCGTGGATCAAGAACATTCTCCAAATTGATTCACCAAGAACCAGCCAACATTCAGCTCCAGATCTCAGAAGGTCGAATTTAGATTTGCAACATTACTACATATTAATGACTTTTGATCCTATTATTACTGTACTCGTTCTATATCATGATTATTATCTTTGTA
The DNA here is from genome assembly GCA_964020155.1 of Chondrilla cf. caribensis. Classification (NCBI taxonomy): domain Eukaryota; kingdom Metazoa; phylum Porifera; class Demospongiae; order Chondrillida; family Chondrillidae; genus Chondrilla; species Chondrilla cf. caribensis. The sequence continues at coordinate 3,065,197 of OZ026553.1, forward strand.
ATGGGGTCTGTAATGCTTTTCGTGATAATTTTTAGGGTATTAGTGCTAATAATACCCTGAATGATCAAATCACTCATGATGTAATTCTTCTATAAATAGAATGAAAATGCACATCATTTTGAAACTTAGCATGTAAGCAATGAGGTGGGTCCACCAATGTTTTCATGCATGTGCATGGCAAAACATAACAAAACATGACATGAGGCAGTTTCAGGACACGTTTAATTTGGTAGTCATCGGGTATGCATTTCTTGGAGCAAATATTAGGTGTGCTGTTACCAATTAGGTAAATGAATCGATTGAACAACCCATTTCCACCTTCCCTACAACTTTGTAGCAGCAAAAGGGATCACAAGATATAGAAAGAGAAAAAGAAGCAGCAAATATTATAAAAAAATGGTGTTTTCAGAGAAAGTGTGAAAAAGTTGGTGTCTTCATTTCATTAAAAACACTTCTAGTGCGAGGACACACGACACTCATTCTGGCAAACCGCAAATTTAAATTCCGCCAATAATGCATTGGGTTAGATTTCGGGCAAATCGCCAAAGTTTATGACCGCCAATATTTCCGGATATACGGTGGATATAAATAGCTACAAAAGGTCCAACATAAACTATCATATGCAGGGTTTAAATTAGTCTGGCGCGCTAGACCTCAACCTCTCATTACCGCGCCCACGCGCGGTAATGAGAGGGAGAGGTCTAGCAACTATTGTCAATTTCACACCTCGGCTCGACCAATGAAATCGCCGGCAACTGAAATGACACCGCCAGCAATTGGCACTAGCCGCTCCGCGGGCGTTTAAAGAATAGGCGTGTGGAAGAGTGTGTAGACGACGTCTGGCCTTGGAGTTACCTTCTTGCTGGCTGGAGAGATCCCAGTACCTCTAGAAGAGAGCGACAGTATACGCTTCCTACGCTGCCAGCGCTGATCGACGAGCTGTACAATTCTGCTACTTGTAGCAGCCATCTCTGTCTCCAGCCTCTCCACTTTCGCAGCCTGATCACTACAACGCTCGAAAACTATGATTATAGCGTTTTTTGGCAGTTTCAGAGAAATCTGGTTGATTTCGTTCAGTTTTCGTCCGAGAACGGTGAGTGCGAACGCCACAGAGACCTTTTCTGCTTTCCTTGCGCGGAACGTCAGCGGCAGCGCAGACGTAGCATGTTGTTTCTAAGTGACTAGCCTCTAATCCCTGCGCCATCCGTGTTGTATCCCTTCATCGAAGTCGTTCCAGCGTCCAAAATACAACTCGCACCTTCGTCCGTACGCATTGTTGCTTATAAACGTCGACGGCGATGATTACGCAAGGTGTGAAATTGACAATAGTTGCTAGACCCTATTTCTCATTTTCGCCCCCGCGCGATAATGAGAAATTGGGTCTAGCGAGCCAGACTAGGTCTAAATATGCCGTTCAGCAGCCTCCGCGTTCAGTAATTGCCGCCTTGGGCGTCTATATTTCATGCTTCGTAACTTCACGACGAAGAGACGGATGTATTTTGGAAGTAAACACGATGGCTGTAAAGGAAATAAGCACCTTTATCCAAGGTAGAAAGAATATTTGGGCTTGTTCGCTTCCATCCCTTAATCTAGGCTGGTTGTGTCCTGGGAATTCGGAGATCGAAGTTCGGATATACGTACCATGCTACTCTTGGCCACCGCACAAGGGCTTCCTGCGAATACAGGTTGATTGCCGTTTGCAGACAACCACCTGGCATGAAATCGATAACGATATGAGCGATATTATATTAGTCTTGCTCTGTCCTTTAGTAACTTTACTAAATGAAGTTATTACGTATTAACGTTATAACGTTTATTTGAACTTTGTAGCTTGTTCCGAGTGGAAGTCACGTGTCCCAGTCTCAATAAATTATCACTGTAATAATTATTCACTGGTCCAGGACCAGATACGTATAGTTTACGTACCATTCTATAGAAACTATATACGCCAATTTTTTAGATGGACTATAGAGATATTACCGATAAATTTCGTGAAATTCAATCAAAATTATGCAGCCTGTAATGAAAAATGAATAATAATCTCAGTCTGATACCTTTTTTTAATTCTTCAAGAGGAATTTCTTGGTTGGAACTATACACTGTCTCAGATATTCTAGAAGGATCTGTGTAGCACCTCCTACATGTGCTGTCTGCAGGAGTGTTCTCGAAACAGCATTTTTATACTACTTAGTCTATAGTCATATATAGTATAATGTTATGATACAAATCACATGATACAAAACATATGACAAATCGTATGATACAAATCATATGATACTATTATGTCATAGCTAGTTTGTACTAACTATGTATAGACAATGTTTATGAATATCATTTACTGTCTGTGGGAGTGTTTTTGAAATAGCATTATTATACTACTTAGTCTATAGTCTTAGCATTATGATACAAATCACATGATATATACAAAACATATGACAAAGCATATCATACAAATCGTATGATACTATTATGTCATATTTTGTAACTATGTATAGACAATGTTTATATGAATATTATCATTTACTGTCTGTGGGAGTGTTTTTGAAATAACATTGTCATGCTACCTATATATGATACAAATCATATGATACTAGTATGAATATCATTAAGTTGTGAGTGATATCACTATGATGACGTCGACGTTTAGAGAAATGAAACCTATACCAGCTATATTATTGTCCTAACACTGGCAGCCAGCATAAGCTTACAAATTGTGCAATTACAATATTATACTTGTTTTAAGCAGACAAGGAGTTAAGCCACCCTGGCTTGTTGAGTATTAGAACTATATAAAGATAATATTATTATGTCTGAAGATACTGCTATAAATCTATATAAGAATAATTATATATATTAATCTCTTTGTTTTCTCCACATCATGGCATAAATGTATCAAGTCTGGGTCTGACAGAGTAAATACTGAGATCTGTGTTGGTGTCATCCTCTGTCATGCACACCAGGATCAGCTTGCGATTGTGTGCATGTTCAAAATTTCTCCTTGTTGTCTATACATGGGTTTTGCCAAGTATATATTTTCAATGACAGCAACTGCACATACATCATGCGATATGTAGCTACTCTCATCCACAAACAAACAATGTCATAATATTGATGAATGCAAAGCACACTTAGTTCTAGATATTAATAATTAACTTTCAGTTAAAATAAGCATGACTTTACAGTTTGCATAGCGATTGTACTTTTTGGATTTGTAATTTCATTTAGTACATTGTTTATACAAATATCAGTATCCATAACAATTTCTGATTTCTGTGGCATGGACTGCAATCTTTATCATATTCATGCAGACTCCAAATGTTCCCAGTTTTAATGGCATTCACAGCATGTTTACGTATGCAAGACTTCCTACATGCATGGCTATCTATCATAGAGTGCGATAGCACTCTATAGAGATGATGCGAAAACAAAATGGCGGCCCTATACTTCCCATACATTACAATTTCGCAAAATATCGCCTATGGAAAGGCATTAAGCCCAAGCGAACATTCAGGAGTCATTTTCGGCTAATTTGAGAAGTAACAAAACTACTAACAAGTGAAAGAACGCAGTTGAAGTGGCGAACCGGCGAAAGGTCAAAAATTTAAAGGTCAAAATTTCGGACTTCTTCTCACAATATTTTTAGACAAAGCTACCGAAGTATCTGATGGAGCTATGGCGATAATTTCAACACGACGATCTTAATTTTGTAGCGCGAAGTGCCCTTTCCTACCGTTGTACTACATATGGCGACTGTGGCATTTCCAGCACTATACTGCGACTGCCTCATAGTAATACGCCATTTTGTTCCATTAAGAATAATCGCTTATACTTCATAACAATGAGTCACGACGGCTCAGTGAGCAGATGATGGGTTTTATAGAGTTTGGTGGGTTCGAATCCCCGAGAGGGCGATTTTTATTAAATGTCAAAATTTTACATCACATACTTGAGGCAAAGAAAGGATGCAAACAAGAGTAATAAAAACATTAAAAAAGATGAAGGATGTAGGGATAACAAGCAAAAAGAGGGAAAGAACAATTACAAGGTAGGGATGAACGGAATGAGAACACCGTCGGAGCTAGTGAGCAGCACGTTGGAATGAGAAGACTGTTGGAATTAATATAACAATCCCTATATCAACAGCTGCAGACAGAACACTGTGTATTGCACAAGCAATAACTGCTGTTGATATAGGGATTGTTATTCCAACAATCTTCTCATTCCGACATGCATGCTGCTCACTCCAACAGTCTTCTCATTCAGCTCATCCCTACCTTGTTCTTTCCCTTTTTTTGCTTGTTATCCCTACATCCTTCATCATTTTTAAATGTTTTTTATTATCCTTAAATTATATGGTCGATTCAAATTTAAACTCACGAACATGTATAAACAAATTGATGGTATACTAGTACATGATGAAATATTTAAAGCAGTTACAAATTTTATTAAATGCCAATGAGTACAAATTTATTTCATTATATTATAAATAGTTCTATGTTAATACTGTCAAATAAACATAGTTTCAATTAGTAAGCCTAAGTGTATTTATTTCGGCTAGTAGAATAGTAGTATACAATGTCATGAAATGAAAAAGCAATACCATTATAAAATCCATCTACGTGCATTAACATCTAGTATCTATTTTATAATTATGATTATAAACTATTCCATCATTTCTTCCATCCTTTGCAGTTCACTAATGTATACATTGTAGCTCTCCAAGTCGTATAATACGAAAAACACCTATCACAAACAAAGATAAGGAGATAAGGGAGGGCAGAGGGAGAACTCAGAAGGTAGGTAGAAAGGGGAATGAGAGGGATAAAGAGATGAAGAGGGAGTGAGGAAGAGTAGGAGAGAGATAGTAAGGCAAGGGGAGGGGTCAATCAGTAGGAAAAGGAAAGATGAGGGAAATACTACGTATGTACGTATACTGGTTAACATGCATTCACACATGAAAGCAATTTCACAGTGAAAACTTTTTTTTGAAATAAGCATATAATGAGCATGTACGTATGTAAGAATTAGTGTACATACATGCATACATTGTGATTACATACGTACATACCTGTTGCAATGATGAATCTGTTTTGTTGGCTAAATAGCCCCTAATCGACCGGAGAATGGTTTGAGCAGCTGTATGCTTTGGAAAGTTATTACTATAATAGTGAGGAGAGAAAGGGCTGAAGTATAATATGCTATCCAGGAAGACACTCAATGGGTTGCAGAGTCAGTTTCGGTAATCAGAACTTGTGAATTGAATTAACAATGATGCGATATACGTACAAAGTTTTGCTGGTGACATGCATATGTACGTACATACGTATATACTAGATACAGGAATACAAGACACAACAAACAGAGCCCCTGTTTATATCAATGTGGAGTTATTTCACAAAGACACAGGAATTGTGGTATGACTCTCCACATGCTGATATGTACATACGTACACAATACAAGGAATGATTGTGCTGTTCTTCAGAATGTGCACAGTTTTGCATGTGACATGTACGGTACATGCTTTAATATATGCAGGGCGAATCTTATGCAGTTTCCAATATTTCACGTTTCTCGTGTTTTTAATTTTATGGTCTCTACTCTGCTGCAGCAATTTAGAAACTCAAAGTATTTGAAAAAATCAATGCAACAGCATTTGGCTTGAAAAATTTCGCAAATAACAGTTGATCTGCAAATACTGTTGAAACCTCCAAAAATTGAAGCATGAATGGTATTCAAATATACTGAGTACACATACAAAGTATACAAAACTAACAGGACGTGAAGGGTCACATGCACTCACGATCCACTAGCAATTGATGGGAAGGCTACTGTCTTCAGCTTGCTGTCATCAGCTACTACAAGGACATTATGTACTGCATCCTTCAGTTGATCCACACCTTTCAGAGGGTCCCACGTTGGACTGTTGACGTGGATGATGTGGTCGCATAAGAGCAAGTCACCACTTCCGCTAATAACAGCTGAGTTCAAAATGCAACACACATAGAGTTGGTAGATGTAGAAATAGGTACTCATGTACATATGGATGTATTTTGCCTGAACATGCATGTACGTACATACGTATGTATGAAAGGGTTAGATACAAATATACGTATGTATGCACGTACATTCATATGTATGTATAGTATGTACATACGTATATACGTACCTATGTACATACAGTGAATATTTGTTGATCCACCTAAGATTCTATTTGTCAGCATTTCCATGCATGAATTCATTTTGGTACATGCGTACGTACATATTGATGACAATCCACTGGATATTCTTACATGAATTGCAGAGGCCTAACGAGAATTTACTGTACATACATATGTACGTACGTATATTTAGGGACGTACATACGTACATAGATATGTACATACGTATTACACATACGTACATATCAGTACTAATCACAATAAACTGTTACCCATATGTACCTGTTCTATACCCACACACAAACAGGTACGGCCATTTTAGTGAGTGAGTCACATAGCTTGATGATGGCTGACTTGTACACCTCGTAGTGATACTAATTATCCTACTAATAATACATGGACACAATTGTCCAACTTCCAAAACGTCCTTAGAGGCATACTGTATGTACGTACATGGAGTGCCCCAATGGGTTGTGCATTCAGATTAAGCGTCTTAAACTGAGAATTTGAGCAATCCATACTATGCATAATATGCCATAATTGAAATGTGCAATTTTTGAGAGGATAACAAAGAACAACAATGGGCATATGGCATAATTAATTACGTATAATAGCAATAATATGATGTTGATTCCTCTTTAGAAGCTCTACTAAAAGGATTGAGTCAAACATGTTTGCTTTGGAAAAACACTTTGAGGTGTTGAGTAAAGTTATAGGGCAAACAAGAGAACAGGTCCGGCCACAATCAATCCGTACACCTATCTGTTCTACATGTATTTTCAGAAATGTACAGTTTACTCTGGTTAGTACAGTATGTACATACATACATAGTGATACTTAAAAGTGAAATATATAGATACAAAAACACACGTGTGTACATATGTACGTATGTATTCCTGGATGTATTATATATGTACATATGTATGTACATACGTACGTACATGATAGATTTACGTACATGTTACACACCTTCACTAACATCCATACCACCTTTAACCTTTCGAATGTCTGTCTCAAGAGCTGCTCCTCCCTTGGACCTCAATGCCTGACCTGAGGTGAACAGATCCAGTGTAACAGCAATCACTTATTCCAAAACACAAATAATGTGAGGTTCGAATACACAAAACAAAATTATGCATTTATCTTATATCTGTTGACTATGGGAAGTAGAAGTCTATTGAAAATTCCAGGAATAGTGATGTTCCAATGTAAGAATTACATTCATATGTATTAACAGTTCTTTGATATACATACATGAATGAAGTTAGGGATAGGTACGTATGTACACAATATTATTATGCAGAACATGTACATACGTACGTACGTTAATGCTGTGCAATGTATGCCTCATTACCCAATACTGGTTAGAGGGTGTATGGAGACATTTATTATGGCTTCAGCTCACCAACTTGTCCAGCCAAGCTCAAGCTACTATTAGTTGGATGCACATAGGCTTGAGCATTAACATCCACAATATCCCCTTTGAGCACTGTCAGCTTCTGTCCAAGAGGAAGTGTCTTCTCAGTCAACACAGTCGTACCACGACCTGATGTTCTTACACCTTCCTCTCTCTGCTTAGGCTTCCTACCCTGCTTCTTAGGAACAGGCTTAGGTCTAGATTTGGCAGGACTCTTTTTCGACGGTGTTGTCTGATAAAACGAGAACATAAAAGTACCATATGTACCTCTGCAGCTCTGTATACAAGCATTGTGTTGGGTATTATCTGTGTGAGAGCACCTGTTATGCACCCATGTACGCACCTACACAATACATAAGCTCATTCAATAGCAGAAATAAAAGTGGATGCTGGCACATACCCATACATATGCATATGCAGGTACTGGAATGAATATGTATTGCACACACAAGAAAATTCTCAGACATTGTACCTTCTTCTTCCTGGGAGAGGGAGGAGGAGATGAGGTACCTGATGGCATAGCAGCAGTTGTTCCCTTGTTCAATTTGGACCAATCCTGTCTCTTGTGTAGGAGTACCCCATGGATGTGAGGGAGAACACCACCCTGGGAGATGGTCACACCCTTCAGAAGCTAAAGGAGTACATACACAAGAATATACGTACGTATGTACATAACCATGCGTGTGTGTGTACGTATGTGTGTGTGTGTGTGTGTGTGTGTGTGTGTGTGTGTGTGTGTGTGTGTGTGTGTGTGTGTGTACGTGTGTGTGTGTGTATGTGTACGTGTGTGTGTGTGTGTGTGTGTGTGTGTGTGTGTGTGTGTGTGTGTGTGTGTGTGTGTGTGTATGTGTGTGTGTGTACATATGTGCGTGTGTGTGCATTTAATTAATTTACTGCCATTACATGCGTACACACAACATTCACAGGGATGGTTCCAACAGGATTGGAAGTTATGATGAGACTAGTTATTCTTTTCTACTGTAGAGAGGTTGTCAACTCTTCAGAGGTTAAGATGCATCAATACCAGGAAAGTCTACTTTAAGGCTTCAATAGTATCCTTTGTAGGGAGTACATTTTCACTATGTCTGCTATTCGGGGTGTCCTTCAATAGAGGTTCCATATGTATGTACCATGATAAAATACTATTAACTAACTGAAATACCAAATGCTCAACTTGAGCCAAGTCAACAACATAAAACCAAAGAATGACTTCAAGGGACGGAAAGCTGATTTCAAATGAGAGACATAATCATACAGACGTACCTACATAAACTATAACAAGGGGGATTCTAGGTCTCAGGTGTTGCTGTACTGCACCAGTGATTCATGCACGTATTTCATGTACGGACATATGTACATACGCATTATACATAGCCTTGTTTTGAAATACTAACTATAGGATCATTCATATGACAGCAATACAAAATATCAGTGGTTCAGATAGCAAGTGTTGTTTCATTTGTACTATAGCTGTTGTGATACCGTATACCACTTTATGAGATAATACACAATTACGTAAGTACATGTAAATATACATACGTAACAACACATTTGTGAGATAATTGCAGTGAACTACAGACAAACACCATTAGGATAAATTACTGTTCAACACAAAACAATTTTCAAAATCTGTTAGGTTTACTGCAGTAGTGCACATACGTACATAGGTACGAAAAGCGAGTCCTGATCAGAACAACATCATGATTCTGATAACAAGAACTAATTTTGCAATTTCTTATGTATATATCAGTGTGTGCAACAATTCCAGCAGAACCAGACAAACATCCATCCAGCTCCATCACAATGGCATTGCCATCAAGCACACCCGGAGGGCGAGGGTACCAACAATATAAACAGATTAACAAATAGTAATCATTTTACACGAAGCATTGTGTTTATGCATATACAATAATGTACTGTACTTTATGTATGTACGTACATATACTCATAATGAATACCAAGTACGTACGTACATACATTATATGGGGAACCTCTCTATAAAGGACACATTGGGACCAGCTAATTTGTCCACTGTAGAGAGGTTGTCCACTCTTCAGATGTGAAAAATGTATTAGCACTATAGGAAATCTATTTGGTGCCTTACAGAGTGTCCTTTGTAGGGAGGTAAATTCAATGATGTCCTTTATTGGGAGAGTCCTTTAATAGATGTTCCACTGTACCACAGTTATGTGCACCAAATAAACACACATGGGGCAGCAACAAAGTTGGGTACACATGCACACAGGAAACACTGAAACGTACATACAAAATTTATAGTGTGATGGTATGTACGCACCACGCATAATAGTCTCAATGTACAGAGCTACGTATGTATGTACGGGTGACATTTATGGTGAACCAAGAAAGAGAACTTGTATTCACTGACAAAGAACATACACACTCGCACATGCATGTTAGTGTACATACATATTTTATGCATCAGTGTGACTAACCATATGTACGTACTGTATAATAACAATTCATACACTTGTATGTATGCAAGTTGATATATCAATGTGACTAACAATAGATGGACACATACACTTGCATATACATTTACATACGTATGTACCTTGTTAAGCTCATCGTCGCAGGCAATGGCCAACAGGAGATGTCTGGGGGTGATACGAAGGCGCTTATTATCGCGAGCGGCGTTTCCTGCTAGTTCCAGAACTTCAGCACAAAGGTATTCGATGACAGCAGCTGTATAGACCGGAGCGCCTGCTGCGATCCTGTGTTTCGTCAGGTTAGTCTTCAGGCCTCTGTAGAACCTAGCTACAGGAAACAGGAGACCAGCCTTCTGGCTTTTAGAGATCTTCGATTTCTTCTTGGAGATCCCTCTGGATGACATGATCTAGACGAAAACACGAACATTACAAAAAGCGTCCACTTTTATAACATATGGATCACGTCATAATAACGGAAATATAACAAGGTTCCACGTGTCAAAGAAGCATGGATTAGATCAGATGTGAGGTTCGAACCAAGGATTGTTTTCATTCTAAAGCCGTCTGTTTGGGTTATACAAGTGAGATTTCACACAACGTTCGTGAAGTCAAACAATGAATCAGTTGATGCACATACCAAACGGCTATCTTCCTGTCCACACCCTGATTCGGCGAAAGTATACGGAAGAATATCTCGAAAAATACGGGAATGTTGACACCTACTCATTGCTGCCGCTGTTATGCAGAAGGTCCCTGCGGGTGGATCTGGAGCCGGGAGTGTGTGCATTTTAATAGCCATATAAGGCAGTATACAGACACACGTAATTATGGTGTATGTGACATAATATTCATAAAATGGAGTGGTAATGTAACGTAAAATTGCATTTTGATGAGTATTCATGCACTACCCATGTTATTATGATACAGCAGAAAATATGTTATGGCAATTTGTAGAAAAAAAAACCATCTCTCAACTTCTTAGCTCAAAAATGCGTGCCGAACTATTCACATAAAAGAGTTCATGTCTAATAAAAGATATGTTACATTTATATGTACAGTTGCAAGATCCAATTAGGTATGATATTATAGAGAGTAATGAACGTCAATGAGCACTACCAAAATACTTGAACATGATGCATCGGTATATGTGTTTTGGCATAGCATCTGACAAAAGGTAGGAAACTCACAATAGTGATCATTTGAACATCACTGTGATCTACACAATAAGCAGAAAGGTTCACAGAAGTCACAAACTTCAAAATTAATCAAAGTGTGCACATGTGCATACAATCATACACATGCTACACATATTTATTTCAAGTATTATACACTTATTCTACAAATACTAACTTAATACACAAGTGTATTACAACAAGCATTCAAAACATCGAATTCCTTCCACTATGATATTCTTTAATTATGTGAAGAACCATCGACCACAATTTGAAAACAGAAAAGCAAGTCTTAGTCTATTCTACTATATGTCTGCCATGACCTTCTTCATCAAAATAAAGTGTTTTCATATTCTTCTATGAGCTTCTTTAGGTCATTCCTTCCCAAGCTTTCTAGTGCACCTTTCACCAATTGCACATTTTGGGGAGTGTATAAACCTTTGAACATGCACACAGGAAAGAGAGAAGAAATAGTCAGAGTTACATGCATATGTATGCACATCTGTACAGCTATAAGTCCTACCCATATCCTATTTATACATAAACCATGACCAGATGTTGTTGTCATTTTGAATGTTATGTGTATGTGTATGAGAGAGTGTGTGTATATGCATTGTTATGCATATACACACACTCTGTACACTGCATATCCTCTCTCTCTGTGTGCATGTGTGTGTGTGTGTGTGTGTGTGTGTGTGTGTGTGTGTGTGTGTGTGTGTGTGTGTGTGTGTGTGTGTGTGTGTGTGTGTGTGTGTGTGTGTGTGTGTGTGTGTGTATGTCTGTGTGTGTGCATGTGTGTGTGTATGTACATGTGTGTGCTTGTGTGCATGTGTGTGTGTGTGTGTGTGTGTGTGTGTGTCTGTGCGTGTGCATGTGTGTGCATATGTACATGTGTGTGCTTGTGTGCATGTGTGTGTGTGTGTGTGTGTGTGTGTGTGTGTGTGTGTGTGTGTGTGTGTGTATGTCTGTGCATGTGCATGTGTGTGCGTATGTACATGTGTGTGCTTGTGTGCATGTGTGTGTGTGTGTGTGTGTGTGTGTGTGTGTGTGTGTGTGTGTGTGTGTGTGTGTATGCCTGTAATTGTGTATACATGCTTATGTGTGCATGTGGATCTGTGTGTGTTCATATAGGGTATAATACCTACGTAAGCACATAAGTTGATTCTGTATGTTTGTACACGTGTTCGTTATGCATTATTTATGCATTATGAATACTAATGTACTCGAATCTCATGTATTAATGCATGTTGATGTGCACATAAACCAAATGTGCAAAAGTACGTACATATGTGACTATGGATGTAAACAAGTGCTACACTTGTTTGACGGAGTATGTAGACTTTACTTCGAAGTGGAAAATTCTCCTCATTGCAATTGCTCCTTAAATACTCCCACAAGCTCATTTTCATCTTTTCCAGGATCAATGTGGGTACTGTGAATCATGCTTGAAGTACACTCCGAAAAACCTCGCAATATTTGGTTGGTCAGGCTTGGACCATTCACTACACTCCATTGTGAAGTTTTCAGTGCATTTCCTATCATTCAGATTGTGGTCATGTAGCTGTTTCTTATATTGTTTTCATTTCGACTTCCGGTATGTAACGCTCGTCCGATATATATATATATATATATATATATATAATATGTGTTCCTACACGTAACCGCAACAATGAATTTATATTAGAATTTATATTGCGCGAAATAAAGATGGCCGATTTTGAACGCTGACAATTTGAAATTGGGATAGAATTCGTGCGCTGAAGCTCCGCTGAACGTAATAACTTCAGCGAAGGTTCTTCTAAACCTAAAAAAGACGCCAAGTAATTCGAGTGCGGGGGGCGGCAGCCCCACGAGTTTTTAAACTCGAATTACTTGTTCAGCATAGGAGCCCCCCTCCCATTCCACCACTCTCACGATAGCATCAGAACCAATGCCAAGCTCTTTCTCAGTCATTATCACCTCAGTAGTGATTCTAACATCTGCTAACGAATCGGATGAATCAACAGGGTTTCGTTGTTTTGCAGCCATGATGTTTATGTAGATGTTGTCTATAATTGAGAAAATTGCAAATTACCATACTGAACAATATTAATTGCATATAATATTATTATACATACGAGTGTAAATTACCCTCCCTACGTCGTCCGTAAACGTGTCATGTGGCGCCTTTCAAGTACGGCGGATAGTACGATTTCGTACGAATTCTAGAAGAAAGGCCTAAAACGAAACGCCAACGCCCTTAGTATACTTCATGGGTGGCGATGAGGACGTCTGGAAAATTTGGCGTTGATCAGATGCGAAGCGTCGGAGGAGTTCGCGAGCAAAGAAACAAACAACTTGTTTGTTTGTTTGTTTGCTTGAGACCCCGTAAATTATATCATAGATTATAGTAAGATATGGCATTGCATAATTGTATGAAGTGATGTGTGTGTATTTTACACTAGTGTGTAGTATACACTCCACTACATGGCATGACGATCTATGTAAAAACAGACTTCTTTGCAATTGGCCACAAATAGATTCCCCCAAATAATAGTTTTTATAGTAAAACGTGTAGCACACATCGACGTCCCGCAGTACAGTGGAACCGTTGACAGCACCGTTTGTCACTTATAATAATTACCACACAATGGCGATATTCTGTATTGCCAGATCTAGAGTTGTCATGAATGATTAGAGACTTTATTGAGCTCAACACTTTGATACAGGCTATAAGCATAATGGTCTGGTTAATTCCACACAAGAACCATTCTTTATTAATTAGTGCATATAATTATTATTATACCATGCAAAAATATTTTGTACTATAGCTTGCAATTGCACATGGTCTGGTTATTCATTTCTTAGACTATAATATAAATATTATATGCAAATATATTATTATAGTATCACGCATGTCAGATTCAATAATATACGTATGTATAATATTATTATATATAATATTATATTATAGCTGATGTGAAAACTGCATTATTAATTGAACTGTAAACACAGTTTTATTAATTACTACAGTATAACCACAGAAACTATAGAACAATAGAAAATGGAATTATAGTTCTCTATCCTCAAACAACATCACAAATGCATACGTACTGGACTGGACATACAAATGAGTATGATGTATTAACAAGTATGTGTTCAGTATTTAACAGACGGAACAATAGTGTACAATAAGGTTCAAAACATGCCATTAAGGTTGTCACTGGGCACTGCCGAAATACTTGTGCACGATAGCATTCAGCCTCTGCTTCCTAAGAGCCCGTCTTAACACCAGAGCTGTAGCCTTCTGTTCACCTCCGAGCTCCTTCCACTTCTTGAGAGCCTGAAACGACTGCTCGTGTAACTGGTGGGGGTAATCGTGACTGATCCCCTCAATTTCTTTCTCCGGTAGTTCGAGTTCTCGCGCTACCATCCTCCAGTTCAGCCCAATTTCTTTGGCCAGTTCCTTCAAAAATTTCTCATTCAGCACTAAGGGAAAGAGGCATCATACAGACAGTACATCAAATATCACAAATAATCCAAACAATTAATGTATGTAATTGAAATTACTATTTTCTTCTTGCGTCTTGTCTTGGCTTGAAGCAACTTGTTGTGGTTTACCTGAGAAAAGACAAACAATTAATCCTTTGCATTCACTGATTATTATGTAGAAATGGAGTGTTGACACCAATGTTGTGACAAAGAAACGTATGTACAATGTTTGTCCAAATATATTATACATAATATGAATGCATACATTGGGTGTAAGTGTTGCAAACACAATGAAACAAGGTGGTTCACACTGGTGTGAAGATGTACAAATTGAGGAGTGAGGAAATTCCGGAACACCTATGTAGCTAACATTGGTCAAAAGAAATGAGCAGAGCATTTGAACCTCAAAGGTTTTTGTAAATGGCGTACAAAACTGTCAAGTGTACACATGTATACTACACAGATGGACATAAACACACATGTTGTACGTATTTAATATTTAACAAATACACATCCTTGTATTGGGTAGGTTACAACAAGTGTTCAGAAACATGTGTGTACTCTGTTACAATGCTTCTTACTTAAAGAGCCATCACCTAAAAGCAAAAGAGAGTATAGTAAGGTAACTACTCACTCCATTGCATATAATATTAAGTACTTTCCTTACATTCCTCATCATCAAAGATCTTGACTCTTTCGAAGTCTGTAATATGCTGCTTTAGGTCTTCCCTCCCCAAGCTTTCCAGTGCCATTTTCACCACTTTCACTTTATGCGCATTGTATAAACCTTCACACATGCAAAGAAGAATACTTCCAAGATCAGATATCAAATACGGATGTGAGGTACATAACAAGCCCTGACAATCTTGTGAAGAAGTTGGTGTGTGTGCTTGTGCCAGCAAGTGTGTGTTAGCGTGTGTGTGTGTGTGTGTGTGTGTGTGTGTGTGTGTGTGTGTGTGTGTGTGTGTGTGTGTGTGTGTGTGTGTGTACATGCATTCCAAATAAATACAAATAATAATAATACTATAATAGTAAACCAACAGTACATGTACTGAAGGTATAAAATACCTCTCTGCTCCAAAAGTTTGAACATCTTAACTCCCGAATCTGCTTCTTCCAGATCCTTCAGAGCAACACCTTCTGCTTCAAACAAATATCGAAGGTCTTCCAAGTTCTTTTCTTGCAAATTTGAGGATATTTTAACATTCATCCTCCTATACAAGCACATCAACACAACTGGTTATATTATACTCCATGTGTACTTGAAATACAGGTATGTACACGAGTGTGTTAGTATGTACGTGTGCATATATGCACACACATACACACACACACACACACACACACACACACACACACACACACACACACATTCATAGTCACAAGCTCACGCACAAACATGTACATGAGTACACATGTACACACACAGGGCACACACACATACATGTATTGTACTAAAAATGGACAAGAATTTACCTAAAAGCTTTCTGCCTTGCTTCGCCATCCCCAATATCAGCCATGATGATCACTGCTTATCTGCACATAATTATTAGAGCAATATTCAATTGTCATAGAAGTTTAATTGGAAATCAACCTGCTCGGGGAGAAAGAAGAGAGAGAAACCAGCAATTGTGGGACTCGAACCCAGGGTGTCTGGCTGGAGCTGCCATAATCACTGAGCCATGAAGCCACCACAGTAACCAGCCTTCCTCAATTCTCTTTCATACTGCACTGGTGGTCTCACTGGTTATTAACATTAACATTATTAACCGGGAGTATGTATTATTGAGTGTATACATATAATGATATGTACTGTACTAAATCACGAAATATAGGATGTAGATGATGACCATACACTAAGAGTGAGGGTGGTTAAAATGGGCATTGCCGGAACTACCTTACTTTACTCTACCTTATAGTGTAAGAAGCTCGCGGGTAACAGAGGAACCCGCTCTACCAATCACCACAATTGAGCGTAGTGAGGAATGGCCTATCCGACTACGATAAAGACGCCGTCGGTTTGTAGTCTGTGATAAAACCACAGGTTAAAAACGGTATCTACGTACGTGAGGATCCTATTTTCGAACAGAATTACCCTGTTTCATCGTATATCCTGAAGTTCAAACATTTCAGGGAACATATCGAGAAGTAAGTGGATTTTCCAACAACTACAAACTCACCTACGTGAACCGTGGACACCTCGCTCTCGTCTACCTTTCTAAAGGGTTTGCCCCTATAACCGCTCCCCCCGTTACTATTTTTAGTGTTTATAGCCCACTCGTTATCCAGAGCGCTTGTGTAATAATGCTTCCGGCTTACGACACGATACCTAAATGATACATTGATGAGTGTAATAATGGTCAAGATACAATCAGGATTACACGCGCGAATATACGTACTAGTTTTTTGCCGATAACAGTACAAAGCAACCCTAGCCTGGTGTGAGTGCATGAGCAAACTCCTAGTGTGTACTGCCAGATACAATCTCTAAATACTCAATTTAGCCCTGGCAAAGCCCAGCCTTGCGTTCTTGACATCAAACAGAGTGTAGAAAGGTCCAATGAACACATCACCCAGAATCCACTGGAGGCCATGTGGGAGGTCTATACCAGTGAATCCGCTAGCACACTCTCCTTCAAACTGTTCGGACAAGAAAAACGGAAGAGGTGTGAGAATAGGAATTACAACCTCTATCACACAATATCATACTTAGTTGGAGGGAGGTTACTCAGTCTAGTTTGAGGTGAGTTCCTCATTGTACAATCTCCTCATCATTGCCAACCCGGCTATTGGAGAGAGTGATTGAGGTCCGTGTTTGTGATAATGTCACAGGTGTAAAACTGTCAGTTCTACATGATCTACCATACATTTACGTGCACACGCATACACATGAAACTATTGGATGGACATGACACTAGTCTTCACAGAGGTCACAGCATGTCCATAAACAAGGATGGTGAGGGGAACTTCGCACTTTTCTGTCGGATACCTTTGCAAATAACAGGTAGATATACGTATATGTGGACTACGCAAGACAAACTGAACATGTAGTGGAGGCTGGAAACTGAGAAAAGACTAGACCTCTTGAACAAAAAGGCTCATAATGGTTCCATAAGCCAAAGTTACTCAATGCACTGCGCTCAAGTATGTTGACATATAGTACGGATATAGTCTATGGTTGTACAGAAATAAGACTTCTCAGGCTAGCATGCCCCCTTTCCGAAATCATGAGACGTGACTTTGACTGGGAGCCTAGTATAGTAGCCTCCTGACTAAGGCTTCCCCAGGGTAAATAAGCTTAAGTAACCGTAACCATAAACAATGGCCCTTATATTGTAGATTGCTCCCACGGCACTCACGTTGATTGTGTATTCCTTGCCGGTCAAAGTCATGGGGACACCACTGATAACAAAGGAGATCGTAGGCAAACTGTCCACTTGGTCGCAAGAAATGATCCACTGTGTATGTAAGAAAACACACGAATAACGAGTGACACACACCATTATGTAGTTTTTAGGTCAGCCTCATCTGTCACACATGGAAATACATATCAGAAAAAACACACACTACATACAGACAATGTATGCATGCATACCACACACACACACACACACACACACACACACACACACACACACACACACACACACACACACACACACACAAACACACACAAACACAAACACACACAGAGAGAGACAGACACGGACACACACACACACAAACACACACAGAGAGAGATACAGACACACACACACAGAGAGAGAGAGAGAGAGACAGACAGACATGGACACACACACACACAATCACTTAACCAATTTCAAAACTTTCTTGAACCCCAAATCTGTATTCAATTTAGAGATCTCATCCTTTGGACCAACCAGAAGAGAGGTACCTGTGTCAGCAATGGCCTGGCAACCTCCTGAGCAGTAGGAGCTGGGCTTCCCACCAATGTTGACTCTGCGGCAGTCATAAGAAGAACAACACAGGTGGAGATTGGAACATCTAATAGGTACAGAATTCTTCCAGAGAAATACAAGTCAAACAGATTTGTATAATATTATATGTATTAGTATCTGTGGAACAGCATGTACGTAGTCAATGTACGTAGGTATGCAATAGAGTCATGTTCAACATGACAATGGCACTTAGAATCTCAACCAATTCACTGAGTCTGCCACTATAGCTTGTAAAGAGGTACACAGCTGTTCAACAGATGAGCTCCTCCTGTGCATGTCACGTACATGTACAGGCATGGGGTGGTAGTGGGTCTGGTGACCTACACTAAGTGCTCAGAGACAGATCAGACTGAGGAATAAGTACACAGTACCTACGTATACATACCACCTTCTATACACCAAAGTGTATGTAGGCTGGTATATACCACAATGTATGTAGGCTGGTATACACATACAGTGATAACTGTACAAGTCAAATTGTATGCCTGGAAGAGTCCTCTTTAAGGAATACTAAGTTAATTGTATTTACCAGAACTTCTACTCATCTGAGAACAACAATAATATTGTAGACGAGAGATTGCTGAATGAAGAATTCCGTTTCATATATCACATACATTGAATTAAGTAAGTTTGACTAAAACGGACATAAAATACTAAATTGTACACGAAACATAGAAAACACAGCTCCATATAAGGAATGGGATGGATGATATCAAAAGAAATCTGGTCTACAAACACCACTAACGACATTCAACAACATTTCACTACATTCTAACTAAACAAGAAATATCTCTGTCACAGTACAACACTTTCAAGTACACTTACCCATCCATTTTGAACTGCCAGTAGGTTGTTTGCGTGAGATCCACATAGGTGAAGTTTCCGGAATAGTGACTTGGATCGGTACCTCCAAGAAGAAGCTCTCCACCTTCCTTTGCACCAGGTGTTCTGAGAGAGACACGCACAAGAGAGCCGTTTAGCGAGAGCACACACACGCACGCACGCACGCACGCACGCACGCACGCACGCACGCACGCACGCACGCACGCACGCACGCACGCACGCACACACACACACACACACACACACACACACACTGATAGGTCATTAAAGTAATTCAAATCAAATACAATCATATCTCACCATTACAGTGGTAAACAATCAACACATACAAATACTAGTAAAGGTCTATGAATATGTATACAAATCCAAGAATACGCAAGTACAAGAAAAATAGATAATAGATCCCATTGAAGACATCTGTCAAAGATAATATTCAGGTGCATACTTGACTGCAATGTACAGATAAGCGTGACTGTACCTGTCCAGGTAGAATGCAAATTCCGAGTTGTCAACCAGGGATTCTAAGATCATGTTCTGGAACACAGGGACCACTTGGTCCACAGCTATCGATGGCCATGCCATACCAAGGATACCATCATACTTGTCAGCAATGAAGGTGATCCCTGGCTGATGTGTAGCTTCACCAAAGGTCTGACTCTTGACAACCATACCAGCAACCTATAGCCACAGACAAAGTATTTGTGAAGTACATACGAATGTGAAGTATATATAACGTAACATATGACATTGTATGTATGTTCATCAAATATGGACAGAATAAACACAGAAACCATTTCTGCCCTGGTCTACTGAAGGATATACGCATATAACTGATACAGAAATGACATTACACACAGAGAGAGACCTATAGGCAGAATTCAGGGAAGGGCCAAGTTTCTAATTTGATACCTAGGCTAGGAAATGCTGGGGCAGTACAGCATGGTGAGGGTTGCAAAACCTCTCTTCAGCCCAGGAATAAGCAGAGGGCTCTGAATTTCAGGCACCTATGTACGTTGTAGTAGTTTGAAAGAAGAGGGACTCGCATAAGCCCGACAAACCTAACGTACAGGCCTACACCAGGAACCACATTCTGATACATTTCCATTACTACAGACTATACTATGAAACCTCTATTATCTTATCCGATAACATTTGTTACCAAAGATGTATTTGTTTCATTGAAGAGGGTTGTATTATCAAGTTTTTACTGTATTGTACATAAAAAATTCCCATTACAGTAACTCTTATCATCGAGGGATACCAATAATAGATACAGGTCCCCCAAGGAATTTTGGAATATACATACACATACTTAAATAGTAGCATAAGAGTCTAATTCTCATCTTTATGGCTTTGAACCTGTTTAATCAGTGATGCACATGAAGTGTGAAGGCATGGTATGGCACAACACTATCAATTTCTTTTGAGTTGTATTAATTTAGTATTATGGTTCACATCCCTCTTGCTAGAAGGATTATACAGTGGAACTTCTTTATAAAGGACACATTGGGACCAGCTAATTTGTCCACTGTAGAGAGGTTGTCCACTCTTCAGATGTGAAAAATGTATTAGCACTATAGGAAATCTATTTTTTGGTGCCTTACAGTGTCCTTTGTAGGGAGGTAATTTCTATAGTGTCCTTCATTGGGAGAGTCCTATAATAGAGTTTCCACTGTAGTACTTTTATTGCCTACCAATCGCATACAGCACACCACTCTTTTATTCAATTCTGACCACAAAACTATCATTTACAAACTATCCCAGCAACACACCACCAGAGGTTACAGCCCCACCTTATCCACACAGTATCTAAGTATACAGTCGGTGGGGAGGAGGTGTGTCTTCTTACAGTCACAGTGTCGGTGCTGAGGAAGCCACTTAGCGATTCCTCCCCATAACTAATGAAAAATGCAGTGCCATTCTTGACGTAGGTACTGGACTTGCTGCTGTCATATCTATTGTGTGTTCCTGAAAGCGATGCACAAAACATAAGTTACATACGTAATCACCAGCACACAATGTACAGCAATATCCGTTTGAAGTAATGTAAATTGGATGCATTGTTATATTTAATCAATAGACATTGAAACTATGATAGACTCAATGAAACATATGCTTACACATGTTCCAATAACAGTAAAATACAAAAATAGACGAATACCATGTAGCATCACACACTGTACATAAGGAGGTGTAAGGATTGTACAAGTCTGACAGAGGTGACAGCACTATTTCAACAGCGGTGGCTATTTCGGTGCAGCCAACATGGGTTAGGCAGGAGGCAATCAGGACAGGAAGAGGGCCACACACTTCATTCTCTCATGTCTACACACACCACAAAGTGACACCTCCTCTCACGTCTGTGAGTGTACATGTAGACCAAAGTATGTATGTATGTACATTAAAGGTTGGAAGTCATGAAGGATCAAAGATATACATAGAGCTTTTCAGCAATAACAGTAGTGAATACTGATGGACAGAGAGAAAGTAGGATGTTTCAACCTTGAAGGTCTTTTTCATCTGCAAACAAACTGCTCTCTCTTACTCTTTAACAAATAGAAGATTTGCAGAAAAGCTGTATAATGTAGGCCATGTCTAGGAAGAATTACCACATTAGTTCCAAGGTGAGGTCACACAATACATCCCTTACTCCCGAATGTAGTGGATTAAGGCTATCCTCATTTTCCTCAGTGAAGCATAAATGTCATCGATCCATTCAGTAGATCAATGATAACGTATGAATATAAAGCAAAAAAGTGATAAACTCACTGCAGGCAATATCGAGGATGGAGCAGTGGATGGAAGGTACCCAGAGGTTGGAGGATCCTGTGTCGAACAGCACCTGGAATCTCTGTCCAGGCGTACCGATGGTGATATTCCCATAGTATTGAGCCTGTGAATGTGAGAGACAATACAAAAGTAGTTTCAAACAGCACAATACACAAATTCATATTTACGTACATTCAAACACAGCACTACAAAGAGGGAAGCATTTGGCACATTGCATACAGAGTAGGCTGACTTGGAATGAACTTTGCATCGAAAGGGGTACCATAAGACATACTGTATGTAATACAGAGCTGTGAACCAGTGTCCATGAGCAGGGAACCACCTAATACATGTATTCATGTAGACTACACTGGTATGAAGTTGAATCGAAAGCTTAGTGTTGAAAATGCTGGAGGGTAATTCCCAAGTTGCCAGCACCCAGCAGGGTCCAGATGTTGTGTGTTGCTATGGCTGGGGCACAATACCAATCCTAGCACTGATAAAATTAACGTATACATACATTGAATTGGAAGGGACAGTCACCATATGTCCACCCATTAGCGCTCTAAACCACACCGTTCATGGAGCCATGGTTCACCTCGGTTAGTCTGTCAACAAAGTGATACCACTACCTGTATTAGCCTCCAACAATGGGTACTGCATGGACTATAAATACGATTATTGTAGGATGATTATGTACATTGTGGTGAAGCCAGGTTATTTGAAATGTGCAGCTTTAGAGAGCTATAATGTGTAGTCAATCGAGACAAGAACAAGTGTCTCCAGACAAATTACTTAGTTATTCACGGAGATACAGTGGAGCCTGTTAATCCGGACTCTGGAAAAAGCGGACACCTGCATATAACGGACATTAAACTATTGTCCCAATATCTTTCTCCATTTAAAACTGGCATTTAGGCACCTGAAAAATCCGGACACCTCTGTATTCCATAATCAGGACAGCCATTTACAGTACCGTTACATCATTAGTTCGTAAAATTACCTGCATATTCCGGACAGTGCTAAATAATATAATTCTTAAAACTGGCAAGAATGCATTGCCAAGCAAAAAACAACATATCTATCGAATACAAACCTTGGTTATTGTTCAATTCTATCGAGAGCTTCTCTCAATCTTTTTAGATACTTCTCAGGACCGTGAAAGCAAGTAATTCGAGTTAAAAACTGCCTTCCCACACTCGAATTACTTGGGTGTCTTTCTTAGGTTTAAAAGAACCTTCGCTGAAATTTTTACATTAAGAGAAGCCGTTGCGCTCGAATTCTAGCCCAATTTCCAAGCCTCCGTGTTTCGAAATCGACCATCTTCTCTCGCGCGATATAAAATACAATATAAATTCATTGTTGAGGTTACGCTTGGGAATACATATTATATAGGACGATGCAGTCATTCTTGTGGACGCTAACAATGCCTTCAATTCGCTGAACAGAAAAAATGCCATGGAGAACATACAGCGATTATGCCCCTCACTCGCCACCATCACTGCCAACGTGTACAGGCATGCTCCAGAGCTCTTCATTGACGACCAGACCCTACTATCCCGCGAGGGTACCACCCAAGGGGACCCCTGGGCCCTGGCTATGGCCATATATATATGCCATCAGTGTAATGCCACTTGTGCACAGCCTCAATTCAGTTGATACCAAGCAGATTTGGTTTGCGGACGACTCCTCTGCTGGGGGGACACTCGATAACCTCCATGAGTGGTGGACCAGACTACAGAGAGAAGGCCCCACTTATTACTAGGTTACGCTTGGGAATGCATATTATATAGGACGAGCGTATACGTAATAACTTCAACAGGCGCCCCACGAGTTTTTTTTTTACAATAATACACGCACGGGACTTCTAGACCATATCAAGCTCCACGATTGACCTAAACAGTCCCTAATCACTGATTAGTTTTGAAAACATACTTTTCCTGTCATATATAACATGCATATCAGTATATTATTTATTATTGTGTTGAGTAATTGAAGTGAAGTCCAAAGCCTAACGACATGATAGGCAACCCGGGCCTGGGAAATCAGGACACCTTTATAATCAGGACACCTTTATAATCAGGACACTTCTTGCCGGTCCCCAAGTGTCCACATTATACAGGTTCCACTGTTTTGCTGAGATGAATTTTATAGCTCAATAAGATTATTCATAGGTTGATATTGAGGCAAGATCAAAGCTAACAATTCCAAGATATCAAGTTTCGGTAGAATGTAACACACAACTCCGTAGAGCCCGTCACTCACGGACAGAACTCACATCAAGATAATCGTGGAGCGGTTCGGGACCATCGCCAACTCTGTTCGAATCCGATACTCCGTATTTACGCTTGATCCCTTCGATAATTCGCGGCAAATTTCCAGACCTCACCACTTTTCCCAACGGGACCCTGTACATGTGGCGCCAAAAGGCTATTATGTACACTACATGATATTTGGCGGGCGGTACGTACGTTGCATATATGAATTTCATTCAATTACAGACGTACCGAATCAATGCCTCGGTGACGACTAGAAGACCAAAAAGAGCAATAGTAGGAGGGAAAACCTTCATCTTCGTCGAGTCTCTCTGCTCACAACCACTTCAACGCGTCTCCTGGAGAAAACGGTGCATGTGTGCGTTTGTGTAATAATTCTTCCGGCTTACGACACGACACCTAAATGGTACATTGATGAGTGTAATAATGGTCAAGATACAATCAGGATTACACGCGCGAATATATACTAGTTTTTTTGCCGATAACAGTACAAAGCAACCCTAGCCTGGTGTGAGTGCACGAACAAACTCCTAGTGTGTACTACCAGATACAATCTCTAAATACTCGATTTAGCCCTGGCGAAGCCCAGCCTTGCGTTCTTGACATCAAACAGAGTGTAGAAAGGTCCAATGAACACATCACCCAGAATCCACTGGATGCCATGTGGGAGGTCTATACCAGTGAATCCGCTAGTACACACTCCTTCTAACTATTCGGACAAGAAAAAGGGAATTGAGGTGTGAGAATAGGAATTGCAATCTATCACACACAATATCATACTTAGTTGGAGGGAGGTTACTCAGTCTAGTTTTAGGTGAGTTCCTCATTGTACAATCTCCTCATCATTGCCAACCAGGTTATTGAGAAGAGTGATTGAGGTCCGTGTTTGTGATATTGTCACAGGTGTAAAACTGTCAGTCCTACATGATCTACCACACATTTACGTGCACATCAAGTGCACATGCATACACATGAAACTATTGGATGGACATGTCACTAGTCTACACGGGGGTCACAGCATGTCCATAAACAAGGATTGTGAGGGGAAAACTACCATGAAATTTCTACCCTTCACAATCTCAATAATCAGCATTATAGATAGATAGGGATGAAACAAGTGGACAGTGGGACAAAGTAGTGAAAATAGGGACTGTACATTCAATATAAGTACACTTGGGACCTTTCTGTTGGGTACCTTTACAAATAACAGGTAGATATACATATATGTGGACTAAACTACGCAAGACAAACTAGACATGTAGTGGAGGCTCGAAACTGAGAAAAGACCAGACCCCTTGAACAAAAAGGCTCATAATGGTTCCATAAAAGTAGCTTTGCCAAAGTTACTCAATGCACTGCACTCAAGTATGTTGACATATAGTACGGATATAGTCTATGGTTGTAGAGAAATAAGACTTCTCAGGCCAGCATGCCCCCATGCTGAAATCATGAGACATGACTTTGACTGGGAACCTAGTATAGTAGCCTCCTGACTAAAGGCTTCCAAAGGGTGAATAAGCTTAAGTAACTGTAACCGTAAACAATGGTCCTTATATTGTAGGTTGCTCCCACGGCACTCACGTTGAGTGTGTATTCCTCGCTGGTCAAAGTCATGGGGACACCACTGATAACAAAGGAGATCATAGGCAGATTGTCCACTTTGTCGCAAGCTATGGTCCACTGTGTATGAAAGAATACACAAAAATAGAGAGTGAAACACACTAATATGCAGTATTTAGGTCAGGCTAATCTGACACACATCGAAATACATATCAGAAAAACACACTACATACAGACAATGTATACATGCATACACCATACACACACACACACACACACACACACACACACACACACACACACATACACACACACAAACAGAGACAGACAGACACACACACACACACAAACACAAACACACACAGAGACAGACAGACACACACACACACACACACACACACACACACACACACACACACACAGAGAGAGAGAGAGAGAGAGAGAGAGAGAGACAGACATACACGGGGGGGAGAGAGAGAGAGAGAGAGAGAGAGAGAGAGAGAGAGAGAGAGAGAGAGACGGACACACACACACAATCAATTAACCGATTTCAAAACTTTCTTGAACCCCAAATCTTTGTTCAATTTAGAGATCTCATTCTTTGGACCAACCAGAAGAGAGGAGCCTGTGTCAGCAATGGCCTGGCAACCTCCTGAGCAGTAGGAGCTGGGCTTCCCATCAATGTTGACTCTGCGGCAGTCGTAAGAAGAATAACACAGTGTGGAGATTGGAACATGTAATAGGTACAGAATTCTTCCAGAGAAATACAAGTTAAACAGATTTGTATAATATTATATGTATTAGTATCTGTGGAACAGAATGTACAGTAGTCAATGTACATACGTATGTAATAGGGTCACGTTTAACATGACAATGGCACTTAGAATCTCAACCACTTCACTGAGTCTGCCATTATAGCTTGTAAAGAGGTACACAGCTGTTCAACAGATGAGCTCCTCCAGTGCATGTCACATACATGTACAGGCATGGGGTGGTAGTGGGTCTGGTGACCTATACTAAGTGCTCAGAGGCAGATCAGACCAAGGAATAAGTACACAGTACCTATGTATGTATACATACAACCTTCTATACACCACAGTGTATGTAGGCTGGTATACACATACAGTGATAACTGTACAAGTCAAATTGTATGCCTGGAAGAGTCCTTATTAAGGAATAATAAGTTAAATTTTATTTATTTACTCATCTGAGAGCAACAATAATATTGTAGATGAGAGATTGCTGAATAAACAATTCCATTTCATATATCACTTACATTGAATTAAGCAAGTTTGACTAAAACAGACTTAAAATACTAAATTGTACATGGAACAGAGAAAACACAGCTCCATATAAGGAATGAGATGGATGATATCAAAAGAAATCTGGTCTACAAACACCACTAACAACATTCAACAACATTTCACTGCATTCTAACTAAACAAGGGAATATCTCTGTCGCGGTACAACACCTTCAAGTACACTTACCCATCCATTTTGAACTGCCAGTAGGTCATTTGTGTGAGATCCACATAGGTGAAGTTTCCGGAATAGTGACTGGGATCAGTACCTCCAAGAAGAAGCTCTCCACCTTCCTTTGCACCAGGTGCTCTGAGAGAGACATGTACAAGAGAGCCATTTTGTGAGAGCATACACACACATACACATACACACACACACGCACACACACACACAGACAGACAGACAGACAAACAGACGGACACACACACAGACACACACACACACACACACACACACACACACACACACACACACACACACACACACACACACACACACACACACACTGATAGGTCATTAAAGTAACTCAAATCAAATACAATCATATCTCACCATTACAGTGGTAAACAATCAACATATAATAATACTAGTAAAGGTCTATGAATATGTACGTATAAAAATCCAAGAATACGCAAGTACAACTAAAATAGATAATAGATTCCATTGAAGACATCAGTCAAAGATAATATTCAGGTGCATACTTGACAGCAGTGTACAGATAAGCGTGACTGTACCTGTCCAGGTAGAATGCAAATTCCGAGTTGTCAACCAGGGATTCTAAGATCATGTTCTGGAACACAGGGACCACTTGGTCCGCAGCTATCGATGGCCAGGCCATCCCAAGGATGCCATCAAACTTGTCAGCAATGAAGGTGATCCCTGGCTGTTGTGTAGCTTCACCAAAGGTTTGACTCTTGACAGCCATACCAGCAACCTAGTCACAGACAAAGTATTTGTAAAGTACATACGAATGTAAAGTATATATAACATATCATATGTATGTTCGATCATCAAATATACATACATAGACAAAATAAACACAGAAACCATTCCCAACCTGGTCTACTGAAGAATATACGCATATAACTGATGCAGAAATGACATTACACACAGAGAGAGACCTATAGGCAGGATTCAGGGAAGGGCCAAGTCTCTAATTTGATACCTATAGGCTAGGAAATGCTGGGGCAGTACAGCATGGTGAGGGTTGCAAACACTCTCTCTTCAGCCCCGAAATAAGCCAAGGGCTCTGAATTTCAGGCACCTATGTACGCTGTAGTAGATTGAAAGAAGAGGGACTCACATAAACCCGACAAACCTAACGTACAGGCCTACACCAGGAACCATTCCAAACACAGTACATCAACATACACTCTTGGAGGAATAAGGCATACATTACCTACAACAAGGGGTGCGATAGTTTAGTAGTATACACACTGTAGGGTAGTATAATTGCTGCTGTTCTCAACATTACAGCTGTAGTTGAGTTGGTGAGCCACCACAAGTAATATGTCAGCCATACAAACTTGATCTGCACATGCACATGCATACAGTGAGGACAGAGGTACCTTGGGCATATTATGGATTTACTGAACACACATAGATAGGGATACACACTATGGATTTTCTGTTGATCTCATAGCACATGTCCCGAACTAAACCAGAGCTAGTTCCCAACACCAACCACAGTCATGTGCACTGTGACCTCCTGGACTCATCGCTTTTGCCAGAAACCATAAAATGGCATATCAACAGGCCATGAATATCATTAGTGAACCTACCAATTGCTTTCACTGTGGACCTCCCTAATCCAATATTGACCACATTCTGATACATTTACATCACTGCAGACTATACTATGAAACCTCTATTATCCGATTACATCTGTTACCCAACATGTACTTATTTGTTTCATTGAAGAGCGTTGGATTATCAAGTTTCTACTGTATTGTGCGTGACAAATTCCCATTACAGTAACTTATCATCGAGGGATACCAATAATAGATACCGGTCCCCCAAGGAATTTTGGAATATACATACACATACTTAAATAGTAGCATAAGAGTCTAATTCTCATCTTTATGGCTTTGAACCTGTTTAATCAGTGATGCACATGAAGTGTGAAGGCATGGTATGGCACAACACTTTCAATTTCTTTTGAGTTGTTTATTTAGTATTATGGTCCACATATCCCACTTGTTAGAAGGATTATGCAGTGGAACCTCTCTATAAAGGACACATTGGGACCAGGTAATTTGTCCACTGTAGAGAGGCTGTCCACTCTTTAGAGGTGGAAAATGTATTAGAACTATAGGAAATGCATTTTTTGGTGCCTTACAGTGTCCTTTGTAGGGAGGTAATTTCTATAGTGTCCTTTATTGGGAGAGTCCTATAATAGAGTTTCCACTGTAGTAATTTTATTGCCTAACAATCGCACACAGCGCACCACTCTTTTATTCAATTCTGACCACAAAACTGTCAATTACAAACCATCCCAGCAACACACCACCAGAGGTTACAACCCCGTCTTATCCACACAGTATCTAAGTATACAGTCGGTGGGGAGGAGGTGTATTGTGTGTCTTCTTACAGTCACAGTGTCTGTGCTGAGGAAGCCACTTAGCGATCCCGTCCCATAACAAATGGAAAATGCAGCGCCATTCTTGACGTAGGTACTGGACTTGCTGCTGTTATATCTATTGTGCATTCCTGAAAGCAATGCACAAAACATCAGTTACATACATAATCACTATCACACAATACAACAATATCCGTTTAAAGTAATGCAAATTGGATGCATTGTTATATTTAATGAATAGACATTGAAAATATAATAGACTCAATGAAACATATGCTTACACAAGTTCAAATAACAAAAAAATACAATGTAGCATCACACACTGTACTACATAAGGATAAATGTAGACACACATTCAAAGTTATTAGGTGTAAGGATTGTACAAGTCTGACAGAGGTGACAGCACTATTTTATCAGCGTTGGCTATTTCGGTGCAGCCAACATGAGTTAGGCAGGAGGCGATCACGACAGGAAGAGGGCCACACACTTCATTCTCTCATGTCTACACACACCACAAAGTGACACCTCCTCTCACGTCTGTGAGTGTACATGTAGACCAAAGCATGTGCGTATGTACATTAAAGGTTGGAAATCACGAAGGATCAAAGATATACATAGAGCTCTTGAGCAATTTTGTAGTGGGTACTGATGGACAGATAGAAAGTAGGATGTTTCAATCTTGAAGGTCTTTTTCATCTGCAAGCAAACTACTCTCTCTTACTCTTTAACAAATAGAAGATTTGCAGAAAAGCTGTATAATGTAGTCCATGTCTAGGAAGAATTACCACATTAGTTCCAAGGTCCTCACACAATACATCATTTGATCCCGAATGTAGTGGATTAAGGCTATCCTCATTTTCCTCAGTGAAGCATAAATATCATGGATCCATTCAATAGATCGATGATAACGCATGAACATAAAGCACAAAAGTGATAAACTCACTGCAGGCTATATCGAGGGGGGGGCAGTGGATGGAAGGTACCCAGAGGTTGGAGGATCCTGTGTCGAACAGCACCTGGAATCTCTGTCCAGGTGTACCAATGGTGATGTTCCCGTAGTATTGAGCCTGTGAATGTGAGAGACAAGATAAAAGTAGCTTCAAACAGCACAATACACAAATTCATATTTATGTACATTCAAACATAGCACTACAAAGAGGTAAGCATTTGGCACATTGCATACAGAGTAGGCTGACTTGGAATGAACTTTGCATCGAAAGGGGCACCATAGACACACAGTAGGTAACACAGAGCTGTGAACCAGTGTCCATGAGCACGGAACCACCTAATACATGTATTCATGTAGATTACACTGGTATGAAGTTGAATCGAAAGCTTAGTGTTGAAAATGCTAAAGGGTAACTCCCAAGTTGCCAGCACCCAGCAGGCTCCAGATGTTGTGTGTTGGTATAGGGCACAATGCCAATCTTAGCACTGATAAATCAATGTATACATACATTGAATTGGAAGGGACAGTCACCATATGTCCACCCATTAGCTCTATAAACCACACCGTTCATGGAGCCATGGTTAGTCTGTCAACAATGTCATACCATTACCTGTGTTAGGTACTGGACTATAAATACGATTATTGTAGGATGATTATGTACATTGTGGTGAAGCCAGGTTATTTGAAATGCGCAGCTTTGCATAGTTAGCTATAATGCGTAGTCAATCGAGACACAAACAAGTGTCTCCAGACAAATTACTTAGCTATTCACGGAGATGGGATGCTGAGATGAGTTTTATAGCTCAATAAGATTATTCATAGGTCGATATTGAGGCAAGATCAAAGATATCAAGTTTCGGTAGAATGTAACCAACAACTCCGTAGAGCCCGTCACTCACGGACATAACTCACATCAAAATAATCGTGGAGCGGTTCGGGACCATCGCCAACTTTGTTCGAATCCGATACTCCGTATTTACACTTGATCCCTTCGATAATTCGCGGCAAATTTCCAGACCTCTCCACTTTTCCCAACGGGACCCTGTGGCGCCAAAAGGCTATTATGTAAACTACATGATATTTGGCGGACGGTACGTTGCATATGAATGTCATTCAATTACAGACGTACCGAATCAATGCCTCGGTGACGACTAAAAGACCAAAAAGAGCAATAATAGGAGCGAAAACCTTCATCTTCGTCGAGTCTCTCTGCTCACAACCACTTCAACGCGTCTCCTGGAGAAAACGGTGCATGTGTGCGTTTGTGTAATAATTCTTCCGGCTTGCGACACGATACGTAAATGATATCATTGATGAGTGTAATAATGGTCAAGATACAATCAGGATTACACAAGCGAATATACTAGGTTTTTGCCGGTAACAGTACAAATCCACCCTAGCCTGGTGTGAGTGCATGAACAAACTCCTAGTGTGTACTGCCAGATACAATCTCTAAATACTCAATTTAGCCCTGGCAAAGCCCAGCCTTGCGTTCTTGACATCAAACAGAGTGTAGAAAGGTCCAATGAACACGTCACCCAGAATCCACTGGAGGCCATGTGGGAGGTCTATACCGATGAATCCGCTAGCACACTCTCCTTCAAACTGTTCGGACAAGAAAAACGGAATTGAGGTGTGAGAATAGGAATTACAATCTATCACACACAATATCAAACTTGGAGTATCAGTTGGAGGGAGGCTACTCAGTCTAGGCTTAGGTGAGTTCCTCATTGTACAATCTCCTCATCATTGCCAACCAGGCTATTGAGAAGAGTGATTGAGGTCCGTGTTTGTGATATTGTCACAGGTGTAAAACTGTCAGTTCTACATGATCTACCACACATTTACGTGCACACGCATACACATGAAACTATTGGATGGACATGACACTAGTCTACACAGAGGTCACAGCATGTCCATAAACAAGGATTGTGAGGGGAACTTCGCACTTTTCTGTCGGATACCTTTGCAAATAACAGGTAGATATACGATATATATGTGGACTACGCAAGACAAACTGAACATGTAGTGGAGGCTGGAAACTGAGAAAAGGCTAGACCTCTTGAACAAAAAACAAGTAATTCGAGTTTAAAAACTCGTGGGGCTGCCGCCCCCCGCACTCGAATTACTTGGGCGTCTTTGTTAGGTTTAGAAGAACCTTCGCTGAAGTTATTACGTTCGGCGGAGCTTCAGCGCACGAATTCTAGCCCAATTTCAAATTGTCAGCGTTCGAAATCGGCCATCTTTATTTCGCGCAATATAAATTCTAATATAAATTCATTGTTGCGGTTACGCGTAGGAACACATATTATATATATATAATATTATATATATTATATCTATCTATCGGACGAACGTTTCATACCGGAAGTGGAAATGAAAACAATATAGGGGGCTGCCTGCGGCAGCCCCTAATAATGGTTCCATAAAAGTTGTTGCCAAGGTTACTCAATGCACTGCGCTCAAGTATGTTGACATATAGTACAGATACAGTTTATGGTTGTACAGAAAAAAGACTTCTCAGGCTAGCATTCCCCCTACGCTGAAATCATGAGACATGACTTTGACTGGGAGCCTAGTATAGTAGCCTCCTGACTAAAGGCTTCCAAAGGGTGAATAAGCTTAAGTAGCCGTAACCCTAAGCAATGGCCTTTATATGGTAGGTTGCTCCCACGGCACTCACGTTGAGTGTGTATTCCTTGCCGGTCAAAGTCATGGGGACACCGCTGATAACAAAGGAGATCGTAGGCAGACTGTCCACTTTGTCGCAAGAAATGATCCACTGTGTATGAAAGAATACACAAAAATAGAGAGTGAAACACTATTAACACACTATTATGCAGTATTTAGGTCAGGCTAATCTGACACACATGGAAATACATATCAGAAAAAACACACATACAGACAATGTATGTATGCATACACCACACACACACACACAATCAATCAATTAACCAATTTCAAAACTTTCTTGAACCCCAAATCTGTGTTCAATTTAGAGATCTCATCCGTTGGACCAACCAGATGAGAGGAGCCTGTGTCAACATTGGCCTGGCAACCTCCTGAGCAGTAGGAGCTGGGCTTCCCACCAATGTTGACTCTGCGGCAGTCATAAGAAGAACAACACAGTGTGGAGATTGGAACATGTAATAGGTACAGAATTCTTCCAGAGAAATACAAGTTAAACAGATTTGTATAATATTATATGTATTAGTATCTGTGGAACAACATGTACAGTAGTCAATGTACGTAGGTATGCTATGGTAGAAGAAATCTGGTCTACAACACCACTAACAACATTCAACAACATTTTACTGCATTCTAACTAAACAAGGGAATATATCTGTCACAGTACAACACCTTTAAGTACACTTACCCATCTATTTTGAACTGCCAGTAGGTCGTTTGTGTGAGATCCACATAGGTGAAGTTTCCGGAATAGTGACTTGGATCGGTACCTCCAAGAAGAAGCTCTCCACCTTCCTTTGCACCAGGTGTTCTGAGAGACACACACAAGTGAGCCGTTTAGTGAGAGCATACACACACACACACACACACACAACACACACACACACACACACACACACACACACACACAACACACACACAACACACACACACACACACACACACACACACACACACACACACACACACACTGATTGGTCATTAAAGTAACTCAAATCATATACAATCATATCTCACCATTACAGTGGTAAACAATCAACATATTATAACTAATATTCAGGTGCATACTTAACTGCAATGTACAGATAAGCATGACTGTACCTGTCCAGGTAGAATGCAAATTCAGAGTTGTCAACCAGGGATTCTAAGATCATGTTCTGGAACACAGGGACCACCTGGTCCACAGTTATCGATGGCCAGGCCATACCAAGGATACCATCATACTTGTCAGCAATGAATGTAATCCCTGGCTGATGTGTAGCTTCACCAAAGGTCTGACTCTTGACAGCCATACCAGCAACCTAGCCACAGACAAAGTATTTGTGAAGTACATACGAATGTAAAGTAGAAGATAACATATGTATGTACGTTCATCAAATATGGACAGAATAAACACAGAAACCATTCCCAACCTGGTCTACTGAAGGATATACGCATATAACTGATACAGAAATGACATTACACACAGAGAGAGACCTGTAGGCAGGATTCAGGGAAGGACCAAGTTTCTAATTTGATACCTATAGGCTAGGAAATGCTGGGGCAGTACAGCATGGTGAGGGTTGCAAAACTCTCTTCAGCCCTGGAATAAGCCGAGGGCTCTGAATTTCAGGCACCTATGTACGTTGTAGTAGTTTGATGGAAGAGGGACTCGCATAAGCCCGACAAACCTAACATACAGGCCTACACCAGGAACCACATTCTGATACATTTCCATCACTGCAGACTATACTATGAAACCTCTATTATCCGATAACATTTGTTACCCAACATGTATTTGTTTCAATGAAGAGTGTTGGATTATCAAGTTTCTACTGTATTGTGCATGCCAAATTCCCATTACAGTAACTTATAATCGAGGGATACCAATGATAGATACAGGTCCTCCAAGGAATTCTGGAATATACATACACATAGTTGTTAAATAGTAGCATAAGAGTCTAATTCTCATCTTTATGGCTTTGAACCTGTTTAATCAGTGATGCACATGAAGTGTGAAGGCATGGTATGGCACAACACTTTCAATTTCTTTTGAGTTGTATTAATTTAGTATTATGGTTCACATCCCACTTGCTAGAAGGATTATACAGTGGAACTTTTCTATAAAGGACACAATGGGACCAGGTAATGTGTCCACTGTAGAGAGGCTGTCCACTCTTTAGAGGTGGAAAATGTATTAGAACTATAGGAAATCTATTTTTGGTGCCTTACAGTGTCCTTTGTAGGGAGGTAATTTCTATAGTGTCCTTTATTGGGAGAGTCCTATAATAGAGTTTCCACTGTTACGTACATTTATTGCCTAACAATCGCATACAGCACACCACTCTTTTATTCAATTCTGACCACAACACTGTCGATTACAAACCATCCCAGCAACACACCACCAGAGGTTACAACCCCACCTTATCCACACAGTATCTAAGTATACAGTCGGTGGGGAGGAGGTGTGTCTTCTTACAGTCACAGTGTCGGTGCTGAGGAAGCCACTTAGCGATTCCTTCCCGTAACTAATGAAAAATGCAGTGCCATTCTTGACGTAGGTACTGGACTTGCTGCTGTCATATCTATTGTGTGTTCCTGAAAGCAATGTACAAAACATCAGTTGCATACATAATCACTAGCACACAATACATCAATATCAGTTTGAAGTAAGGCAAAATGGATGCATTGTTATATTTAATGCATAGACATTGAAAATATGATAGACTCAATGAAACATATGCTTACACGTTCCAATAACAGTAAAATACAAAAATAGACGAATACCATGTAGCATCATACACTGTACATAAGGAGGTGTAAGGAGTGTACAAGTCTGACAGAGGTGATTTCAACAACGGTGGCTATTGCGGTGCAGCCAACATGAGTTAGGCAGGAGGCGATCAGGTCAGGAAGAGGGCCACACACTTCATTCTCTCATGTCTACACACACTACAAAGTGACACCTCCTCTCACGTTTGTGAGTGTACATGTAGACCAAAGTATGTACGTATGTACATTAAAGGTTGGAAATCATGAAGGTTCAAAGATATACATAGAGATCTTGAGCAATTATGTAGAGTACTGATGGATAAAGAGAAAGTAGGATGTTTCAACCTTTAAGGTCTTTTTCATCTACAAACAAACTGCTCTCTCTCTTACTCTTTAACATATAGAAGATTTGCAGAAAAGCTGTATAATGTAGGCCATGTATAGGAAGAATTACCACATTAGTGCCAAGGTGAGGTCACACAATACATCGCTTACTCCCGAATGTAGTGGATTAAGGCTATCCTCATTTTCCTCAGTGAAACATACATAGCATCCATTCAGTAGATCGATGATAACGCATGAACATAAAGCAAAAAGTGATAAACTCACTGCAGGCTATATCGAGGATGGAGCAGTGGATGGAAGGTACCCAGAGGTTGGAGGATCCTGTGTCAAACAGCACCTGAAATCTCTGTCCAGGTGTACCGATGGTGATGTTCCCGTAGTACTGAGCCTGTGAATGTGAGAGATAAGACAAAAGTAGCTTCAAACAGCACAATACACAAATTCATATTTATGTACATTCATACATATACACTACAAAGAGGGAAGTATTGGCACATTGCATACAGAGTAGGTTGACTTTGGATGAACTCTGCATCGAAAAGGGGCACCATAGACACACAGTAGGTAACACAGAGCTGTGAACCAGTGTCCATGAGCACAGAACCACCTAATACATGTATTCATGTAGACTACACTGGTACGAAGTTGAATTGAAAG
This sequence comes from Chondrilla cf. caribensis, assembly GCA_964020155.1. NCBI lineage: Eukaryota > Metazoa > Porifera > Demospongiae > Chondrillida > Chondrillidae > Chondrilla > Chondrilla cf. caribensis. The sequence goes on from OZ026553.1 coordinate 3,102,539, forward strand.
CTTAGTGTTGAAAATGCTGGAGGGTAATTCCCAAGTTGCCAGCACCCAGCAGGCTCCAGATGTTGTGATGTATGGCTGGGGCACAATGCCAATCCTAGCACTGATAAAATTAACGTATACATACACTGAATTGGAAGGGACAGTCACCATATGTCCACCCATTAGCGCTATAAACCACACCGTTCATGGAGCCATGGTTAGTCTGTCAACAAAGTGATACCACTACCTGCATTAGCCTCCAGCAATGGGTACTGGACTATAAATATGATTATTGTAGGACATTCAAGTACTTAATGGTGAAGCCAGGTTATTTGAAATGTGCAGCTTTAGATAGCTATAATGTGTAGTCAAGTGAGACAAGAACAAGTGTCTCCAAATAAATTACTTAGCTATTCACGGAGATACAGTGGAACCTGATAATCCAGACTCTGGAAAAGGCGGACACCTGCATATAACGGACATTAAACGATTGTCCCGAATCTTTCTCCATTTAAAACTGGTATTTAGGCACCTGAAAAATCCGGACACCTCTGTATTCCGTAATCAGGACAGCCATTTACAGTCCCGTTACATCAATCGTTCGTAAAATTACCTGCACATTCCGGACAGTGCTACATAATATAATTCTTAAAACTGGCAAGAATGCATTGTCAAGCAAAAAAACAAAATACCTATCGAATACATAGCTTGGTTATTGTTCAATTCTATCGAGAGCTTCTCTCAATCTTTTGGATACTTCTCAGGACCGTGAAAACAAGTAATTCGAGTTAAAAACTGCCTTCCCCAGACTCGAATTACTTGGATGTCTTTATTAGGTTCAAAGAACCTTCGCTGAAATTTTTACATTAGGCGAAGCCGTTGTGCTCGAATTCTAGCCCAATTTCCAAGCCTCCGCGTTTCGAAATCGACCATCTTCTCTCGCACAATATAAATTCATTGTTGCGGTTACGCTTGGGAATACATATTATATCGGACGAGCGTAATACTTCAACAGGCAGCCCCACGAGGGTTTTTAACTTGAACAATATACACGCACGGGACTTCTGGACCATATCAAGCTCCACGATTGACCTAAACAGTCCCTAATCACTGATTAATTTTGAAAACATACTTTTCCTGTCATATATAACATGCATATCAGTATATTATTTATTATTGTGTTGAGGAATTGAAGTAAACTCCAAAGTCTAGCGACATGATAGGCAACCCTGGGAAATCTAGTCTGGCCTGCTGCGACCGTCTTTCTAAACGCCTCCGGCGTGAAGTAGCTGGCCAGACTATGGAAAATCAGGACACCTCTATAATTAGGACACATCTTGCCGGTCCCCAAGTGTCCACATTATACAGGTTCCACTGTATAATGCTGAGATGAATTTTATAGCTCAATAAGATTATACATAGGTCGATATTGAGGCAAGATCAAGGCTAACAATTCCAAGATATCAAGTTTCGGTAGAATGTAACAAAAAAACTTCGTAGAGCCCGTCACTCACGGACAGAACTCACATCAAGATAATCGTGGAGCGGTTCGGGACCATCGCCAACTCTGTTCGAATCCGATACTCCGTATTTACGCTTGATCCCTTCGATAATTCGCGGCAAATTTCCAGACCTCTCCACCTTTCCCAACGGGACCCTGTGGCGCCAAAAGGCTATTATGTAAACAACGTGATATTTGGCGGACGGTACGTTGCATATGAATGTCATTCAACTACAGACGTACCGAATCAATGCCTCGGTGACGACTAAAAGACCAAAAAGAGCAATAATAGGAGCGAAAACCTTCATCTTCGTCGAGTCTCTCTGCTCACAGCCACTTCAACGCGTCTCCTGTAGGAAACGGTGCATGTGTGCGCTTGTGTACGTAATAATGCTTCCGGCTTACGACACGATACCTAAATGATACATAGATGAGTGTAATAATGGTCAAGATACAATCAGGATTACACGCGCGAATATACTAGTTTATTGCCGATAACAGTACAAATCAACCCTAGCCTGGTGTGAGTGCATGAGCAAACTCCTAGTGTGTACTGCCAGATACAATCTCTAAATACTCAATTTAGCCCTGGCGAAGCCCAGCCTTGAATTCTTGACATCAAACAGAGTGTAGAAAGGTCCAATGAACACGTCACCCAGAATCCACTGGAGGCCATGTGGGAGGTCCATACCAGTGAATCCGCTAGCACACTCTCCTTCAAACTGTTCGGGCAAGAAAAGCGGAATCGAGGTGTGAGAATAGGAATTACAACCTCTATCACACACAATATCATACTTAGTTGAAGGCAGGCTACTCAGTCTAGTTTTAGGTGAGTTCCTCATTGTACAATCTCCACATCATTGCCAACCAGGCTATTGAGAAGAGTGATTGAGGTCCGTGTTTGTGATATTGTCACAGGTGTAAAACTGTCAGTTCAAGATGATCTACCACACATGCTCATCAAGTGCACACGCTTACACATGAAACTATTGGATGGACATGACACTAGTCTACACAGAGGTCACAGCATGTCCATAAACAAGGATTGTGAGGGGAAAACTACCATGAAATTTCTACCCTCCACAATCTCAACAATCAGCATTATAGATAGGGATGAAACAAGTGAACAGAGGGACAAAGTATTGAAAATAGGGACTGTACATTCAATATAAGTACACTTGGGACCTTTCTGTTGGGTACCTTTACAAATGACAGGTAGATATATATGTGGACTAAACTACTGAACTGAACATGTAGTGGAGGCTCGCAACTGAGAATAGACCAGACCCCTTAAACAAAAAGGCTCATAATGGTTCCATAAATGTAGCTTTGCCAAAGTTACTCAATGCACTGCTCAAGTATGTTGACATATAGTACGGATATAGTCTATGGTTGTACAGAAATAAGACTTCTCAGGCTAGCATACCCCCATTCCGAAATCATGAGACGTGACTTTGGCTGGGAGCCTAGTATAGTAGCCTCCTGACTAAAGGCTTCCAAAGGGTGAATAAGCTAAAGTAGCCGTAACCCTAAGCAATGGCTCCCACGGCACTCACGTTGATTGTGTATTCCTTGCCGGTCAAAGTCATGGGGACACCACTGATAACAAAGGAGATCGTAGGCAAACTGTCCACTTGGTCGCAAGAAATGATCCACTGTGTATGAAAGAATACACACAAATAGAGAGTGAAACACACAATTATGTAGTATTTAGGTCAGCCTCATCTGATACACATGGAAATACACATCAGAAAATACATATACACTACATACAGACAATGCAAGCATGCATACACCACACACACACACACACACACACACACACACACACACACACACACACACACACACACACACACACACACACACACACACACACACACACCACAAAATCAATTAACCAATTTCAAAACTTTCTTGAACCCCAAATCCGTATTCAATTTAGAGATCTCATCCGTTGGACCAACCAGAAGAGAGGTACCTGTGTCAGCAATGGCCTGGCAACCTCCCGAGCAGTAGGAGCTGGGCTTCCCACCAATGTTGACTCTGCAGCAGTCATAAGAAGAACAGTACAGTGTGGAGATTGGAACATCTAATAGGTACAGAATTCTTCCAGAGAAATACAAGTTAAACAGATTTGTATAATATAATATTATATGTATTAGTATCTGTGGAACAGCATGTACAGTAGTCAATGTACGTAGGTATGTGCAATGGAGTCACGTTCAACATGACAATGGCACTTAGAATCTCAACCAATTCACTGAGTCTACCATTATAGCTTGTAAAGAGGTACACAGCTGTTCAACAGATGAGATCCTCCTGTGCATGTCACATACATGTACAGGCATGGGTAGGTGACTAGGTGACTTAGTGTAGGTCTGGTGACCTACACTAAGTGCTCAGAGGCAGATCAGACAGAGGAATAAGTACACAGTAACTATGGTACACGTCACAAGTCATTTTTGCTTTCGCTCACGAACATGCAATATCGTGCGCGATAGCGAACTATTATCACACGAACGCACAAGAAGGTCTCACATAATCGCGCGCTATCTCAGTTGTAAGCTTACTAATCTTACGTACACACGTACGTATTAACCAGATTATAGTAGCTACTAACTAACTAACTTTATATTTTATGTTATGGTGTTATCGATTATTTCTTTTTATTAACTTTAATTCATCCCAAATAATATATAATATACGTATCTTAGTTCGTAGTTGCTTCGCAGATCGTTTAAATGTATACGTACGTATGTAAGAAGAAATGTTAATACTTGACTGTTTGACTCCAGATATTATTTGCATTATTTTGAACTATCGTATTATGGATTATTTCTCTTTATATTAGTGTCCGGACGGTCGGAGGAAAAATGGCGACTTTGATGGCTTAATGGTTTGATTCGATCTTTTCAAAATGTCGGCTTGCTGTAGGTGTAATAATAGTGGCCGATGTAGAAATTGTTTTTGTGTGAAATCAAACAGGATATGTCTCGATTGCCTCCGGAGCTGCCTCGGTCAATGTTCAAACTACGAGTCAGATTTGACAGGAGCAACCTCAGTACAATCCAATTCATCAAATGATGTTATCGTACCAGATGATCTCTTGGGAATATCTGACCCTGTACCATCTTTAAGGAATGGCTGAGGTTAACGCTAATGATAATTTACAGCCTTCTCTTCCATATCAGTGCCGTAAGCAGTAATTTCGTGTGGAATGACAGCGTTTGTCATGTAAAATTTAGTGAGGATGTTGACCTGGCGTACAACGAAATTGTCCACTGGAAGCAAAACCTATTTATGGTTCCTTCGGGGAAGATTGGACGGGCATTTACTGATGAACTTACCAGACTACTTATGGCCTACGGAGAAGGGAACAACCTACAAAAAGTTGCCCTCATGAGCTCCTCCTGTGCATGTCACATACATGTACAGGCAGGGGGGATAGTGGGTCTGGTGACCTACACTAAGTGCTCAGAGGCAAATCAGATTGAGGAATAAGTACAAAGTACCTACGTATGTATACATACCACCTTCTATACACCACAGTGTATGTAGGCTGGTATACTCATACAGTGATAACTGTACAAGTCAAATTGTATGCCTGGAAGAGTCCTTTTTAAGGAATACCAGAACTTCTACTCAGAGCAACAATAATATTATAGATGAGAGGTTGCTGGAAAAAAAACAATTCCGTTTCATATATCACATACATTGAATTGAATAAGTTTGACCAAAACGGACATAAAATACTAAATTGAACACGAAACAGAGAAAACACAGCTCCATATAAGGAATGGGATGGATGATATAAAAAGAAATCTGGTCTACAAACACCACTAACGACATTCAACATCATTTTACTGCATCTAACTAAACAAGAAATATCTTTGTCACGGTACAACGCCTTCAAGTACACTTACCCATCCATTTTGAACTGCCAGTAGGTTGTTTGTGTGAGATCCACATAGGTGAAGTTTCCGGAATAGTGACTAGGATCGGTACCTCCAAGAAGAAGCTCTCCACCTTCCTTTGCATCAGGTGTTCTGAGAGACACACAAAAGAGCCGTTTAGTGAGAGCATACAAACACACACGCACACACACACACAAACAGACAGACATACACACACACACACACACACACACACACACACACACACACACACACACACACACACACACACACACACACACACACTGATAGGTCATTAAAGTAATTCAAATCAAATACAATCATATCTCACCATTACAGTGGTAAACAACCAACACATACAAATACTAGTAAAGGTCTATAAATGTGTACATATACAAATCCAAGAATATGCAAGTACAAGAAAAATAGATAATAGATCCCATTGAAGACATCCGCCGAAGACAATATTCAGGTGCATACTTGACTGCAATGTACAGATAAGCGTGACTGTACCTGTCCAGGTAGAATGCAAATTCAGAGTTGTCAACCAGGGATTCTAAGATCATGTTCTGGAACACAGGGACCACTTGGTCCACAGATATCGATGGCCATGCCATCCCAAGGATACCATCAAACTTGGCAGCAATGAAGGTGATCCCTGGCTGATGTGTAGCTTCACCAAAGGTCTGACTCTTGACAGCCATACCAGCAACCTAGCCACAGGCAAAGTATTTGTGAAGTACATACAAACGTACAGTAGAAGATAACATATGTATGTACGTTCATCAAATATGGACAGAATAAACACAGAAACCATTCCCGACCTGGTCTACTGAAGGATATACGCATATAACTGATACAGAAATGACATTACACACAGAGAGAGAGACCTATAGGCAGGATTCAGGGAAGGGCCAAGTCTCTATTTTGATACCTTAGGCTAGGAAATGCTGGGGCAGTACAGCATGGTGAGGGTTGCAAAACCTCTCTTCAGCCCTGGAATAAGCTGAGGGCTCTGAATTTCAGGCACCTATGTATGTACATTGTAATAGTTTGAAAGAAGAGGGACTCGCATAAGCCCGACAAACCTAACTTACAGGCCTATACCAGGACCATTCCAAACACAGTACATCAACATACACTCTTGGGGGAATAAGGCATACATTACCTACAACAAGGGGTGCGATAAAGTGCATTGTTCAGTAGTATACACACTGTAGGGTAGTGCAGTTGCTGCTGTTCTCAACATCAGAGCTGTAGTTAAGTTGGTAGTCACCACAAGTGAATTGTCAATCATACAGACGTGATCTGCACACGCTAATGCATACAGTGAGGACAGAGGTACCTTGAGCATATGGATTTACTAAACACACATAGATAGGGATACACAATATTATGGATTTTCTCTTGATCTCATAGCAGGTCCTGATCTAAACCAGAGCTGGTTCCCAACACCAACCACAGTCATGTGCACTGTGACCTCCTGGACTTATCGCTTTGCCAGAAACCATAAAATGGCATATCAACAGGCCATGAATATCATTAGTGAACCTACCAATTGCTTTCACTGTGGACTCTCCCTAATCCAATATTGACCACATTCTGATACATTTCCATCACTGCAGACTATACTATGAAACCTCTATTATCTTATCTGATAACATATGTCACCTGACATATATTTATTTCATGTAAGAGTGTTGTATTATCAAGTTTCTACTGCGCAGGTATAACATGTGAGATCAGTACCGTAAACAAAATGGCCGCCCGATTACTCTTATTTTTTCTCTAAATTACTCTTATTTTTTCTGCCTCTTCCTCCCTCCAAGACCGGTCTATTACAGGAAAGAATAGTTTGAACGCTTTTAATACATGTTAACTATGTTTCAATCCCTTAGATACTTCGTACTTCGCTCATTTGATGGAGATATTCGTCATGGCGTCATACCTATGAAAAAGGCTTTTATCGAAGTGCGCAATTTTTGATGGAAGGCACGAGTTTAACTTTCTAGCTCGAAACATTCACAATAATGACACCTAACTTTTCACCGCGTCGCTTGTTGATTTCTTCCCCCATTCCTGAGATATGACGGTTTTTGTCGGTTCGTGACAAGAGGTGAAAAACATAAACTGTCACATGTTGACAACGGAAGCGAATATCAACAAGCGACGCGGTGAAAAGTTAGCTTTACCCTTCTTCTACCTAATGTCGACGCATACGTGGCTCTGGGCTGCAGTTAAAAATTGCGCATTCTCCGAGAAGTTCAACTATGCTCAAAACCCTCCTCCAGATCACGTTACTGTCACGAGGCTCGGATTACGTAAGCATAAATGTAAAATTCGTGTGACGGTGTCTCTCGTACATAATAAGCATAGGAGTACGCGAATCTTTCTTGAATAAACATTTTAATAATATTCGATCTATAAAGGGAGAAAACGTACGGTTACTGCTTTGTATTCGTACAATTGATTTCGTGCGTTTGAAAGGTCACTAATTGTCATGCGGACTGCATGTGACTCGCCCACACTATCTTTGACTTAATTCCCTCGTATCTCACATGTTATACCTGTGTGTATTGTACATAAAAAATTCCCATTACAGTAACTCTTATCATCGAGGGATACCAATAACAGATAAAGGTCCCCCAAGGATTTTTGGAATATACATACACATACTTAAATAGTAGCATAAGAGTCTAATTCTCATCTTTATGGCTTTGAACTTGCTTAATCAGTGATGCACATGAAGTGTGAAGGCATGGTATGGCACAACACTTTCAATTTCTTTTGAGTTGTATGAATTTAGTATTACGGTTCACATCCCACTTGCTAGAAGGATTACAGTACATTTATTGCCTACCAATCGCATACAGAACACCACTCTTTTATTCAATTCTGACCACAACACTGTAAATTACAAACCATCCCAGAAACACACCACCAGAGGTTACAACCCCACCTTATCCACACAGTGCCTATGTAAGTATAAAGTCTGTGGAGAGGTGGTGTATTGTGCGTCTTCTTACAGTCACGGTGTCGGTGCTGAGGAAACCGGTCAGCGATCCCGTCCCGTAACGAATGGAAAATGCAGTGCCATTCTTGACGTAGGTACTGGACTTGCTGCTGTCATATCTATTGTGTGTTCCTGAAAGTAATGCACAAAACATCAGTTACATACATAATCACTAGCACACAATACAACAATATCAGTTTGAAGTAAGGCACATGCAATGGATGCATTGATATATTTAATGAATATACATTGAAAATATAATAGACTCAATGAAACATATGCTTACACAAGTTCAAATAACAAAAAATACAATGTAGCATCACACACTACACATAAGGATGAATGTAGACACACATTCAAAGTTATTAGGTGTAAGGAGTGTACAAGTCTGACAGAGGTGACAGCACTATTTCAACAGCGGTGGCTATTTCGGTGCAGCCAACATGAGTTAGGCAGGAGGCGATCAGGACAGGAAGAGGGCCACACACTTCATTCTCTCATGTCTACACACACCACAAAGTGACACCTCCTCTCACATCTGTGAATGCACATGTAGACCAAAGTATGTACATATGTACATTAAAGATCGGAAATCATGAAGGCTCAAAGACATACATAGAGCTCTTGAGCAATAACAGTTCTTAGCTCAGCTCTTGGCGATTAGTGAATACTCGTTAATCCACCCCAATTCGTTTTTGAAGAATATGATGGATTAACGAGTTGGCAGATTAACTGGATATTCATTAGTACTTGTACATTATATTGGTACTGGGAAATTGTGGCGGATTAAAACGTTTGGCGGATAAAGCGGTGATGGATTAACAAGAATTCACTGTATGTAGTGAGTACTGACAGACAGAAAGTAGGATGTTTCAACCTTCAAGATCTCTTTCATCTGCAAACAAACTGCTCTCTCTTACTCTTTAACAAATAGAAGATTTGCAAAAAAGTTATATAATGTAGGCCATATTTAGGAAGAATTACCACATTAGTTCCAAGGTGAGGTCACACAATACATCACTTACTCCCGAATGTAGTGGATTAAGGCTATTCTCATTTTCCTCAGTGAAGCATACATAGCATCCATTCAATAGGTGATAATGCATGATCATAAAGCACAAAAGTGATAAACTCACTGCAGGCTATATCGAGGATGGAGCAGTGGATGGAAGGTACCCAGAGGTTGGAGGATCCTGTGTCGAACACCACCTGGAATCTCTGTCCAGGTGTACCGATGGTGATGTTCCCGTAGTATTGAGCCTGCGAATGTGAGAGACAAGACAAAAGTAGCTTCAAACAGCACAATACACAAATTCATATTTACGTACATTCATACCTAGCACTATAGCAAACAATACAAAGAGGGAAGCATTTGGCACATTGCATACAGAGTAGGTTAACCTGGGATGAACTTTGCATCAAAAGGGGCATCATAAGACATACTGTAGTTAACATAGTGTCCACAAACACTGAATGGCCTAATATACATTCATGTAGAATACACTGGCACGAAGTTTCATCAAAAGCTTAGTGCTGAAAATGCTAAAGGCTACGTAATCCCAAGTTACCAGCACTCAGCCCGCTCCAGATGTTGTGTTTTGGAATTGGCACAATGCCAATCCTAGCACTGATAAATCAACATATACATAGTCTGAGTTGAAAGAGACAGTCACCATATGTCCACCCATCACCTCTATAAACCACACCGTTCATGGAGCCATGGTTTCACCTCGGTTAGTCCATCACCAATGTCATACCACTACCTGTGTTAGCCTACAACAATGGGTACTGGACTATAAATACGATTATTGTATGATGATTATGTACATTGTGGTGAAGCCAGGTTATTTGAAATGTGCAGCTTTAGATAGCTATAATGTGTAGTCAATCGAGACAAGAACAAGTGTCTCCAAATAAATTACTTAGCTATTCGCGGAGATAATGCTGACATGAATTTTAAAGTTCAATAAATGATTTCATCGGTCGATATTGAGGCAACAATTCCAAGATATCAAGTTTCGGTAAAATAATAAAAAAACTCCGTAGAGCCCGTCACTCACGGACAGAACTCACATCAAGATAATCGTGGAGCGGTTCGGGACCATCGCCAACTCTGTTCGAATCCGATACTCCGTATTTACGCTTGATCCCTTCGATAATTCGCGGCAAATTTCCAGACCTCTCTACCTTTCCCAACGGGACCCTGTGGCGCCAAAAGGAGACACGAACTGCATATGTAAACTACATGATATTTGGCGGACGGTACGTTGCATATGAATGTCATTCAACTACAGACGTACCGAATCAATGCCTCAGTGACGACTAAAAGACCAAAAAGAGCAATAATAGGAGCGAAAACCTTCATCTTCGTCGAGTCTCTCTGCTCACAACCACTTCAACGCGTCTCCTTGAGAAAACGGTGCATGTGCGCAGTACGTAAAAGGTTACGGATCATATGACCCGAGGGATCCCGTAATCTGATTGGCTGAGACGGACTGACCTCATGTAACGTACATCAACTCGAAAGGTGTCGTGAGCATGCGCCGAGCGATCTGCAAAACAGTCGTGCGCGTCTCATGATTCGAACTTTGTCCTGTAAAAGGAGTTTTGTTTGTTTATGCAGTTTCCACGAGCAAAGGTGAACTTTGTATGTGCTATGATAGCAATAGTATCAAAATTCTGTATAATTTACGAGCAAATTGTCCTCTAGAATTCATCTCTTTTCTCGAACTCGATCAGAGATATCTCATGTTTGAAAGGATTGATTTTTATATTAGCACGCACGTCAAATAGAGTATTTCAAAGGCCCGGGTTTATAAACACATTGGATGAATGTACTACATTAGTATAGTATATTATTGTATTAACTTTATTGCTAAGAATATTTCATTATACTGTTTGCAGCTGTTGATGTCTATAAAAAGACATGGTATGAAGCATCTTTGAATGTGCAGTGTGTATTGGTCAGGTGTGTGCATTTATGCACACTAGGGTCAAAGTACCTACGTTAACACTTAATAAACATTCTCACTGTTATAGTACTTTATGCCATATAGTGTTGATATGACAGGGTATTGATAACATGTGAGCACTGAACTTGGCAAACGGACCAGGTAGCCAGAAGTAAAGAGGTAAAAATACTTTTCAACTGAAATTATTTACTAACGTGTGTATGATGAAATAAACCAAGTTGTATTGTATTTTATCTCATGCTATTAAAATAGTCCATATACTTTACTGCATACATGTATTCTACTCAACCTACGTATAATAATATGCGGCATTTTTATGCGTCTACAGCGGCATAAACCTTTATGAAAGCAGTACGGTTGAAAGGGGTTCCCCCGATGTTGTAACCACGTGCTTATCACGCGATATCCGACGCCATTTTTCACGATATCAAGAGGTAGAACGATCGAGTGCCACGTCAACGTTGGAGATCTCAGTGAAGGACCACATTTCAAGGAAGAATGGGTAAGTTATTTAAAGGACGTCTAAACGTATTGCAGTATAACTCACTAACGATTTTTGTTTTGAATATTATGTTCATGTTCATTTTTCATTATCCTCATGTCATTGTTCCTCTCCCCGGCATTTCAGGGGGTCTGTTTTCCAGTCTATTCTCAAAGCTATGGGGTAAGAAAGAAATGAGGATACTCATTCTCGGGTTAGACGGTGCAGGGAAGACGACTATTTTGTACAGGTTCGTTGATGTCTTGATGTTTCTCTCGGTAGATAGGAACACACCCAGGAATGCCCGTGGGCAGCCTTAATTGGGCGCGTATCGATGCCAGCTAAATGTCGGCAAGCTTCTCTTCGTCCTTTGAAGTTATAAAAAAGGCCAATAGGATCACTTATGCAAAGTTTGCTAAGGTTGGAAGGGATATTTCTCTATATGTATAATTTCATATCACTGGTGAATAACCAGCGCACGAGTATATAGCAAGTGGCTGCCTTCGCTGTCAGGTATGTTGTAGCTAAGGGTGACCAGAACCAGTGTAGGACTGTAGTCCTCATAGTTGAGCATTCCGAAGTAATGAAATGTTTACTCACCAGTGGCTGGAGTTATACCTTCCTTGGAGTATCCTGTTTCAACTTAGGTACCTTACCCAGCAGTAAAGCTCCATATTGCCTACACTCTACATTTCAATTTTGTATGTCTATATGTCCACAGTGTGTAGCCGTGAGCTGACTGCTTATCCTCGCTGCATGTATGTATGTACGTATCTCACTAAATGATTAAATGTTGGTGGCATAACGATGAGTATACCAGTGCCTATAAGCAGTACTTGCTAAGGTGAGAAGATAATACAATGCCTAGACCTGGTAAGTACCTACGTATGTTGTACTGTAGTGGTCCCACCTTAAGGAAAACCAAAGTCAGACAAAGCTGACCCTACCTCTTTGTGTGCGTACATGTGGCTACTTATATGTACGTAATTTGCATAATATGGCTGCGTGCATTTGTATGCATGATAGGAATTAGTGGAAAGGGTTGGTTATAACTATGTAGAATACGTCACTTTGTTATGTATTACACGAGTGTGTTTGGTACCATTAAAATATAATCTATTTTACACTCTGGGATGTGTTCTCATGTGAGTGCACACATGTAAGTTCAGTACGTAGTTTAGACCTCTAAACAACTTTAGGCATTTATGTATTCAGTTAAATTTATACTGTTGGAGCTTTCTTTTGGTCAAAATTAATGATAACATACGAATATTATATATAATATCATTCTAAAGGTGTTAGTAAGCACATGTACTTCCATGTGTACATGCATACTGTATAATATTATCTTTTGTATTTTTTGAAAATACAGATTACAAGTAGGAGAAGTTGTAACCACAATACCAAGTAAGTACTCTTACATTGGTGCACTGTATGAAAGAGTGCATGTCTTGTTTGCCTGAAGGTGTTCTTTGTCCTGGAAACTTTTGTTAAAGTTATTACAATTGAATCAAAACATTGTGAATTAATTCTGATGAATATGTATTGCACACAAATAATAATAATATACATATGTACATTCACAAGTGTTTGCATTTGTATTATTATATGTACGTATTTTATTACCCAATCTACATACTTATGTATAATTTCCTTTTATTTTTCAATTTTGAAGTGTTAATCCATAAAAAGGCCTTGTACATGATATGCATAGTACATACTGTACACGCGTATGTATGTCTGTTACGTATGTATGTGTGCTACATACGTACGTGTGTATCTTATTTATGAATCTATTTCTGATTTCCTTGTGTATTAAATTTTATGTACGTATATCCTGTCTGTCTGTACACATATGTACGTATGTACATATTTTTTCTCTATTCCAATAGCAATTGGGTTTAATGTAGAGACAGTGACATACAAGAATTTGAAGTTTCAAGGTATGGACATGTGTGTATGTATCAGTGTACATATGTAGGCTTGCATCCATAAGGTTTACATGCTCGCATGCTTGTGTGTTCTGTGTGATTGTGTGTGTGTGTGTGTGTGTGTGTGTGTGTGTGTGTGTGTGTGTGTGTGTGTGTGTGTGAGTGAGTGTGAGTGTGTATGTGTGTGTGTGTGTGTGTGTGTGTGTGTGTGTGTATGTGTGTGTGTGTGTGTGTGTGTGTAGCACTGTTGATATATGCATGATACACGGACTACCCTATACTGTACATTTACATTTTTTCACAATTCTGTTCTTTCATTGCAGTTTGGGACTTAGGAGGTGAGTGATGCTACGTAAGTAGGTGATTGTTGGTGTGACCACAGTACCCACTGTAGTGCAAGAATATGTATGTCAATAGTACCGATGTACTTATGTGTACTGGGTATCTATATGTAAGGGTAGTATTTCTACCGTTCACTTCCTGATTTTCAAGGATGAGTTGTGAGCTGCATTCTTAATAGATATTGTCAACATATCACTCTTTGCATTCACCAAAGAGGCAGCTTGAAAAACTCACCATGCCATGTATTTTCCTTGTGCAATTGACTGTAATTTGAGTGCATATGTGTAAAAAAACTTTATGGTTGGGGCAGACATTTCTACGTATGTATGTTACTTCAACTTCACTATAACCAGTGGCATACGTAACTCAATAATACATATATACATACGTACGTATGTGTGTGATGTTATCATAGTGCATGTATTCTCTATTTCTACCATTTCACACTCTGCTGTTTGGATTGTGGACCAACAGGACAGACTAGTATAAGGTTGGTCCAGTCCTGTCAAGGACATTCATACCGTATGTATGTATGTATGTATGTATGTATGTACGTATGTACGTACCTTCAGTACATGTATCCATACAGAAGTACACCACAAGTGCGTAATCCAGTACACATGCATACCAACTATATGTATACACTGACACACATGTACATGCACATACGTACGTATACATGTACATATGTACATAAGTAAATACATATATGAACACACAGTTTGAATGAACATGCACCTGTGAATTTGGGAATATGTACTTACGTAGTTTACTCTTACTTTTTTTTCTGTCAGACCTTATTGGAGATGCTACTATGCCAACACAGATGCCATCATCTATGTTGTGGACAGTGCTGATCGAGAGAGAATGGGGATATCAAAGTCTGAACTCTATGGCATGTTAGAGGTGATACACCTGTGTGTGTGTGTGTGTGTGTGTGTGTGTGTGTGTGTGTGTGTGTGTGTGTGTGTGTGTGCGTGCATGCGTGCATGTGTGTGTACGTGTGTGCATGTGTGTGTGCGCGTTTGTGTGTGTGTGTGTGTGTGTGTGTGTGTGTGTGTGTGTGTGTGTGTGTGTGTGTGTGTGCATGCATGTGTGTGTGTGTGTGTGTGTGTATGGTGTTTTAATAATATGGTGATTTAAGTGATTAATATTAACATATTCACGTATGTACGTATGTACGTACGTACATGTATATGTTTGTATATACAATGTACGTATACTGATAGAGTACATACATACGCACCTACGTATGTGTGTTGATACACATATACGTATGTACCAAAGTTTTTGTGCTGGTTACACGTAGATGGGTACCTGTATATTGGTTAAATATTTGGAACAGAATTACTTATAGTAAATGTGACAGTCCTAAGGGTACTGATAGTGTGTATGTAGACAGGTACACATCTGCCATGAGTCTGCAATGTTTCCAGTCAAAATACTGTCATGCAGTTCTCACCATCCCAGTGTTTATGGTGTGTTTGTAGGTTTAAGGTATTACTGTAATGTTCAGTAAATCAGGTGTTGGATGCTTGAGAGTTTAATTCTGAGGATTCCAATCTGTTTTAAAATGGAATAAAGGCTATTTGAGGTTCTTAGGTAAATTAGGACTAATTCCAATGCCACCTACATGTGCATTTCATATGACTCACTCCATATGCAATCAGGGTATCAGGGTATCAAGGAATCAGGGAATCTTATTTAACCTGGGGAAACGTTGGCCATATGCTACTATAAGTGGCACCCATGCAGAAAAGAATAGAAAAGAAGGTACATAAAATGAACAGGAACCACATGCACAAATAAACAACACAAAAATCATAGAACATAAAAAATAAAAGAAATAGTCAATTGTAATTGTTGTCAATTTAGTCAATATTCTTATCATTCATGAAGGAGGATGAGCTGAAGAATGCCCTCTTGTGTGTCTTTGCCAACAAACAAGACTTGGATGGTTCTATGAGTCCTTCAGAAGTATCTCAGGCTCTTGGTCTGTCAGCACTGAAGAGCAGAACATGGGCAATCTTCAAGACCTCGGCTGTCAAAGGGGAGGGCCTGGAAGAAGCCATGGAATGGTACGCATTGTGCTATATGTTGTCACGTTCCCTAACCTAACCTGTAGAATGATTACGGATACCTTGAACTAGCTGTACATGCTTACTATACTTTCAAAATATTTGATAAATATGTGAGCTTGCAGTCCTTGTGTATTGACAATTCAATAGTGATGATAATAGGAAAAACTGTTTTCCTGAGATCCCTACCAGTTCGACCCTATACGTACCTTCAATGAAATAATTATGATTCTCCTCAGGTTGTACTCCCCTCAGATAAAATATGCCTGTGGCTGCCCTCTTCAGTACTATTTATGTATATACAAAATGTTTGTGGTTGGATAATTTGTACATTTTGCTTATCCATGATATCTTGATAATTGTCATCTGCATTTCTAGTGATATGCAGTATTAGTTACAAATGTGTATTCACTATGAGGGTTGTGTTCATCTAGGAAATAACTCCAAATGTACATTGGTTTGTAGTGTACAGTATCTTGTATCAAGCTGTGATATCCCTACCAAACAGTAATTTTATTTATTTACTTATCTCTGTACAGGTTGGTAAATAATCTTCAAGGTACAAGCAAATGAGAGGGCTCTTTTCAATAATACACACACACAGTCTAAAATATTCTGGTCTAATCCACACGAACACACCGTACAAAGTTATGTAGAACTCCCATTATCCTTTTAATGCTGATGTCACTATACTATGGTGTCTATACATTATTCATGATGTGTGGTATGTCGCATGATTAATAGCGCGGGACGTTATTGGCGGCAAAAATGGAGTACGGCAAGAGGATCTCCCCGACTGTAGAATATGCATCTGACACAAAGCGAGCCAAGAGCTCGAACGAGTCTAGAAATGACACGGGGATCACGTTCGAGGATAAACTGGCCATGATGGAATCTCTTGACGATGACGGCGAGGAAGAAATGGACACGGGAGTCCCTCATTCTGGCGGGTCGATCAAGAGCAGTCAGGAGTCTCGGTGGAGAAGACCACCCGTGCGAGTAATAGATTCACAGAGTGATGCGATTATATTCCAGCAGTTGGACCTGGACTATTACCTCGGTGATCCTATGGAAGGCATGCCTGGAGCTAAGGAGGGTGTCGTCCCGATTGTTCGGATGTTCGGCGTCACTCAGGAAGGCCACAGCGTCCTGGCACACGTTCACGGCTTTCTGCCGTATTTCTACGTCCCGGCACCGAGTGAATCGTTCTCAGACGAGGACTGCGCCGCGTTTCGTTCGTCTTTGGACAAAGCGCTTTCCAGTGACTCAAAAGGAGCACAAAATGCTGTTCTGATCATCGAAGTGGAGAAAAAATGCTCAATTTACAACTTCCACTTCAACAAAAAGTATCCATTCTTGAAAATCACGCTCTCATCACCAAAACTGCTTGCTCCTGCAAAACGGCTGCTGGAGAATGGGATCACTGTACAACCGTATGGGCTTAGGGGGTACAGTGCCTACGAAAGCAACATTGATTTCGAAATCCGCTTCATGATTGATACGAAAGTTGTCGGGTGCAACTGGATCGAGTGTCCCAGCAGTAAATATAGGCTCAGACGGCCCTCCTTTACGACTGATCAGAATCCATCTAAGCTCGCTCCGGTCTCTTACTGTCAGATAGAACTGGACGTATCGTGGGAGGACTTCATCAGCCATGCACCCGAGGGAGAATGGCAAAAAATTGCCCCGTTCAGAATCTTGAGTTTCGATATTGAATGTGCGGGGCGCAAAGGAATTTTCCCAGAGCCAGAAATGGACCCCGTCATCCAGATTGCCAATATGGTTGTGTGCCAAGGAGAAAAGGATCCCTTTGTGAGAAATGTGTTCACTCTCAGCACATGTGCACCAATTGTGGGCAGCCATGTCATTCCTTTTCCCTGCCACAGTAGTTCAGAGAGGAATAGGAAAGAAGGAGAATTGCTAATGGTGAGTTTAGGGGCATGTGGGATATTGTTCTTAACCTGGACATGTCAGATATGGACTACGTATGCTAATTTCTGAACATGATTGTCATCTGTTACTTATCTGTAAAGCCCACCCATACATATAAAATCCACTCTTTTTTGATGTTTGTGTGGAAGTACACTGTATGTACATATGTGCATACACTATCCCTTCATGTGTGTGCATGTGTATAATAATTATGTGTGTGGGATGGGGCATAGAAAGTTTGGCTCAGCAACTATCGTCTTTCAACACCTTGCATCAACCAATGAAATCACTGCCACCCTACTGTAAACCACTGATTGGGATCATTGCTACCCTATTTCAGTTGCCTGGTGGATGCTGATGGAATGTTGGATCTACCATCTAGACTATATTTCACTGGTACATATAAAATGTCTTTGATGTGTGTATTGTATCTCGAAATGTAACTGGTGTGTGTCCATCAAATGTTCGTGTGCCTTTGTCTTTAGCCCTTTCATCACCAACATGGCATAATTACATACATAGTGCTTACAGCTATCAATAGGTATGTGTACTGCCACAAGCCAGAAGTTAGTAATACCCCATATGTATGAGACCTAGGGGATGGGTAGTCATTTTTAGTAATATTGTGTGTATGTTTATGATTGTTTGAGATAATATGTGTTCATCATTCTTCTTGTTCACATAGGCATGGGCTGCCTTTGTAAGGGACATTGATCCTGATATCATTACTGGCTACAATATACAGAATTTTGACCTACCATACCTCATCAACAGAGCCAAAGCTCTTAAGCTCCCAAATTTTCCTTTCTTCGGCCGCATTACTGGAGTACCAACTACCATGAAGGACTCCACTTTTGAATCAAAGGCTTACGGCAAACGTGTGAATAAACTGATCAGTATTGATGGAAGGGTACAGTTTGACCTCCTTCAGGTTTGTTTGAGTGTGTGTGTGTGTGTGTGTGTGTGTGTGTGTGTGTGTGTGTGTGTGTGCGCGTGTGCGTATGTGTGTGTGTGTGTGCGTATGTGTGTGTGTGTGTGTAGACTTGTCAGTACATTTGTTATACTGTCGCTGTATGTATTAGTAGTCTTCCAGAGATATAATATTGTACTGCAGTATTGGGTATGTACATATACGTACGTACAAATGGTGTTTATGTATACATACCTAAGTATACGTATATATATTTGCTCATTGTATGTGTGTCAAATGGTAGTAGTGGTATTTGCATTGACCAACTATCGCATATTCACCTCAACCTGTGTAGATTCTTCTGAGAGATACTAAATTGAGGTCTTATTCCTTGAATTCGGTCAGTTTCCATTTCCTCCGAGAGCAGAAGGAAGATGTTCACCATTCTATAATATCTGAACTCCAGGTGAGCCCGTGCAGCCAGTAGCCTATTTGTACACACCCAACTACACAGTATATCATGTAGTTACATACATAACTTGACTGGTGGGACCTTTGCTAGAATCTGAAGAGAAGTGTCTTGAAATAGGCTTTTCATGTTTGGGTAACCCAACACTTGTATTCTACAAACTCTGGATCTGTTCATTGTCACTATTTCAGTAAATGTGTACTGGTGGTGTACTGTATGTGTGTGGTCTACTATCCAACAGGTCAACAAAAGGTAATTTAATCCCTGTGTATCATTAGTGTTAGGTACCTGTTTGTTTTCTAGTTATCTAACACTAAACACTAACTCTTTCACTGTAGAATGGCAATGACCAAAGTAGGAGACGCCTTGCTGTTTACTGCATGAAGGATGCATTTCTTCCTCTGCGATTGCTGGACAAATTGATGTGCTTGATCAATTACATGGAGATGGCAAGAGTGACCGGTGTACCTCTAACCTATCTACTCACCAGAGGACAGCAGATCAAAGTTGTCTCGCAGCTTCTTAGAGCTGTAAGTTGGCGATTTTAGTACTTTTTAACATAAAGGGTGTGTTTTGCATAAAAAGTTGTTCATATGAAGGGTTACATATAATCCTCGTCAGCTAATCGATTTCCTTGCTCTGTACTCTGTAACACACAGATAAACCGTTTCTGTACACCTTTCCACCCTATGTCCTGTCATTACAGTTGTTATGGGTAGACATTACGTAGTGTTGAATACTAAAATGCTGGAGTGTACATGTGTATGCATCAACATGTGATACAAGTGGCATTTGTTTATGTAGTACAATGCCTACGTATGTATTTCACACATGCACATACAGTTGACTCCACTTATAACGAACTCGCTTACAAAGAATTTCGCTTTATAACGAATCACCTTTAAGGAACATGTTCCGGACCATAGAAAACCTTCTGTTTATAGCGTACCAGTTTCTGTTACAACGAACTACAACCACGAGATATTACAACTGAGTCGCCGATAAATCTGACAAAGGAACTAGGTATCGACTCTCGGGAAGCTTCAGAGGGTTTAGAAGAACCTTTGCTGCAATATTATGTTTAGCATAGCCGTCGCAATCGAATTGTAGCCCAATTTCTGGTTCTAGCCGTTTCCAAATCGGCAATTTTTTCGCGCAATATAATCTACTCAGTATTATACTAAACACACGTCACTATTGAGTAGCTTTATAACAGTTAGGGATGTTATGACTGTACTTCGCATGTACAATGAATTCTAATTTATTGAAAAGATGCAATGTGGTTATAAAGAACTTATTTTATTAAGAACTTTTTCATACGGATACGTATTTGGGTTTGTTATATCCAGAGTCAACTGTATGTACATACATTAATGCATTGGATTATTCTTGTGAACAATAAAACAATAAAACTTCAGTGTAACTGATGGATGTGAACTTGCACTGTTATTCAAACTGCGTGTTACGTACAACACATTAAAGGTAATGTCTGTACACCACAATTCTGTCAACTATTATCTGTTACTATGGCTTAACCACTAACACTTATCCAATAACCTAAAAAATGCTAAATGAAATGAGAATTAATTTTTCACACTTTACTGTACGTATTGTATGTCTATAACTGTCATTTTTGCGTCTATGTAACATTTACTGCCATGCAATATACAACGTATTGCTGTCAAAGTTCAATTGTCTTTCGTTCCATTATTGGTTGATACCATATAGCAGGAAAGTTTCGCGGATTAAAAGTTTCGCGAATTTCGCGAAGAAACTGACATTCGCGAAAGTTTTATTCGTGAACACCCAATGACGTAATCGTCTGACAATCAATTAATGCGATGGGCATTAAAAATGCAAAACTTTTTTTCGCGAAATCTGCGAAATTGAGCGATTCGCGAAAGTTTTGTCCCGCGAAACTTTCCCGCTATACGGTATCTTCTAATTGGGCAATACTTGATCCTGTTCTCCCCCCTCCCCCCTGTGTAGGCAAGAGAGCAGGATCTTGTGATGCCTGTTATCAAGTCTCAGTCTGCTGAGGACACCTACACAGGAGCAACTGTCATTGAGCCAGAGAGGGGGTGAGCTGTATGTGGAACAGTGAGGAAAATTGTAGAATGTATTGTTTTATGAAAGAATGAAGCTGTATTCTATACAGTACATAGGTACGTACCATCAGACATATCTATGTACCATCAATAGTAAACTAAGCACATGAGCAATGAGAGATTCAGCCAACTTGATCTCGGTTGTAGTACTCTGATGGAGACAGATTACCTACGTATTTATGTCTTTATGTCCTGCTATGTGAAGTTCAAAGTGCCTATTTTATGCTATGTAACTTTACTGTCAACAGATGTTAGTTATTGTCGCAAAAGGACAGTGTTTACTGTTTGTCACATTGTCAGTTACTGACAACAAAGTGGTCTCTGTATCCTACACCTCTCACCTGAGGTGTCATATTTGTCGTAAGAGTCAATGACTGCATATGATACGTACGTATGTACGGTGGAACCTCTCTATAAAGGACTCATTGGAACCACAGTTTTAGTCCTTATTACAGAGGTTTCCTCAATTTAGAGGTTATTTTATACACTTCAGTACTACACTGGGACACAGAATGGTGTCCTTATTATAGAGGTTTCCACATTTCAGAGGTTTGTAATAGAGAGGTTCCACTGTATGTAATTTGTACATCACTTCATATCCTGATAACATGAACTGTTCTGCATAGCATACATAAGCATGTTTCCCTTTATCACTTCATCAAACAGGATACAATCCCCTATATAGCTAGTGTAGCTGGTATGTGCATATGTGGTTACGTATACCTGTATTTCCCACTGTAGGTACTACGACGTTCCCATAGCCACTCTTGATTTTTCCTCGCTGTATCCATCAATCATGCAAGCCCACAACCTGTGCTACACAACATTACTAAAGCCGTCTGATACCAGCAGGTGTGTGAATAGTTTTTAGAATCTACTATAGTATACATTTACTTGCATTGATTCATATATTGTTGTGCATTTTTTTACCATTGTATTGATGTAGGATGGCTTCTGATGAGTACATCAAGACACCTACAGGTCACTGCTTTGTCAAAAAAACTGTGCGAAAGGGGCTGTTGCCAGAAATTCTGGAAGGTCTCCTTTCAGCCAGGAAGAAGTGAGACCCAGTGTTCAATATGTACCTACATACGTACATGTGTACAGTGTGTATGTAGCAATATGCAGATTGTACGCATGTGGATTAGTAATTGAACTGATTGCATTGGTTTTATCCCATTTATGTACGTATGTGTATATCTACACTGGAATAGGTGTGCCATGTTATGTGTGTGGAGTAGTGTGAAAGTGGTGCAATCTTGGTTTCTTAGCTGATTGTATCTTCTCCATTTTGACTTCCTATAGAGCAAAGGCAGATATGAAGGTGGAGACGGATACGTTCAGGAAGAGAGTGCTTGATGGCAGACAGCTTGCACTTAAGATCAGTGCCAACTCTGTTTATGGGTTCACTGGTGCTACTGTTGGAAAGTTGCCCTGCATCGAGATATCTGAAGTATGAGCTGTGTGTGTGTGTGTGTGTGTGTGTGTGTGTGTGTGTGTGTGTGTGTGTGTGTGTGTGCGTGTGTGCAGGAGCATGCATACATGGGTGTAAACATATCTTCTCACACAGATTTACATTCACGGAATGTGAAGACATGCACAAGTGTGTTCACATTTTGTATGCACGTTTAAATTCACTTTAACACAATAATATCACATACGTATGCAAGATCATTTCCTGTTCCTCCCTGTACACATTGCAGAGTGTCACAGGCTTTGGAAGACAAATGATAGAGAGGTCTCGTGAGCTAGTTGAAGAGCGATATTCCATCAGTAATGGACATAAGTACAATGCCAAGGTGGGTATGGCGGTGCTCTGTACATGCTGTTTGTATCAGGTCTGCTACAATCTCAAAATGGGAAGTTTAAGGGGGCATTGGCCAGTTATCGAGAGATTCACATAATTTCTCCCTGTTGACCGGACCAATTTCAAATGTTTCAGATTTATAATACAGAAATTGAGTTACGTTCTCATCCATGACCTTTTAATAGTGATTATTTGCTCAATTCCTGTACCTGTTTATGTACGTACGTATGCGTAGTATATGTGGTAAGTATCTATTGCACATACCCTAGTTTATTATGTTCCTTATTCATGTGTGCACCCAGTGTGACTGTAGGGATGAAAGAATGGAGATTTGTGAACTTGCTGCTCTATATTGTGATACATACAACCTTGTGTGTATGTATGATTCATGTACTACTGTACATGCTTGTGTGCAGGTGATCTACGGAGATACAGATTCCGTGATGGTGCGATTTGGTGTGAGCACTGTTGCCGATAGCATGGAATTAGGACAAGAGGCAGCAAGCTACATATCAGCTAAGTTTCCACCTCCCATCAAATTGGAGTTTGAAAAGGTGTGTACCTTTCATCTCATTTATATGTGTGCATTGGTACCGGTAAGCCTAGCGTCTTAATGGAACCACCACTTCTCAGTATATAGACAGTTTGGTTATGTTGAACTTGAGCCTGTTAGCTCAAATTTACCCAGCTTGTTGTTTTTTAAATGTGACAATGAATAATTGCCTTTTCACACCTATTGCAAGCCATTATTGCTGAGTTGTTAAACGTGGCGAGTAGTTGTGGCTTTTTAATCATTCTATGCTGTACAACAGAGAGTTTTGTGACAGTTGTTGGTTGTGATTGCATGTTAGTATGTTAAATGTTGTCAATATGAAGCCATAATGTTTGAATGATGTGTACCATGTTCAAGTATTGATGCCACTTTGTCCATAGGTATACTTCCCATACCTGCTGATCAACAAGAAGAGATATGCTGGGCTGTACTACACCAAGCCTGATGTGCATGACAAAATGGATTGCAAGGGAATAGAAACGGTTAGTGTCCATGTTCTGTCGGGTGCAGGGATTCATACAGAACTGAGGGAACCCTGGGTTCTCCCTTAGAGTACCACCCCTCTACCATAATCTCTCATCCATGCTTCCATGGAACTAACACTGCACAAATGTTGTAAATTGGTAAAATGGAACAGAAACTTTATTGACTTTGGCTGTAACTGTCTTGGAATCAATCATGACGGTGAATATGTGACATGACCGGGATCTGTAGCAGCTCTTTAGTTTTATTTTATCTTTGTTTTGTGCTGATACAACTCAGTATGCAATTGTAGCGAATGTCTCTAACCGAAGAATGATCGAACAAAGTAGTTGAATCCTAGGTCTTCAATGCTTACTTTATTTCCTTTTATATGATAACATTGTAATTATACAATATGCATGTTTGCAGTAGAAAGTTGCCTAAATAAATGATATTTAGGCAACTTTCTAACTCTAAAATGCCTCTCTGAACCTTCAAATCTTTTGTTATGTGAATCATTCAAACTCTTAAAAGCCTATGGTATGTAAACAAGTAATTCAAGTTCAAAAACTCGTGGGGCTGCCGCCCCCCGCACTCGAATTACTTGGCATCTTTCTTAGATTCAAAAAATAACCTTCGCTGAGGTTATTACGTTCAGCGGAGCTTCAGCGCACGAATTCTAGCCCTATTTCTAATTATCGGCGTTCGAAATCGGCCATCTTGTTTTCGCGCAATATAAATTATAATATAAATTCATTGTTACGGTTACACGTAAGAACACATATTATATATATATATATATATATATATATATATATATATATATATATATATCGGACAAGCGTAACATACCGGAAGTTGAAATGAAAACAATATAGGGGCTGCCACAGGCAGCCCCTAAAAATTACTCTCGATTAATATATGCTATATTTTTATTGTAATTATACTAAAACAAATGGTGATTCAAACTTGCCCTTTCAACACAAGGTTGCTGATACATAAGTCATATGAGAAATGGAATAAAAAGTATTGAAATCTACTCATACGTACATACACATTTTTGCATGAAATCCCACATTTACACAACCCTACGTAGAGTCATAGCCTTATTGCAGTTCAGAATCTAACCTTTCTGTAGAAATATGAATAATCAAATAAGAGTACTTGTATGCTGGTATGGTACATGCATATCTATGCAATCTTTCTGAAACACTTTGTATCAGTTGTTGCTCTCTGTGTCCATACAGGTGCGTCGTGACAACTGTCCACTTGTAGCCAAACTCATTAGTGCTTGTTTACAGAAAATACTAATCGACAGGTGTGTTTAGCTACATATGTGTATAATGTAATATGTGTATGAACTTGTATGTATTCCACAAGCAATCTGCACTATTAGCACCTGTGTATGAAGCAACCCACATTCATACATGCACATTGTATGTTAGACGGTGAATTGTAGCAGTATGTATATATGCATGTAGTACATTACCATAATTGGTGATAATATGGATAGTATGATATGCATTAGGTTCTCTACTATGTGCATGTGTTTTTATGTATGCAAATGATATAGCAATGCTGACAACTGGGTGCATGTGATTGTAATTTGAGCTGTCAGAACTGAACTGTATCTTTTGTAGGAGTCCCGAAGGTGCCCTTGATTATGCCAAGCAGATCATTTCAGATTTATTGTGTAACAGAATCGATATATCACAACTCGTCATCACTAAGGAACTCACTAGAATTGGAAAGGATTACGAGAAAGGACCCAAACTGGCACATGTGGAGCTAGCTGAAAAGTACGTACATGCATGAGAGTATGCATTATGTACTATTATTTTCTGATGTGAAATAACTACCTGTATGCATTGCCTGCAGTACATGCTCATATATGTACAGTACAAACCATGAAAAATCTGGCCATGTTCACCTATGGTACTTATGTACAATTATTGTTGTCCTGTTTTTTCCACGGTGAACCATATTAGGAAGTGTTACAATGGCTTTATTATGTACTACAGTAAAACCTCATTAATCTGCTCTAATTCATGGTGGAAATATGTGGTAGAATTGTCAAATTGTCCAAGTAATTATTAGGTACACTATTTGAAATGATGGCAGTTAGCTTGTGCTGGATTTGGATTGGGGATATTTCACTGGAATGTACAGTTGAAATATATTATCAACGTTTCTGTGCTTTTCTGTTCATTACCATAATAGTACATAGCACAAGTTTAAATTATGTCTGCTCGGTGCTTCTGTGCAAACCTTTCAGAATGCGTAGAAGAGATCCGGGATCTGCTCCCAGCCTAGGGGACAGAGTACCATATGTCATTGTGGCAGGTGCAAAGGGAGCCGCTGCATATACGAAGTCTGAGGTTTGTAAGAAAGCATGTTAAGTTATGATTTTGTGAATGTGCTTGTGTGTGTGTACGTGAATGTGTGTGTACATGCATGTATGTGTCCATGCATCTGGGTGTACGTGCATGTATGTGTCCATACATCTGTGTATACGGCACGTATGTGTCCATGCATCTGTGTGTACATGCATGTATGTGTCCTTGCATGTATGTGTCCTTGCATGTGTGTGTACGTGCATGTATGTGTCCTTGCATGTGTGTGTACGTGCATGTATGTGCCCATGCCTGTGTGTGTACACACATGTAAACTTCCTCTATTGTAAGTATTACTGAATGGCGAAGTCACCCACCCTCGTCAGCATTTGTAATGCTACACTCATGCACTCAATTTTGTGGGAATACTTTGTAAATTAACTACGTAATGGATTACAAATTCACATATCAAATTTCCTAAAAAGATGATTCCATTCAGCTGGGTTTTTGAAGGGGTAAATATTTGTGAATCTAAATTCCCGAAATCCATAAAATGAGAGTGTTTATGCATGTACATTTGTATTTACACTATGTACATGTGTATTTAAGGTTTGTCTCTAGTGAGTTTTGTGTGCCTGGGTGCATTTTGTTGGACATGAGTAGAACATTTGGCTATACTTTACTGTATCTCCACAGGATCCCATCTATGTACTGGACAACAACATAGCTATTGATACCACGTACTATCTGGAGAACCAGTTATCCAAACCTCTTCTCCGTGTGTTTGAGCCTATCCTGGGTGATTCTAAGGCAAAAACAGAGCTGCTAAGTATGCGAGTACTATCAATTTGTTCCTCATGTTTATTTGCAAAATGGCTCAGTTGAATGTTGAATGCATGACTGATAATGTGTATGTGTGTACATGTGTGTCTCATTCAAGAAGACATTGAATTTGGCTCCCACCTGCACATTAGCTGCTTAACACAATACATCTTGTGTGATGAATGGCTGTGAAGCTATTGGAAAGCTAGCTCTAATTACATTGGTGCCTGCCACAGGTAAGGCAATGCTACCAGCCCCACTCAGATCTCTTTACAACAGCACTTTTAGGAGGCCTTTGTGTGACATCTCGTGGGAACAGATGTATCCACACATACACAGTAGTTGTATTGCTACTACTACAATCTTGCTATAAAGACAGAGATAGTGATGTTGCAAAGAGGACTTACTGTAGTATACCTCTCATGTCTGTCAGTGAGTACCTTGATTGCTGTCAGTTTGCACTAGTGATTAGAGCGAACCACACTTATATGTACAATGTTCATACCCAGCTTTGCACTGTATGCAGAGGGGAGCCACACCTTGTCCAAGACAGTGGTGAAGTCCATGACTGGGGGACTGGCAGCGTTTGCTAAAGTGAGGGCCACTTGTATCGGGTGCAAAGCCTTGTTAACCGGAAATGGTGAGAAAATTAAGACATTTCACTAAGTAGACTGTGAGACAAAGTTAGTACCAGTGCAGGGGGGGGGGATTGTCTGTAATTTTCAAATTGATTATCAGTGTACAGTAACTGGTTAATAGATTAATCACTGGGAGTGGATGGGTGTACACTACTCTGTTATTTCCTGTATTAAATTGATTTGCTTGGCATTCTTAACAGTAATGTGTATATGTGTGCAATTCAAGTCATCCCTACATCCTTTTAGTTTCAAAGATAATTTTTGCTGTATTAATTTTAGTAATAGTGGTAGATACATACATCCCTACAAGACATGTAATAGTTGCATCCTGCCCAGGTGTGTTGCAGCAGATATGAAGTGCTAATTGATTACCGAGGGTGAAGCCCAAGGTAATCTGTTAGCACTTTATCTGCTGCAGCACACCTAGGCACGATATATAATAACGTGTATTCTTCAAGTCATCCCTACATCCTTTTAGTTTCAAAGAAATGTTTTTGCTGTATTAATTTTAGCAATAAGGGTAGATACATCCCTACAGGACATGTAACTAACTTGTATCCTTGAAGTCATCCCTACATCCTTTTAGTTTCAAAGAAATATTTTTGCTGTATTAATTTTAGTAATAGTGGTAGATACAACCGATACAACTAACTTGTATCCTGATGTGGTGAATGATAGACAATTTATACTGCAAATATGTGTATAGCTCAATACAACATATTATATGCAATAGAAATATTATGTTTACTAATTTCCAGCCTTGTTCTCACGCAATTAATCCTAACAATGAAACCTGTCAGGTGAACTGTACTACATGGCTTATGTACCATTATATGTTCTAATTTTTCGTCAGAGCAAGGTTCAAGGAAAAACCGTCAACCACAGGATCACATAGGTTACATTTCGTCA
This sequence comes from Chondrilla cf. caribensis, assembly GCA_964020155.1. NCBI lineage: Eukaryota > Metazoa > Porifera > Demospongiae > Chondrillida > Chondrillidae > Chondrilla > Chondrilla cf. caribensis. The sequence goes on from OZ026553.1 coordinate 3,131,696, forward strand.
TCAATTAGATCGTTCCCAGACCTATCTGGAGCCAGTGACAAAAAATTAGGTCGATGAAAAATTGGAACATATACGGTATATGTACAGTTTTTCCTTTGATCCTCCCCTCAACCAGGATACAAGTACAAATGTATGCATTAAAAGGTATTAATCTGCTTTTGTGGAAACAACCATCTCTGACAGTACACTTCTCAGTGGTCTCGAGTCTATCTCCTCACACACACAGCACTGTCTCCCTCAACTATGGATGTGGCCTATTGTGTGGTAGATTATACTCTGTGATATTAATCTCCTCACTAATGTAGATGGGGCTATCTGTAAACACTGTAAAGAGAAGGAGTCGGAAATATATCAGAATGAGGTGAGGGGAACAATCAAATGTTAAGTTTTTTGTGCATGGCACACTGGGTGGTCAGCATGATTGTGTTACCTCCAGATTATTGGACTTGAGTTAGCAGTGTTATTATGACCTCTTTGTTCAGGATGCTCCTGTACAACATCAACCATTTTTCTGTGCCCCAGTTGACTTTTCCCTAAATTGGTGTCAATGATTTGTACATGTATCTCTTGTAATTCTTGCCTGCTGGAAACAGCTGATACGTGACTCAACAAAGGTGTGTATTACGGTCACGTAGCTCTCTTCTCTGTATGTACGTAGATGTCACACCTTGCATCTCTGGAAGAGAAGTTCTCACGCTTATGGACTGAGTGTCAAAGGTGTCAAGGAAGCCTACATGAGGAGGTGTTGTGCACAAAGTAGGACATGCACCATGACGTAACAATGTTGTACTGTACTCCCATGTTGCCTAATGTACCACTGAAAAGTTGTGTGACTTTGCTTTGAAATTCCTTGTTTTCATGTATCACATGCATTTAAGGTAATGCATCATGTCTGGTGTGAAGGTATTTATCTTAAAGGAGTCCAACTTTCGTGTATTTCCCATGTACGGGAATCAGTGTACATAATATATCCCTGTATCATTCATACCTAACCAAAGTTAACATAAACTTTAACCATTTCAACATAATAGGTTGACACACCTGGTTCTTTCTCACTTTTAAGGAGTAGTTTTAGTTATTTCATTTTATGTTGTAAAATGCAATGATTTCTCCTTTTTCCCAGTCGTGACTGCCCAATCTTTTACATGAGAAAGAAAGTTCAAAAAGAGCTTGACGACCAAGGAAAGCTTCTTTTGCGATTCGGCACCTCTGATGAGTGGTAGGAATTTTGATCCAATCTCCCAGCATCGTTATCTTCCATTTCATGTCTGTAGTTACTCAATAGTTATATCAACCTTTGATAATGGTCTGTATTGTATAGTGTACACATAGATTTAAATATTCTAATGAGATTTCATTGGTCGCAGGTGCAAATGTCTTCCATGGTATTATGATTGTAACTTTATGCTTATACTTTATATGTAACAATGTACATGATGTTGAATATGAGAAATGTAGGGTTATGTTTGTGTTGGACAAATTGATATAACTGGAATTATTCATGATTTAGTATTGCAATAATATAGCATTAACATATTATCTTATAGTCCATCGAAATTATATTCATTCATGTAGTTGTGGAAGATCCTGCCCCCCCGATTGATGATCCCATTGGCCCATGTAAATCAGTTTCACATATGCCCAGAGATACCATTAAATTTGTACATGGATTCGCAGGTAGCCATACTGAACCAGATTTCTGAGGTTGAGATGAGGATGTGTTTGTACTGTGCTCATCAACCTATGTCTTTAACAGCTACTACTAGTTGTAATCTAAGACTTGTAGATGTACCATATCTTATTTGAGACTTTTATATTTGGCAATGCCTGTGTATGTGTTACTTCCTGTTATGCTTCCTGTTCCTATCACATGACAACTGTACCTTTATAAGGTGACTCATTTGTTAGTCTGAATCAGTACCAGTTTAGTGAATACAGTGTGATATAGTACTAGTGAATCAGATATTATGGACAACTGTACCAACTGTAGTGCTAGTGTCAGACCTACCCTGGCTGGACCAGGCTTTGGAGCCTTTTTGATTCTCATGATTTTGATGGTCCTCATTTCTACTGTACTGAATGTCATCATCATCACCGCTCTGTGTGTGGCAAAGTCTGTTCTCAGGTTAATGAGAATTTTCCTTATCAACCTTCTTGTTTCTGGACTGATGGTAGCCTTATTTTCAGGAATATCTATTTTCTCTGCTATCATTCTCAATTTTACATTTCTTCCTTCACCAGACTTGGGCTTCTGTAGATTCGGGATATGGGGATTTTCCACAGGAGTTGTATCTAGACTGTACTGTCTGTCTGGATTCTCTATCATTGTCTTGCTCATAGTTAGGTACAATAAGAAAGAAATAAAGACTCCCTATGTTGTTTTATTCTTATCATTAATCTGGTTTGTGTCCATACTCCTGAACATTCATACTCTGATCCCACCAATATTCTCTGTTCAAGTTTTTGACAGTGTGATCTGTTTTCCAAAGAATTTGGATCCTAATATCATCAGAGAAGTACGATTATTATTCACTACAATATGGGTGATATTTGGTGGCTTCACTCCTATGACCATCAGTATTGTGATCCCCATTGTGGTGTTGTGCTATGTTAGACGTAACACTATAACAGAAGAATCCTCTTACAACAAGGGGATAGCAAAATTTGCTCTCTTTCTTGTATCTGGTAATCTTGTCAACCTTGTTGGCCAAACTGTAGTGGCTCTCATTGTATATGTCTCCGAGCCTCCTGGTGTGTACCTGTCCAACTTTCTTGCTTTGGCATCCTTAATCCCCTCTCCTATTATGATTCTTATCTTCATGAAGCCAGTTCGCACTGCAGTGAGCAAGCTATTGTGTTGTGCTAAGATTCAATGCATACCTCGCATATCAAAAGTGTCATCTGCGACTAAGACAGAGAATGGGATTTGAAACCGAAATTATCACCTGTGACTAATATGGAGGATGGAATTTGACACAGACTATCTATAGTATTGTCCTAGTACAGAAGATGACCTCTTGTATCATGATTGTGCATGTGTATAGGGTGGTAATGTTTGATTTGGGACGATGATCATTGTAACATTGTAATCTGGTGCTTGATTTTGAAGTAAGGCTAACATTGAGTAGTGTTCCATCGATCGCGATCGTTTTCGGTACCGATATTAACTGGCGACGAGGATTTACGTGGCCGTGAGTACGTACTCCCCTAGGGTTGCTGCTTCTGATGACGAATGGAAAGATTAGATGATATTCGGAGCGTGTTGAACAGTATATACCTTGTGGCGAAATGGTATTCTACAGATCTAAAGGGACAAGCTGCGTTCAGTCTTGCTGGGTGTGTGCCGGGTGTCAACCTACAAGCTTATCCTTAATCTTGTAGAGCTCCGGGTCCCGACAAGGCAACGGACAAAACGTCCAAAGAGTGTATAATTACAGCTCGTACGCGTGCGCTGTCACATCGGAATCCTCCTACACCAGTCATCGTACAAGGTTTCAAGTTTAACCCGGCGCGTTCTCACAAGGAGGGAGAAACGGTAGCCGAGTCTGTGGCTGAACTTAGACACAATTCGGAGCCTTACAAATTTGACAACTTGCGGGGACGATATGCTGCACGACAGTGGTTTGTATACATACAGAATTCATGTCTGTCGAATACAACGCCGCCAGAATCTCAAAGCGCTTTAGACCGTGTGAACGGCGGGCACGTATTGCTAACTTGTACCATGATGCGTGGGCGTTTCCTTTGATGTGGTGGGGTGTTTATATGACTAAGACACCTCATTAATAATTCATGAGGTGTCTTACTAGTGCATTTTCAGCCTCTGTTCCTCTGATCACTCAGAAGATTCAAGAATACTGCTTGGGCTATGACTGTTTGGGTCGACTGGATGGAATATCAGAATAGTGGCATGCCGAATGACAGCGAACAATATCCAAGTCCTCTTATTCATCAATCTATCTGCCTTGAGTTTTTTCATTTTACTGTCTAGGCATCTCTGGAAATCGGTGAAGTCGGCGCGGGATCATCGAAGATGTTCCAGTAAAGTTAGCAATACAAATTTGCCGTAAAAGACCACAACACAATTGGTAGCGTACTGGGTGGATAGGGGTCACCGTTCCTATTTCGATTGTCAAGCACAAAATGTGGTAACAATTTGGCAAGTTCTTCCTTCGTTATCAATATCGAGACCAATAAATGGAGGGAAAGCGGACGTATCAGGCCCAACACATCAGGGAAAAGGTGTAATTATGATTGAATTGCAATCATTATTAATACGCACTACATGTATATAGTGTGCTTTTTATTATACTTATACATTATTGTCCTGATTATTAATGTGTGTGTGTGTGTGTGTGTGTGTGTGTGTGTGTGTGTGTGTGTGTGTGTGTGTGTGTGTGTGTGCGTGTGTGTATGTTCGGCACGTGTTGGTGTTTGTCATGTGTTGCTCAAAGATTGTAACAATTGCTATTGGTGACATGACAAAATGAACCCAACAAGGCTTTAGCTGTTCAATTAATGATGTTGTGACAAGTAACAGGAGGTGTGGTATGAGGACTGTGCAAACATCAGCCACTTACCTGTGTAAATGATAGGGCACGGACTTATGTACATTGTGGTATACAGCGTATATAGTGGTGGTGGGTGTGGGTGTGGGCGTGGGTGGTATGGTGTATGTTTGTATATGTACATGCGCACTATTGTTGCACTATGCTTTGTTGCTTTCTTGTCACCCATGACATATTTGAGCAGGTGGTGATGTGTTTAAGTCATTACAATTCGCCAATAATGGTAGAATATTTCCACCAGTGATTTTCCTAGATTAAGTATATTATGTATTGGTAGTGACACTTTCATGTCAGTTCTTGATGACTTGTTTTGTATAGGGCAACTGTGCTGAAAGCATGCAACCAATTGACAATTTAGTGTAACGTTAACATGCATGACACCTGTTGAGTTGACACCTGTTTCGAAATTCATGGTATGTATCAAATATACCATGGTATGCATGTACCAAATATACCAAGGTATCTCAAATATCAACCCGACACAATATACTATTACTGTTACACAGTCGTGGAATTACCACTAACACTATACATTGTGCTTGATCGACGGTGAGAGTGACAATGGTGTGTACCACCATAGCTATTTGTAAACATATTATTATTCTGATCTTCTTAGTCTCCTTTAGCGTCGACGAGGTGTGCTGCAACTCTTACCACAAATAAAGCATTGAATTGGCAGTTTTTATCCTGGGCCATAACTTGTCTCAAAAGTAACGGAATTGAAAACAATTGTGCCATTAGATAGAGCTAGTCAGTTACATCTTCAGTTCGGGGTTGGATAAAATTGACCACCCTCAATTTTCATGCTAAACACTCAGACATATACAATGGTGTTACAGGGGATTGGGAGTGACCATGACAATGCTCCTAACACTAGCTATAGCTATAGGAGATGTATCACAAATGAGCTTGAGGCTGTCTGTGACCCTAAACCACAGTTGCCGTCATGCTATATACATTCAAAATTATATTGACTGCATCAATTTTTTTACAAAATGGTTGTATAATCTTGTGATTGTGTATAATTCATGTTTCCTTATATATAACAATGAATCCTATTGATATTATGTAAAGAACTAATTTTGAATTCCTGGTATACATGTGTGTCTAGGATTTCTTTGATGTTTGTATAGAATAATTATATTTTACCTACGAGCTATTGAGCAGTGAATTTTCAATTTTCATACCATTGTGCCTGTGTTAATATGTGGTCCCACTAATTCAAAGTGTCAGATTATCATTGAGTGGATCTTATATTACTCCACTCATGAAGTTATAATGGTTCCAAAATGGCTGATGCAGAATCATTCGTTTTATAAACTGTATTCATTGATTTTGATATCACTCAAATTTCTTAGCCCTTTATTAGTCTAATATGTACTAAAAATACTGTGTCATTTTTTTACCTATACATTTTTGATGGTTTTCCATCATGATCTCTTAAGCTTTGCCCTTTATAGTACACTTGCTCGATGTCCAACCTATACAAAATTAATTAATAGGCATGTACACACACAACATACACACACAAGTGCTAACAAAATAAAATGGTTCTGTATAATAATATACAGAGCATAGTCTTGAAGAGTAGAAGTCAGATAATAAGGTGACAAATAATTCTGCAAGTTTCACTACGAATATCCACTATCTGAGGCTATCTTATATCTCCAAGCGTTACACACTGTGTACTATGCTCAGTGTTCTAATATATGTAATTTGCTATTGACTATACAAACTCAGTATACCCAAAGACACCTTATCAAACTTCATAAAATGAACCATAATAATAGTTCTTGAGATAGCTATGGAGGGGAGACCATTACTAATAATATTTGATATTACAACAAGAAAAGTTAAAAATAATGCACTAATTATAAGGTGTTAATGTGTGCGTGATCTCAGACACAGGCAACATGTTACAACACAAGTCAGTGTGATGTGTGGGTGTATGCTGCACTGGCAAAATATGAAAAGATAACTTAAAGATGATACAGGTGGTGCAATAATTTTTGTATAAAATCACATGCAGACTATGATCATTGCAATCATGGTTTGTTTAGTTCCCAATTCTGGCAGCCTCTGGCCCAGAAGAGTATTTTGGAATGATAAAATTGATATTATGGCTGCTTCTTCAAGGATCATTTTGAATTTGCAATGTTGTGAATTCATCCTGAGAAATGAGGCTAGTCAGTGTGAAAGTCCTGCATGGCGGGTGGTATCCTAGGGCACCTATTTCATGAAGTTGTAAGGTAGCTGGCCCTGATGTCTCTCCTCAGTAGGTTATTCAACAATGTGTGACAGAGTTCCTTGCTCTCTTCCCTTCTTTTGGTTTCTTCATAGCGCTGGTGTTGTTGGAGCAAACGATACGTTCAATTATTTGGACTACATTGTCATTGCAAATAACAATGTCTGGTCTGGTGGACGCACCCAGAAACTGTGGTGGGACTGTTGCTGGTGGGGACTCATCTGTCCTGAGGTTGGGTAGGTCTGCTGAGATTGAATTCAATGATGGAGATGATTCCTCAATCCTGTCAATTTCAGTAGCACTGAGTGCATGTCTCCAAGAGCAACGCCCATCTTCAAGTGCCTGTTTACATCCATGGAGGATGTGCGGAGGTGTTGCCTGTGGGGCATTGCACAGTTTACAGTGGGCACTCATTTGGATTTTCCAGCATCGGTTGGTACGTGTTGAAAGGTGTCTGAAATGCAGTGCAGGATAAATGATAGCTAGCTGGTCAGCTGGAGACCATGCATCTACAATGTGTTCCAGACTTTTGTTTCTGTTTCAAGCTCCTTACAGTCAGTGAAATTCTCCTGAACTTGAAGGAGTCTAGCTTTTGGTTGGCATCCAGGAGAGCATACACATCAGCGAGGCGTCTAGCTGTTGATCTTGTAGATGATGGGCTTGGACTTCGCAGGTGCTGATGTGTTTCTTTGAGATGCCTTGGCGTTCGAGGAAGAATTATCGTGGATTAAGGCAGAGATCTCCTTGATGACCAGATCTGATGTTTCGGTGATACAGCACAGATAGCTCATTTTCGTCTTAATTAGAGTGAGAGGTGGCATATTGATCTAGGAAGAATGGTAGCACTTCTTGGAATTTCAGAGATTTGCAGGCTAATTTGGTGACCTCACTCTCGATCTGGATAGAGAATGCAATGCCATGATTTGGATGTGTGTTTAACGGTTATTATTGTATCAATGGTATGAGGTAGTTTCTAACAAAATGAATCCAAATCTTCATCTTGCCCCTGATAGGTCTGTCATTGATACTTTTCAGGATTTATCTGAATCAGATGTAGTTCTGACGGGTGGTACATGCTTTGCCATTTTGACTCTTGAGGGTTTGAGGCTATTGTATGCCCAAGAAACTATGTTGGAGCAGAGCATAGGTTACTGTTTTAGCCGTCTCTGAGATTATACATTGCTTTTGATTTTGGCTTATCATTTTCGGTAGTGATAGACACACACTGTGATGGATGAGAGTGAGTCTTATGGAATTGCAGGCCTTCTCTACCAGACTAAGTGTTTCTTGATGGTCTGAAATGATCTGAAATGAAATGGTCTGATCTTGACCTATGACAAATATTACATTTTTCCTGAAGTACAGAACACATTTGTAGGATAACAAAATTTCCAGTCAGAATCCCAACCAATTAATATGAATACGAACAATTAATCACAGTGAGATATGGATGCAAATAGCTAGATCTCTTCTTCGCATATAGATGCACCTTGCATCCCTGGAGGAGATTTTCTCATGGTGGTGGGCAAGTACTGAGTGTTAGAGGTGTCAAGGGAGGCTACATGAGTAAATGTTGTGCACAAAGTAGGAACATACCACAATGTAGGAATGTCACACTCCAATGCTTATGAACAACATCATTGTCTTTGAATATGATTGCCACCATGTGTGATATTAAAAGTCAATTTGAGTATGATTGGCTCAATGACATATGAAATTGTTGCAAATTGATAATAATCTATTATGTTTGCAAATTATTATAATATCATGTACTATGTACATCATAAGGCAATCCAATGTATGTGGCTGTACTTCAGTCAACGTCAAAGAAAGAGCACTCAGCTAGGATCGCAGGCAGCGTATGAAGATGGGGCTTGTTTCATAGTACATTTCACACCTCCAATCGAGGTTTAGTGAAATATCAGGTTGACATGCCCCTCTCCCATGAGCCATGCAAGTACATGCTTAATGACTTCTCTCTTATTCTCTCCTATACATCGAAAATATCAAGAACCTCCTGATGCAGCCAGGGTTATGGGCAATGTTCGGGGATGAGGATTGCTTTATTATTTATTTTCACATACCGGCGTTATCAGCTATGTCTGGTAAAAATTCAATATTACGTTAACACGACCCTCTCCAATGAGTTATGCGAGAAGGTGCTTATAGGGTTTCTCTCCCATTCATAGAATATCTAGGGTTAAAGTTTATGTACGGAGATTGGAGGTGTTTCAGAAATGGGTATCCAAGTGAAGCTAGCTCTGGACCAAAATCAATTACACACACATGCGTATGAATTCTCCATTCAACATGCAGAAACAAAATTCACAAATGATCACATAGCGCTAGCATTAGCTCCCTTCACAAGATACAAGAATTTACATTACAAGCTTTCCCACATGAAGATGACAACCTGTCACAAGCCAGGGCTGGCGCCATAGGGGCGGTCGGGGCGGCCATAGCCATCCCACGTTTTGTCTTCAAGACTATTTTGAGTTGATACCTTGACCTTGTGACAGGTTGTTTACAATGTGGTGCAAATGTTGCGACAAAGTCTCCATTCTCATGGGGGTTCCTCCCTATCCTCTCCCTTATGGCAATCTACAATAACAAGGGATACAGTCCACATATGGACTCTGAGGTACAAGTGTTTCATAATATAGTTTCCAATCACAGCTATAGGTTTGGTGAATAAAATCAGCTAGACCCACACGCCCTCTGCCATGAATTCCGTCCAATGTTCCATATTTTTCCTGTTCTCTCCCATACATTGAACACTTAGCACCATTTTGAATAACCACAACTATACTTACAACATTCCTGTAGAAAATCCTTTATACTTTTGGATGCAATTACATTCATACATACATACATACAACAATGCATGTACAGGCACGAACTCGTGGTTGTGCACAAGTTACTCTCCTTGCAAGTCAGAATCCTCACCGAACTTGACATTGAACATTCACAATGAGTTATGGATGCAAATAGCTCTTTTCTATACATGTCGATGACACCTTGGATCCCTGTAGGAGATTTTCTCATGGTTGTGGGTGAGTACTGAGTGTTAGAGTTGTCCGGGAAGCCTACATGAGTGAATGTTGTGCACAAAGTAGAAAACATACCACAATGTAGGAATGTCACACTCCAATGCACATGAATGACACAATTGCCTTTGAATCCGGTCATGGCCGAGGTATTAAAAGTCAATTTTGTGTGTCTGGCTCACTATGTTTCCTCAAGCTTCTTTGCTCCTCAGTCCTGCCTATAGGCTGACATATAAGTGATATAATGTTACAAATTAATAACAATGTATTATGTTTGAAAATTTATTTAATTTCATGTGACATGCACATATGCGGAATCAAGTGTGGGAGTACCCAAATGATGGAGGCTACAACTGTCACAACTAACCAATGACCTTACATCACATTGTAGGTGGTTCAGCCAAGGCCAATTTTGTAATCGCTGTAACGCGTTCATCTACCTCCTGGCCACCATAGTATGCACACTCGCGAGTAGACCTATTATTAAGCCATTTGAGTTTAGAACGCGTTTGAACCGCTATAGAGCTCTAGTGTAGAACGGCTATTTTTTACCTCTATATTTTGGAGAAGAGGTTTTATATAATGTCTTTGGCTAGCAAAATGAACTTCCATTCTGCTGGAATGTTACTTTATCCTAGTTTGCTGTTTTCATTTGTCTTTTGTCGCAACATTCTCCCCGAAGAACGGGAAATAATTGTCAAGGAGGTTAACAGGATTCGCCGAGAAACACAAGCACCCTACATGATGGAGGTGGTCTGGAATGAAGAACTGGCTACAATAGCGAGTGGTTATGCTTCGGAGTGCAAGAAATTCTTAAACCCTACTCGAAGTAACCAGTCTACGGAATTTGACACTGTGGGAGAGGTTCACTATATTGGTAGGCTGAAGGACGCGAATTTGTCTTTCTCCTCCTTGATGGCGAATGCAGCCATTCAGTGGAATAATATGAAGTATCATCTCAAAAGTTTCACTGAAATTCATGGAAATTTAACTTATATCAAGATATGTCGAAATGATATATATGCTCAGGTATATATATATATATATATTATAGTAATATAGTCTTAACGGGTACAATGTCATGTAGAGTAAAGCATCAATTATCGGACACCACCTATATTCGGACACATAAATTTGGCTATTTCACCAAAACTATGAGACCTACCGACTCCCTATGAACTTCGTTTTATAGGCCGTTACATGTAGTCGCTATCCACTCAGGAAGATCCACGTAGCTTATCGCATCGTTCTGCTAGAGACGATCGAAAAAAGCGTCCGAAAATAATCGATATTCGGACAGAGGGATTAGCTTGCGGACAGACTTCACTGCAGAGTGGAAAAACGACTGGGAACCCTGAAAACATCAGAAGTTAAAGCTAAACATGTCCACTATAAGATATGAAAATTATAGGTGATATGTATCACCTTCAGGAAATCCGAACAAGTTATCTAACCCCCTGTGAGAGACCAAAATTCGGACTAATTTATATTGCCAATAGGAATTTATATAGAGGAATAACGCCATTCAGCCTATATAAATTCCCAAAATAGTATAAATTCGTCCGGCATTTGATCTTTTACAAAGGGATAGATAACAAGTTCGGATTTCCTGAAAGTGATACATATCCACCTCTAACTTTCACATTCCAAAGTAGACATGTAGAGTTATTACCTCTGATGTTTTGCCGGTACTTCCTCGCTCCCCCACTCTGTAGTGAAGTTTGTCCGCAAGCTAATCCCTTTGTCCGAATATCGATTATTATCGGACGCTTTTTTTGATCGTCTCTAGCAGAACGATGCGATAAGCTACGTGGATCTTCCTGAGTGGATAGCGACTACATGTAATGGTCTATAAAACGAAGTTCATGGGGAGTCGGTAGGTCTCATAGTTTTGGTGAAATAGCCAAATTTATGTGTCCGAATATAGGTGGTGTCCGATAATTGATGCTTTACTCTAGTAAGGTGAAGGCACCTAATTTGAAACGTCCCTAATTCGCGAGAACAGCTCCCGGACAAAAGCTTCAATCCAGCTCAAAACATAGTAAGATAACCAGCGACTATCACTTAAACAGAGTGACTGGACGCTCACTTGTGAGAAGAGTCGAGGCAAATGAATATGACGACCGGTAAAATTCGTGGACTAAAATTGCTATGGTGGCCCATAAGGACACTTTCCGCCGCGGCCGAATCGCCGAATTCGATCACTTCGATCCAGGGAAATTGCCGAATAGCTCGTTTCGATCGCTACGGTCGATTCGGTAATATCTTCGGATGAATCGGCAATGCACGAGACATTAATTGCAAAAATGCCGAAATGGAGAAAGGAACAGTTAGAAATAACTTTGCAGGAAATTAGTAGCGTAACGGAAAGTCTTTCATCCGTTCAACTGCTCACAAGTATGAAATCCCAGTCACCACTCCCACAACCACCTCAGGAAGACAAGTACAACAGTTGGTCCTTTTATGTACACTTGAGTTTTGTTTCCGTCCTTTTTATAATACTTGAGTTCTATTTGTGGACCTGAGCCTTTTGATTCCACCTCCTCGGCGATTCTGAACGACAACGAGCCGAGTTTGTCCACGTATTCCATAATAGGGATAGGGATCGGGGCGATTATAGGCGATGTTGTTTTGGGCCTTCGTGAAATGCCGCGAAGAATTCGACCGGTCCGCCACAATTTGCATTTCTGCTCTGAAAGACTAAGGTTGGTAGTCCAGTTTTGGCCTTCAGTTTCGGTAAAGTTGTCTTCCTCAGACGTTTTATAATATTATTAATTATTATAAAAAAATTCAAAGAATTTTAAATTCCAAATTTGGTGCCTTTATATACCTTATATTTGTGTGTGTAATACAATTATTGGATTATAAGTTAATGTATAATATTATGACATTATTAGTATATATATATATATATATATATATATATATATATATATATAGTATTAAAATGTTTTTATGAAAAAATTAATTTTGGTGCAAAAATAAATTAACAACAATTGGCTGATACGTCAATACTTCTGATAATAAAGTATAATTGAGCACAATATTAATTATTTTTCATTTTTCCTCATATTGTACTGATTAGATAACTCTTCCCTCTGCAAGCAACATTGGATGTGGAATGGCTCGTTGCCCTGCGTTACAAATGGATCCATCCTTTGGTTTATTTGATTATCACTATCCAGATTCCTATCTGATTGTGTGTAACTTTGGTCCAGAACTAAGGTGAGTGTATTATACAGTCTGAAAATAAGTCAAGGAGTTGTAACAGTTACTGTATTTGAAACTGATTTAAATGAGACATTGTTATAATTACTAACATATCCAATAGATTACAATATTAACCTACAAACAGTTGAAAAATAAACATTAATATATCAATCAATATATGTATGTATGATAACATAATGTAATATATTATGTGGCAGAAATAGTGGAATATCAATTCAAAACTCATTACTTCATAGCAATTGACAATGTTTGTGTATGAATTTTATCTATGTATGATTTATAACCTACTGTCATACTGGTGGATTGATAGACTATTATCTTTGTTTAGTGAGGAGTGTGTATGGTTAATTGCTCAAGATCCCTGTTCAGCTTGCCCCTATGGAACCTTCTGTAATGATGGGTTGTGTCGTAAGTTTGATAATAATGGAATGTATTTATAGTAATTATAGGGTTGGGGAATTATAATGGTCCTGGAACTAGGCTATATATTACACTATACTTAGTTCTTACAATGTCATACTGCCTAATCTTTAATTCAAGACAGCAGGTGTGCATGCATTCACACATACATGCAATGTTGGTGCATATGGATATTTCTCCCTGACGGTACTAATGCTCCACAAGAATCTGTATTGTGTTGATTAGGAATTCACTAAAACCTCTGAATGTGATATGACCTTGTGGTATTGCCCTGAATTTCAGTTGGACTGAAAACAATTTCAATATAATATTATTGACCTTTTTGTACAAGCTAACAGGGGTTATACAGATATTTCATATGGGGATCTGGTATAAAAATTATACATGAGTTAACTAATAGTATATAGTGCGTGCGTGCATGCGTGCGTGCGCGCGCACACACATACACACACACACACACACACACACATGCACAAATATACACACACACATGCACACACACACACACACACACACACACACACACACACACACACACACACACACACACACACATGCACACACACACACACACACACATACACACATACTGATTATTAACTCTTTCAAATTGGTACTCAGGTAATTTTAACTACAATATCAGTCATTCTTTGGAACTCTGTGAAGTGGCACAAGCACCTAGTATTTCATCCTGTAAGTGTTGGTCATGTGTTTGATTAACATAATTTTCAAGAAATGTATGCAAATATATGTACATTTCATTCAATTGAATGAAGAGGAAACACAACATAATAATTACATCAGATTGTAATACTGTAATGATCATAAAATGTAGTGTCGTGCATATTATGACTATCATTATATTGTTTGTAGATTATTGTATGTTGAAATTGAGCCAAGCATTTGTGTTATAATATATACTTTTGGATTTTATGTCCTGATATATCAATTGATATGAGCCTCTGTCATGTTTCATTAATAATAATATTTACATTGTAGCTGAAACCGGAGGCACTGAATTCTATCTTACGAACTGGTCCTTGCACCATAATCTTGTTGTGTATGTGACAACAAGTGAAAAGAACTACATTACATTCACCATATCAGATCCTTCAACCAGCAGCTTAACAGTTGGTCATGTGAAAGCAGGAGAGATTGTTAGATACTCCTTTATCAGGCCTGGAATAAACTATACAACAGGTTTATATCAATCAAAAAGTATTACTATCAAGTCACCCAACAAGGGACTAGTTGTGTTTGGAGAATTCATTTTTGAAGGAGAAGTAACAGATGAAGGCTTCCTTGCACTACCAAAGAAGGAAGAACCACCGGCAGCTGGCCATATAAACAATAATTACACCTACATAGTGGTATTGGACTCCGTTATTCCTGCTGTGGCCATAGCTGCTACCACAGAGTGCACTGGTGTTACCATAGTGACATCCAAGGGAGTTTACTTTTTTAACTCTTTTCTTCCTCACAACCTTTCTCTGTCAAGTGTTGATTTTATGCTCCAAGCAGGAGAAGTACTTGTATTGAAGGGTATATCTGGTCGTCCTAAACTAAATGGGACAGTTATCATCACATCCAACAAGCCCCTTTCTGTTATATCAGGTTCTGACTGTGGTGGAATCGTCAGTACTGGCTCACCAATTGGATGGTGTTTTGTTGATTTTGTTTTGGAACAGATGCCTTCAGTTCATGAATGGGGTACAAGGTTTGCTATCAGTCCTGCGAATTTCAAAGGACACATTCGTGTGATCTCATCAGAAAACGATACGTTTGTCTCAAGCAATTGTTCCTCCCAATTAGCAACTGACAATATATTGCAAAAGGGTGATTGGTTTGACATTCATCAGAATGTTAATGATTATTGCTGGATAGAAGGGAACAAAGGTATTTTGGTCCTCCAATATGTAAGGTCTTTCATGATGATTGTACCACCCACTCAGCAGTATAGCAACCATTACTTCCTACCAGCAATAGAGTCTAGGTTGCCTTGGGGTACTGACTATGTGAACATATTCATTCCAAAGGAGTACTTTCAACCACACCAAATCTTCCTAGATGGAACATCCTTAGAGGATCACGGTCTACAGTTTGTACCCATTCGAGATATCACCGGTGATGTTGCAGTTCACACGACTGTGGCTAACTTTACTGGCTCTTCTACTCCAGTACATAACTTGACCCATTCCAATGACTTTGCAAGATTTGGAGTTGTCATGTATGGATCAAATTATGGCTATCCAGGTGGTCTGTACAGTTACAGTTCAATATCTGAAGGTGAGTACAAATTATAGTAACTGCATCATAGTAACATAATGCATATATAAAAGGCACAGTATATTTTCAACTATGCTATGGAGATTATTGACATGAATTTGTATCATTATTGTAATTAAAAACATGTTTTAAATTTAATCACAAATGTTGTACTTTCTTACTGTTTCTGTTGTAATACAAATATACTTTCTTTATATGTTCCAAGGTGAATTACCTGCAGCTGAGAAAATGAACTCATTGAATACTGGACTGTTTGGTGTAATTATTGTACCTATTGTGCTCTTGGTAGTAGTTGGAGTGATAACGATAGTTCTCATAATGCGTCATCGGAGGAAGACGTTCCTACAATGCAGTCGTGTTTCAATGTAAGTCTCTCTTAATTGCATCCTTAGGCTAGTTCTTATAGATGTAGTATAGTAAATTGCATAATTTCAGATTATGATTTTGTTGCTTAATGCAGGATGCTTTCCGTGAGGTTTGACAATAGGTCTTCTGTAATCACAGGGGTATGTTAACCAAGTATTACGTATATTTTTACAATAGTATACTTAAGTTTAAGAGCATTTAACTCACCACAGATTGCTGATAGTTGGGAAATGCCAGAAGGTAGCTATCACTTGGAAGAAGAAATTGGAAGTGGAAATTATGGATCTGTCCACAGAGGAACCCTTCAACTATCGGCAGTATCTTCAACAGTCAAGAAATATCAACAGTACATGATGTCCGAAGGAAAATCAACAGTTAATGTGGCTGTGAAGAGAATCAAAGGTGTCATTCGACCTAATATGTATAAATATCACAGTACAATATCATTATTGATGTTTTCTACAGGTCACACATCAGATGATATAAAATCTTTCCTCTCTGAAATGGAAATGATGAAGAAAGTGTCTGAAGGTTGCAACCCTCATGTTGTGAAGATGGTTGGTTGTGTTACCTTATCATCTCCTGCCTCTCTACTGTTGGAGTATGTACCTCATGGTAATCTACGAGACTACCTGCGGAAGTACAGGCCTAGTGTGAGTTGAACTATTGTGTGTGTGTGAGCATGTGTGTGTGTCTGTGTGTGTGTGCGTGCGTGCATGCGTGCGTGAATTACGGGTACTGGCACTAGTAGCCCCTTCTGTCTATAGTTACACCATGAAGACCTTATCTAAAATTAAGAATTATATGCAACTCACACTAGGCCAGTACTAATTCCACAGGTAGTCTCAGGGATCACCATGAGATACATGTTTTCATTATTATTATCCATATACAGTAATTGCCTGCATTACGCCTTTCTTGTCATTGATAATAGTTGAATGTAAATCACCAGTGTCACTAGATTGTCCCTAGTGTTGCACTATAATACTTGAAATAGATTGTAACTTTCATTGTATGGTCAAGTACGTATGTCAGACTATTCCTTTCATTGCATAATAATTATGTGGAAGAAATGATCAATTTCTGTATTATGGGTATTTTTTTTTATTTCTCATGCAATGTAATCAAGGTTCAGACTGTCCTAAACTCTGAGAATGATGATTCTGAGGATGAATACTGTTACAACAAAATTGTAGCACAGGCTCCCTTGAGTGATACAGACATGGTCTCTTTCTGCTACCAGATAGCTTGTGGAATGGTGAGAGTGTTATGTAGTGACTTTACGACCATATTGTTTTGGTTCAAGATAAAATTTGCATAATATGAATTTGTTCAAATTTCTCTGTATTGTTGACTTAAAGTACCTTCCCTTATATTATGCGATAGCAATTTAGCCACAAAATAATGATAATAAGGTATTACAATTCCTAAGATTTACACTAATGTTTATGTATAATTTAGAGCCATAATTGTCACAAAAGTGGCTGATATATACTTATATGCCTGTCTATTCTACCAAAGACATTAGAGCAAGCTGATTGCAAACAAGCTGGTTTTGTCAGGGTTTATACCATTAGTAAGCATAATAATTAATGTTAAATTTAATGTATATAGTTATTTACAAGAAGTCTTCACTGCTGCGAAGGTGGTATGTGAAATTATATACCCACTGACATGCAAGTATACCTCAAAATCTATAATATTGATTACCATTTGTTTAATACCTCCTATGCATTTCCTCAGGAATACTTGTCCTCCCTCAACATCATCCACAGAGACCTGGCTTGTAGGAACGTACTAGTTGATGATAACAATGTACTGAAGATATCAGACTTTGGACTTGCTAGGAAGTCAGAGGCCTATGTGTCGGGGATGAAAGACAAGCTTCCTTTACGATGGATGGCTCCAGAGACTTGTAGTCAAGCTCTTTTCACAGAACAATCAGATGTGTACGTTTGCTCAGTGTACCGTCTCAGACACCAAAGTGCAAGTATACATGTCGCACCCCCAGACATAAACCCCACATGCCTGTTGGACTGAATATGCTCTGGCACTTTATAGAAACTAATTGTGTCAGGTGTAAGTGGGCGTTGGTGCAATGGCATCCTCTATGAATATTAATTGATTATTATTTCAAGTGAACATTGAGTCAGATATTCTTTAAATAATCTTGCGTTATTAATTTTTGTAGATGGGCCTATGGAGTATCACTGTGGGAGATATACACTTACGGTGAGCCTATATTTATAATAATGTGCATTTGAGACATGATCACAAAAATAGTGCATATATTAATGTTTGAAATTGCAATTGGCCAGGTGACATCCCATATTCCAACCTACCAAATACAGTAATTCTACCACGAATTCTGTCAGGATATAGACTGAATAGACCAGGGATGTGTCCAGAGGAAATGTGAGCTATGTCTGTTTTGAATGCTTTAATTTCATTGTAATGGAATGTCATGCTCAACCACATATACAAGTCTACTGTGTAAATTTCAACTATAATACTCAATTGAGTAGTGGTAAAGATTGATTAATGCTGTCACTTTACAAATCTTCTCAGCTATTCCATCATGGAAACCTGTTGGAATGAAGAATCTGACCTTCGACCCCACTTCAGAGAACTAAGGGTAAAGTTTGAGGACATCATATCTCAAAGAGTGGGAGATGATTACACTGCTATCATAATGACTGCTGTGGATTAACAACTTGTTGTTATTCACTTTTGGTTCACATCATAATATAATTATAGTCTATAGAAATAACTCAACACATTATGCTATGCGTTCTATTCATATATTGATTTGCCATTAAATAAGCTCAAATATTTGGTGATATTTATTGTAACACTCCTGTCTGATATTATTCACTTTGGGTTCACCTCATAATAACCATCTTGAAAGTTCAAAACAGTATTCTATACTCTCTATTCTCATACTGATTTGCCTTTAAATGAATTCAAATGGAAACTGATATGACTTGTATGACTTCTGAGTTCTAATAATCTTATTCTAGCTACATGCAGTCATAGTATTACGCAATATTATTATAATAATATATAGATCAAATGTTTGTCTGTCTGTGTGTGTGTGTGTGTGTTTGTGTATGTGTGTGTGTGTGTGTGTGTGTGTGTGTATGTGTGTGTGTGTGTGTGTGTGTGTGTGTGTGCGTGTGTGTTTGTGTGTGTGTGTGTGTGTGTGTGTGTGTGTGTGTGTGTGTGTGTGTGTGTGTGTGTGTGTGTGTGTGTGTGTGTGTATGTGAGCTTCTGTGCAAGGATGTGGAAAATGTGCATGCATGCATGTGTGCTTGTGCGTGTGACTGTGTACTTGTGCGTATATACATCCGCATACGTGTACATGTACAGGTATGATGCATGTACGTATGTCAATGCACGTCATATTTAACGACTTAGTTGAATGAACCCGCTTGCAGGTATATACAAATGTACATTGTGGTAGACAGTGTATATAGTGGTGGTGGGTGTGGGTGTGGGTGTGGGCGTGGGTGGTATGGTGTATGTTTGTATATGTACATGCGTGCTATTGTTGCACTATGCTTTGTTGCTTTCTTGTCACCCATGACATATTTGAGCAGGTGGTGATGTGTTTAATTCATTACAATTCGCCAATAATGGTAGAATATTTCCACCAGTGATTTTACTAGACTAAGTATATTGTGTATTGGTAGTGACACTTTCATGTCAGTTCTTGATAATTTGTTTTGTATAGAGCAACTGTACTGAAAGCAACCATTTGACAATTTAGTGCAACGTTAACATGCATGACACCTGTTGAGTTGACACCTGCTTCGAAATTCATGGTATGTATCAAATATACCAAGGTATCTCAAATATCAACCCAAAACAATATACTAGTACTGTTACACAGTCATGGAATTACCACTAACACTATACATTGTGCTTGATCAACGGTGAGAGTGACAATGGTGTGTACCACCATAGCTATTTGTAAGCATATTATTATTCTGATCTTCTTAGTCTCCTTTAGCGTCGACGAGGTGTGCTGCAACTCTTACCACAAATAAAGCATTGAATTGGCAGTTTTAATCCTGGGCCATAACTTGTCTCAAAAGTAACGGAATTGAAAACAATCATACCATTAGATAGAGCTAGTCAAATTACATCTTTAGTTCGGGGTTGAATAAAATTGAATACCCTCAATTTTCATGCTAAACACTCAGACATATACAATGGAGCTACAGGGGATTGGGAGTGACCATGACAATGCTCCTAACACTAGCTATAGGAGATGTATCACAAATGAGCTTGAGGCTGCCTATGACCCTAAACCACAGTTGCTGTCATGCTATATACATTCAAAATTATATTGACTGCGTCATTTTTTTTACAAGATGGTTGTACGTATAAGCTTGTGATTGTGTATAATTCATGTTTCCTTATATATAACAATGAATCCTATTGATATTATGTAAAGAACTAATTTTGAATTCCTGGTATACATGTGTGTCCAGGATTTCTTTGATGTTTGTATAGAATAATTATATTTTACCTACGAGCTATTGAGCAGTGAATTTTCAATTTTCATACCATTGTGCCTGTGTTAATATGTGGTCCCACTAATTCAAAGTGTCAGATTATCATTGAGTGGATCTTATATTACTCCACTCATGAAGTTATAATGGTTCCAAAATGGCTGATGCAGAATCATTCGTTTTATAAACTGTATTCATTGATTTTGATATCACTCAAATTTCTTAGCCCTTTATTAGTCTAATATGTACTAAAAATACTGTGTCATTTTCTTACCTATACATTTTTAATGGTTTTCCATCATGATCTCTTAAGCTTTGCCCTGTATAGTACACTTGCTTGATGTCCAACCTATACGAAATTAATTAATGGGCATGTACACACACACACACACAACATACACACACAAGTGCTAACAAAATAAAATGGTTCTGTATAATATACAGAGCATAGTCTTGAAGAGTAGAAGTCAGATAATAAGGTGACAAATAATTCTGCAAGTTTCGCTACGAATATCCTACTATCTGTGGCTATCTAATATCTCCAAGCGTTACACACTGTGTACTATGCTCAGTGTTCTAATATATGTAATTTGCTATTGACTATACGAACTCAGTATACCCAAAGACACTGTATCAAACTTCATAAAATGAACCATAATAATAGTTCTGAAGATACCTATGGAGGGGAGACCATTATTAATAATATTTGATATTACAACAAGAAAAAAATAATGCACTAATTATAAGGTGTTAATGTGTGCGTGATCTCAGACACAGGCAACATGTTACAACACAAGTCAGTGTGATGTGTGGGTGTATGCTGCACTGGCAAACTGTGAAAAGATAAGATGATACAGGTGGTGCAATAATTTTTGTATAAAATCACATGCAGACTATGATCATTGCAATCATGGTTTGTTTAGTTCCCAATTCTGGCAGCCTGTGGCCCGGAAGAGTATTTTGGAATGATGAAATTGATATTTTGGCTGCCTCTTCAAGGATCATTCTGAATTGGCAATGTTGCGAATTCATCCTGAGAAATTAGACTAGTCAGTGTGAAAGTCCTGCATGGCGGGTGGTATCCTAGGGCACCTATTTCATGAAGTTGTAAGGTAGCTGGCCCTGAGGTCTCTCCTCAGTAGGTCATTCAACGATGCGTGACAGAGTTCCTTGCTCTCTTCCCTTCTTTTGGCTTTCTTCATAGCGCTGGTGTTGTTGGAGCAAACGGTAAGTTCAATTATTTGGACTACATTGTCATTGCAAATAGCAATGTCTGGTCTGGTGGATGTACCCAGAAGCTGTGGTGGGACTGTTGCTGGTGGGGACTCATCTGCCCTGAGGTTGGGTAGGTCTGCGGAGGTTGAATTCAATGCTGGGAGATGATTCCTCAATCCTGTCAATTTCAGTAGCACTGAGTCATGTCTCCAAGAGCAACGCCCATCTTCAAGTGCCTGTTTACATCCATGGAGGATGTGCGGAGGTGTTGCCTGTGGGGCATCGCACAGTTTACAGTGGGCACTCATTTGGATTTTCCAGCACTGGTTGGTACGTGTTGGATGGGTGTCTGAAATGCAGTGCAGGATAAATGATAGCTAGCTGGTCAGCTGGAGACCATGCATCTACAATGTGTTTCCAGACTTTTGTTTCTGTTTCAAGCTCCTTACAGTCAGTGAAAGTCTCCTGAACTTGAAGGAGTCTAGCTTTTGGTTGGCATCCAGGAGAGCATACACATCAACAAGGCGTCTAGCTGTTGATCTTGTAGATGATGGGCTTGCTTATTGATGGACTTCACAGGTGCTGATGTGTTTCTTTGGAGATGCCTTGGTGTTCGAGGAAAAATTATCGTGGATTAAGGCAGAGATCTCCTTGATGGCCAGATCTGGCATATTGATCTAGGAAGAATGGTAGCACTTCTAAGACTTGGAACTTCAGCAATTTGCAGGCTAATTTGGTGACCTCATTCTCTGGATAGAGAATGCAATGTCATGATTTGGATGTGTGTTTAACGGTTATTATTGTATCAATGGTATGAGGTAGTTTCTAACAAAATGAATCCAAATCTTCATCTTGCCCTTGATTGGTCTGTCATTGATACTTTTCAGGATTTATCTGATGTAGTTCTGACGGGTGGTACATTCTTCGCCATTTTGATTCTTGAGGGTTTGAGGTTATTGTATGCCCAAGAAACTTTGTGAGAGCAGAGCATAGGTTACTGTTTTAGCCGTCTCTGAGATTATACGTTGCTTTTGGTTTTGCTTATCATTTTCGGTAGTGATAGACACACACTGTGATGGATGAGAGTGAGTCTTATGGAATTGCAGGCCTTCTCTACCAGACTAAGTGAAGGCCTCCGGTCAAAAAGGGTACTTTAACGTATTCCGTAATTTCTGAGAAAACGGAGTTTAATCGTTTACGGAGTAGTACAGGTAAGTACCGTAACGAATACGTAATGAAAATGGGCTCCTACCACCCGAAGGCTCACTTCTTTCGCATTTACATTTCATTTACTACTTCTTGAGAAGGTAGATGTTGTTTTCAGAACGAAAGTAGATTTTTTCTTCCAAACGTTAAAGTACCCTTTTTGACCGGAGGCCTTCAAGTGTTTCTTGATGGTCTAAAATGATCTGAAATGTAATGGTCTGATCTTGACCTATTGACAAATATGACATTTTTTCTGAAGTACAGAACACATTTGTAGGATAACAAGATTTCCAGTCAGAATCCCATGGCCAACCAATTAATATGACAACGAACAATCACAGTGAGATATGGATGCAAATAGATCTCTTCTTCGCATGTAGATGTACACCTTGCATCCCTGTAGGAGATTTTCTCATGGTTGTGGGCGAGTATATACTGAGTGTTAGAGGTGTCAAGGGAGCCTACATGAGTAAATGTTGTGCACAAAGTAGGAAACATACCACAATGTAGGAATGTCACACTCCAATGCTTATGAACAACATCATTGTCTTTGAATATGATCACCACCAAGTGTGATATTAAAAGTCAATTTGCGTATGACTGGCTCAACGACATACGAAATTGTTGCAAATTGATAATAATCTATTATGTATGCAAATTATTATAATATCATGTACTATGTACATTATGTGGCAATCCAATGTATGTAGCTGTACTTCAATCAACGTCAAAGAAAGAGCACTCAGCTAGGATCGCAGGCAGCGTATGAAGATGGGGCTTGTTTCATAGTACATTTCACACCCCAACCGAGGTTTAGTGAAAATATCAGGTTGACATGCCCCTCTCCCATGAGCCATGCAAGTACATTCTTAATGACTTCTCTCCTATTCTCTCCTATACATCAAAAATATCAAGCACCTCCAGATGCAGCCAGGGTTATGGGCGATGTGTGGGGATGAGGATTGCTTTATTATTTATTTTCACATACCGGCGTTATCAGATATGTCTGGTAAATATTAGGTAAACACTACCCTCTCCCATGAGTTATGCAAGAAGGTGCTTATAGGGTTTCTCTCCCATGCATTGAATATCTAGGGTTGAAGTTTATGTACGGAGATTGGAGGTGTTTCAGAAATGGGTACCCAAGTGAAACTAGCTCTGGACCAAAATCTATTAAACACACATGCGTATGAATTCTCCATTCAACATGCAGCAACAAAATTCACAAATGATTACATAGCGCTAGCATTAGCTCCCTTCACAAGATACAAGAATTTACATTGCAGTACAAGCTTCCCACATGAAGATGACAACCAGTCACAAGCCGGGGCTGGCGCCATAGGGGCGGCCGGGCGGCCATAGCCACCCCATGTTTTGTCTTCAAGACTATTTTGAGTTGATACCTTGAACCTTGCGACAGGTTGTTTACAATGTGGTGACAATGTTGCGACAAGGTGTCCATTCTCATGGGGGTTCCTCCCTATCCTCTCCCTTATGGCAATCTACAATAACAAGGGATACAGTCCACATATGGACTCTGAGGTACAAGTGTTTCATAATATAGTTTCCAATCACAGCTATAGGTTTGGTGAATAAAATCAGTTAGACCCACACGCCCTCTGCCATGAATTTCGTCTAATGTTCCATAATATTTTCCTGTTCTCTCCCATACATTGCAATTGAACACTTAGCACCATTTTGAATAACCACAACTATACTTACAACATTCCTGTAGAAAATCCTTTATACTTTTGGATGCAATTACATTCATACATACATACATACAACAATGCATGTACAGGCACGAACTCGTGGTTGTGCACAAGTTACTCTCCTTATAAGTCAGAATCCTCACCGAACTTGACATTGAACATTCACAATGAGTTATGGATGCAAATAGCTCTTTTCTCTACATGTCGATGACACCTTGGATCCATGTAGGAGATTTTCTCTTGGTTGTGGGTGAGTACTGAGTGTTGGAGTTGTCCGGGAAGCCTACATGAGTAAATGTTGTGCACAAAGTAGAAAGCATACCACAATGTAGGAATGTCATACTCCAATGCACATGAATGACATAATTGCCTTTGAATCCGGTCATGGCCGTGGTATTAAAAGTCAATTTTGTGTGTCTGGCTCACCATGTTTCCTTAAGCTTCTTTACTCCTCAGTCCTGCCTATAGGCTGACATGTAAGTGATATAATGTTACAAATTGATAACAATGTTTTATGTTTGAAAATTTATTTCAATTTCATGTGTCATGCACATATGCGGAAATTAAGTGTGGGAATACTTCAATCAACTTCAAATGAAGAGGCTTGGATGTGTAGTGGATAGGTCACAGAGACACAGACTAAGTGATTCTTAAGTGATTGTCTAGACTGTGTCTTTAGTGATGTTTTTTGTTTGCATTCATTTCTTTATCAATATCCTGTCAGTTAACTTGTGTGGCTTATGTGTTCTATTTAACCAAGTGTATTTTAGTTGTCAGCCAGCAAGCAAACTAGCAATGGCAGTTCAAGCAGTAATAATTTAGTGACCAACGGTGTTTGCACGATAGTTCCGCCGAAGCGCCCCTCTTCCCGACAGATGTGTATGTATAATTGGACAGCACACTGGTGTCCTCTTTTTGTGCTTTCCTCCCTATTTACATACTGTTCTTATAACTCTGGTACAACTACCCAAATGATGGAGGCTACAACAACTAATCAATGACCTTACATCATGCATTGTAGGTGGTTCAGCCAAGTAGCAATTTTAACACTAATCACTGTGACGCGTGCATCTACCTCCTGGCCACCATAGTATCCACACTCGCGAGTATTACTAAGCCATTTGACGCGTTTGAACCGCTATAGAGCTCTAGTGTAGAACGGCTATTTTTTACCTCTATATTTTGGAGAAAAGGTTTTATATAATGTCTTTGGCCAGCAAAGTGAACTTTCATTCTGCTGGAATGTTACTTTATCCTAGTTTGCTGTTTTCATTTGTCTTTTGTCGCAACATTCTCCCCGAAGAGCGGGAAATAATTGTCAAGGAGGTTAACAGGATTCGCCGAGAAACACAAGCACCCGACATGATGGAGGTGGTCTGGAATGAAGAACTGGCTACAATAGCGAGTGGTTATGCTTCGCAGTGCAATAAATTCTCAAACCCTACTCGAAGTAACCAGTCTACCGAATTTGACACTGTGGGAGAGGTTCACTATATTGGTAGGCTAAAGGACGCGAATTTGTCTTTCTCCTCCTTGATGGCGAATGCAGCCATTCAGTGGAATAATTTGAAGAATCACACCAAAAATCTCACTAGGATTCATGAAAATTCAAGTTATTCCAAGATATGTCAAAATGATATATATGCTCAGGTATATAATATTATAGTAAAATGGTCTTAACGTGTACAATGTCATGTAGTAAGGTAAAGGCACCTAATTTGAAACGTCCCTAGCTAATTCGGAACACTGAGCTCTTAACGCGGGAACAGCTTCCGGACAAAAGCGTCAATCCAACTCAAATCATAGTTGTAAGATAACCAGCGACTATTATACTTTGCAACAGTAAATACTATGGTGGCCCATAAGGACACTTTCCGCCGGGGCCGAATCGCCCAATTTGATCACTTCGGTCCATGGAAATTGCCGAATAGCCCGTTTCGATCGCTTCGGCCGATTCGATAAATATCTTCGGATGAATCTGCAATGCACGAGACATTCATTGCAAAAATGCCGAAATGGAGAAAGGAACAGTTAGAAATAACTTTGCAGGAAATTAGGAGTGCAACGGAAAGTCTTTCATCCGTTCAACTGCTCACAAGTATGAAATCCCACTCCCACAACCACCTCAGGAAGACAAGTACAACAGTTGGTCCTTTTATGCACACTTGAGTTTTGTCTCCGTCCTTTTTATATACTTGAGTTCTATTTGTGGACCTGAGCCTTTTGATTCCACCTCCACGGCGATTGTGAACGACAACGAGCCGAGTTTGCCCACGTGTTCCATAATAGGGACAGGTACCGGGGCGATTATAGGCGATGTTGTTTTGGGCCTTCGTGAAATGCCACGAAGAATTCGACCGGTCCTCCACAATTTGCGTTTCTGCTTTGAAAGACTAAGGTTGTTATTCCAGTTTTGGCCTTCAATTTCGGTAAAGTTGTCTTCCTCAGACGTCTTATAATAATTATAAAAATTTTCAAAGAATTTTCCAAATTTGGTGCCTTTATATACCTTATATTTGTGTGTGTAATACTATTATTGGATTATAAGTTAATATATGACATAATCTGGAGTATTAAGTGTTTCTATGCAAGAATAATTTTAGTGCAAAAATAAATTAACAACAAATGGCTGATACGTCAATACTTCTGATAATAAAGTATATTTGAGCACAATATTAATTATTTTTTCATTTTTCCCGATATTGCACTGATTAGATAACTCTTCCCTCTGCAAGCAACATTGGATGTGGAATGGCTCGTTGCCCTATGTTACAAATTGATCCATACTTTCGTTTATTTGATTATCACTATCCAGATTCCTATCTGATTGTGTGTAACTTTGGTCCAGAACTAAGGCGAGTGTATTATACAGTTTGAAAATAAGTCAAGGAGTTGTAGCAGTTACATTATTTGAAACTGATTTATATGAGACATTGTTATAATTACTAACATGTCCAATAGATTACGATATTAACCTACAAACGGTTGAAATAATAAACATTAATATAACAATTTATATACATTTTACATGATGTATGATAACATGCTGTCATTATGTGGTAGAAATAGTGGAATACCAATTCAAAAATCATTACTTTATAGAAATGGACAATGAGTGGTTTGTGTATCAATTATATCAGATTCTATGTATGATTTATAGCATACTGTCATACTGATAGATTGATATGTAGACAATTGTCTATGTTTAGTGAGGAGTGTGTATCGGTAATGGCTCCACGAGATCCTTGTTCAGCTTGTCCCAATGGAACCTTCTGTAATGATGGATTGTGCCGTAAGTTTGATAATAATTGAATGTATTTATAATAATTATGGGGTTGGGGAATTATAATGGTCTTGGAACTAGGCTATATATATTATACTATGCTTTTTACATGCTTGATCTTTAATTCAAGACAGCAGGTGTGTATGCACTCACGCATACATGCAATATTGATGCATATGGATAATTCTCCCTGACGGTACTAATGTTCCACAAGAATCCATCTTGTGTTGATTAGGAATTCACTAAAACCTCTGAGTGTGATATGACCTTGTGGTACTGTTCTGAATTTCAGTTGGACTGAAAACAATTTTAAATTATAATATTTTTTGAACCTTTTGTACAAACTGACACACACACACACACACACACACACACACACACACACACACACACACACACACACACACACACACACACACTTACACACACACATGCACACACTCTGATTATTAGCTCTTTCAAATTGGTACTCAGGTAACTTTAAGTACAACATCAGTCATTCTTTGGAACTCTGTGAAATGGCACAAGCACCTATTTCATCCTGTAAGTGTTGGTCATGTGCTTGTGTTTGATTAATATAATATCTATGAAATGTTTACAAATATATGTACATTTCATTCAGTTGAATGAAGAGAAAACACAACATAATGATAATTATATCAGATTCTAATACTCTAATGATCATAATGTTATACAGTGATGTACATATTATGACTATCATTATATTGTTTCTATATCATATATATAATGTATATATATATATATATATATATATATATATATATATATATTATATGTTGAAATTGAGCCAAGCATTTGTGATGTAATATACTTTTGACTTTATGTGCTGATACATCAATTGATATGAGCCTCTGTCATGTTATATTAATAATATTTACATTGTAGCTGAAACCGGAGGCACTGAATTCTATCTTACAAACTGGTCCTTGCACCATGATCTTGTTGTGTATGTGACAACAAGTGAAAAGAATTACATTACATTCACCATATCAGATCCTTCAACCAGCAGCTTAACAGTTGGTCATGTGAAAGCAGGAGAGATTGTAGAACACTCCTTCATCAGGCCTGGAATAAATTATCCAACAGGTTTATATCAATCAAAAAGTATTACTATCAAGTCACCCAGCAAGGGACTAGTTGTGTTTGGAGAGTTCATACTCGTAGGAGAAGAAACAGATGAAGGCTTCCTTGCACTACCAAAGAAGGAAGAACCACCTGGCCATATAGGCAATAATTATACCTACATAGTGGTATTGGACTCCGTTATTCCTGCTGTGGCCATAGCTGCTACCACAGAGTGCACTGGCGTTACCATAGTAACATCCAAGGGAGTAACTTTCTTTAATTATTTTCATCCTCAAAATGTTTCTCTGTCGATTGTTGATTTTATCCTCCAAGCAGGAGAAGTACTTGTATTGAAGGGTATATCTGGTCGTCCTATATTAAACGGAACACTTATCATCACATCCAACAAGCCCCTTTCTGTTATGTCAGGTTCTGACTGTGATATATTGGGTATTAGAGGCCCACCAATTCAGTGGGTGTGTTTTGTTGATTTTTATTTGGAACAAATGCCTTCAATTCATGAATGGGATACAAGGTTTGCTGTCAGTCCTGTGAATTTGGGTCATTCTGAAGGACACATTCGTGTGATTTCATCTGAAGATGATGTGACTATCTCATGCAATTGTTCCTCACAATTAGCAATTGGCAATATATTATTACAAAAGGGTGATTGGTTTGACATCCATCAGAATTTCAATGATTATTGCTGGATAGAAGGAACCAAAGGCATAATGGTCATCCAATATGTAAGGTCTTCTGATTTCATGATGATTGTACCACCCACTCAGCAGTATAGCAACCATTACTTCCTACCAGCAATACAGTCTAGGTTACCATGGGGTACTGACTATGTGAACATATTGATTCCAAAGGAGTACTTTCAACCACACCTAATCTTTCTAGATGGAACATCCTTAGAGGATCACGGTCTACAGTTTGTACCCATTCGAGATAACACTGGTGATATTGCAGTTTACACAACTGTGGCCAATTTTACAGACTCTTCTACTCCAGTACATAACTTGACCCATTCCAATGACTTTGCACGATTTGGAGTTGTCATGTATGGATCAGGTTATGGTCATCCAGGTGGTCTGTACAGTTACAGTACAATATCTGAAGGTGAGTACAAATTAAGTAATCGCATCGCTGTAATATAATGCATAAAAGGCACTATATTATATTCAACTATGTTATGGAGATTCATGAATTCGTATCATAATTGTAAAACATGTTTTAATTTTAATCGCTCATATTGTACTTTCTATTACCGTTTCTGTTATAATACAAATGTTACTTTCTTTATACGTTCCAAGGTGGATTACCTGCAGCTGAGGAAATGCACTTATTGAATACTGGACTGTTTGGTGTAATTGTTGTACCTATTGTGCTCCTGGTAGTAGTTGGAGTGCTGACGATAGTTCTCATAATGCGTCATCGAAGAAAGAAGTTCCTACAACACAGTCATGTTACAATGTATGTCTCTCTTAATTGCATCCTTAGGCTAGTTCTTATAGATGTAGTATAGTAAATTGCATAATTTCAGATTATGATTTTGTTGCTTAATGCAGGATGCTTTCCGTGAGGTTTGACAATAGGTCTTCTGTAATCACAGGGGTATGTTAACCAAGAATTACGTATATTTTTACAATAGTATACTTAAGTTTAAGAGCATTTAACTCACCACAGATTGCTGATAGTTGGGAAATGCCGGAAGGTAGCTATCACTTGGAAGAAGAAATTGGAAGTGGAAATTATGGATCTGTCCACAGAGGAATCCTTCAACTATCGGCAGTATCTTCAACAGTCAAGAAATATCAACAGTACATGATGTCCGAAGGAAAATCAACAGTTGATGTGGCTGTGAAGAGAATCAAAGGTGCCATTCGACCTATTATGTATAAATATCAGAGTACAATATCATTATTGATGTTTTCTACAGGTCACACATCAGATGATATTAAATCTTTTCTTTCCGAAATGGAAATGATGAAGAAAGTATCTGAAGGTTGCAACCCTCATGTCGTGAAGATGGTTGGTTGTGTTACCTTATCATCTCCTGCATCTCTACTGTTGGAGTATGTACCTCATGGTAATCTACGAGACTACCTGCGGAAGTACAGGCCTAGTGTGAGTTGAACTATTGTGCGTGTGTGAGCGTGTGTGTGTGCATGTGTGTTTGTGTGTGTGTGTGTGTGTGTGTGTGTGTGTGTGTGTGTGTGTGTGTGTGTGTGTGTTTGCGTGCGTGCGTGCGTGCATGTGTGTGTGAATTACGGGTACTGGCACTAGTAGCCCCTTCTGTCTATAGTTACACCATGAAGACCTCATCTAAAATTAAGAATTATATGCAACTCACACTAGGCCAGTACTAATTCCGCAGGTAGTCTCATAGATCACCACGAGATACATGTTTTCATTATTATTATTATCTATTGACAGTAATAACCTGCATGACGCCTTTCCTGTCATTGATTATTGACAGTTGTTGAACAATAGCTGAATGTAAATCACCAGTGTCACTAGATTGTCCCTAGTGTTGCACTATAATAATTTATTAATATAAATAGATTGTAACTTTCATTGTATGGTCAAGTATGTCTGACTATTCCTTTCATTGCATAATGATGTGGAAGAAATGATCAATTTCTGTATTATGGGTATTTCATTTATTTCTCATGCCATGTAATCAAGGTTCATACTGTCCTAAACTCTGAGAATGATGATTCTGAGGATGAATACTGTTACAACAATATTGTAGCACAGGCTCCCATGAGTGATACAGACATGGTCTCTTTCTGCTACCAGATAGCTTGTGGAATGGTGAGAGTGTTATGTAGTGACTTTACGACCATATTGTGTTGGTTCATGATAAAATTTGCATAATATGTATTTGTTCAAATTTCTCTGTTATTGTTTACTTAAAGTACCTTCCCTTATATTATGCGATAGCAATTCAGCCACAAAATAATGATAATAAGGTATTACAATACCTAAGATTTGCACTAATGTTTATGTATAATTTAGAGTCATAATTGTCACAAAAGTGGCTGATATATACCTATATGCCTGTCTATTCTACCAAAGACATTAGAGCAAGCTGATTGCAAACAAGCTGGTTTTGTCAGGGTTTATACCATTAGTAAGCATATAATTAATGTTAAATTTAATGTATATAGGTATTTACAAGAAGTCTTCACTGCTGCAAAGGTGGTATGTGAAATTATATACCCACTGACATGCAAGTATACCTCAAAATCTATAATATTGAATACCATTTGTTTATTATAATACCTCCTATGCATTTCCTCAGGAATACTTGTCCTCCCTCAACATCATCCACAGAGACCTGGCTTGTAGGAACGTACTAGTTGATGACAACAATGTACTGAAGATATCGGACTTTGGACTTGCTAGGAAGTCAGAGGCCTATGTATCAGGGATGAAGGACAAGCTTCCTTTACGATGGATGGCTCCAGAGACTTGTAGTCAAGCTCTTTTCACAGAACAATCAGATGTGTACGTTTGCTCAGTGTACCGTCTCAGACACCAAAGTGCAAGTATACATGTCACACCCCCAGACATAAACCTCACATGCCTGTTGGACTGAATATGCTCTGGCACTTTATAGAAACTAATTGTGTCATGTGTAAGTGGGCGTTGGTGCAATGGCATCCTCTATGAATATTAATTGATTATTATTTCAAGTGAACATTGAGTCAGATATTCTTTAAATAATCTTGCGTTATTAATTTTTGTAGATGGGCTTATGGAGTATCATTGTGGGAGATATACACTTACGGTGAGCCTATATTTATAGTAATGTGCATTTGAGACATGATCACAAAAATAGTGCATATATTAATGTTTGAAATTCCAATTGGCCAGGTGACATCCCATATTCCAACCTACCAAATACAGTAATTCTACCACGAATTCTGTCAGGATATAGACTGGATAGACCAGGGTTGTGTCCAGAGGAAATGTGAGCTATGTCTGTTTTGAATGCTTTAATTTCATTGTAATGGAATGTCATGCTCAACCACATATACAAGTCTACTGTGTAAATTTCAACTATAATACTCAATTGAGTAGTGGTAAAGATTGATTAATGCTGTCACTTTACAAATCTTCTCAGCTATTCCATCATGGAAACCTGTTGGAATGAAGAATCTGACCTTCGACCCCACTTCAGAGAATTAAGGGTAAAGTTTGAGGACATCATATCTCAAAGAGTGGGAGATGATTACACTGCTATCATAAAGACTGCTGTGGATTAACAACTTGTTGTTATTCACTTTGGGTTCACATCATAATATAATAGTCTATAGAAATAACTCAACACATTATGCTAAACGTTCTATTCATATATTGATTTGCCATTAAATAAGCTCAAATATTTGGTGATATTTATTGTAACACTCCTGTCTGATATTATTCACTTGATATTATTCACTTTGGGTTCACCTCATAATAACCATCTTGAAAGTTCAAAACAGTATTCTATACTCTCTATTCTCATACTGATTTGCCTTTAAATGAATTCAAATGGAAACTGATATGACTTGTATAACTTCTGAGTTCTAATAATCTTATTCTAGCTACATGCAGTCATAGTATTACGCAATACTATTATAATATATAGATCAAATGTTTGTCTGTCTGTGTGTGTGTGTGTGTGTGTGTGTGTGTGTGTGTTTGTGTGTGCGTGTGTGTGTTTGTGTTTGTGTGTGTGTGTGTGTGTGTGTGTGAGTATGTGTGCATGTGTGTGTATGTGAGCTTCTGTGCAACGATGTGGAAAATGTGCATGCATGCATGTGTGCTTGTGTGTGTGACTGTGTACTTGTGCGTATATACATCCGCATACGTGTACATGTACAGGTATGATGCATGTATGTACGTAATGCACGTCATATTTAACGAATTAGTTGAATGAACCCGCTTGCAGGTATATACTTTGGATTATGTTAAAGAGAATCAGTTCCATATACTGGATACACATAATATGTAGTGCTATATGTGGTCATCTGTGACTTTGTTAATATAATAGTCATGTTCAGTTTGTGCCAATTGTCCATCCGCTGAACATAGTTCAAAATTTGTGCATAATAACTGTAATAATTTGTCCTTTAAGCATGTAATAAGCCTCAAGGTAATAGTGTCAATTCAGGATAAGATAATAATGTATTTTAATGTAGTTTCCTGTGAACACAACTGCTTGCAAATGTTGGTTATATCCACACATTGTAAATGTACCTTAAGAATACCTATCCCTTGTCAAATATGCAACAGAACCTGACCCTTTTCTGTACAAATAATTATTGTTGTTGATAGTAATACCTCAATTTTGTTCCTTATTGATCAGATCAATGATACCATTCATCTCAGTGTGTTGTCACAATTTGGCTCATCTGCATGATGAGATGTAGGAGCCTGGGATTGGATTTATCTACACCACCATAACCAATTGACAAGGCTATGAATATCAAGAATATTTTCTAATTGCAAGAGTACATACTTGTATGCATAAATATAGGGTACGTATTAATCATACATGTGTGTGTGTGTGTGTGTGTGTGTGTGTGTGTTTGTGTGCGTGTGTGTGCATGCCTGGATTTGCTATCAACAAGGGGTTTATCTCTTTGGGTTATTATCCAATGATATGCATTATTGGAATGGTAATGATACTGTTATGAGGATACCAATGTGTGTGCGTGCGCGTGTGTGTGCATGTGTGCATTTGCATGTGTATTCTTATGTGTTTTTGTACATAATTCCAATATGGCCAGGC
Organism: Chondrilla cf. caribensis; assembly: GCA_964020155.1. Lineage (NCBI taxonomy): Eukaryota > Metazoa > Porifera > Demospongiae > Chondrillida > Chondrillidae > Chondrilla > Chondrilla cf. caribensis. The sequence continues at coordinate 3,166,666 of OZ026553.1, forward strand.
CTTATCTCTTTTTCCAACCTATTTTCATAGTAACAGAATCATACTCAGCCACATATACAAGTTTGCTGTACACATTTCAACTAATACTCATTTGTCAATGAGTAGTGGTATAGTTCTGTTAGCACGTATAAATACAAATTCTCTCAGCTATTCCATCATGGAAACCTTCTGGGATGAGGAATTTGACCTTTGACCCCACCTCAGAGAACTAAAGATAAAGTTTGAGGACATTATATCTCAAAGAGTGGGAGATGATTACACTGCTATCATAATGACCACTGTGGCTTAACAGCTATGGATGCAAATAGCTGTCCTCTTTACACCTTGCATCCCTGGCCAAGATATTTTCATGATGGTGGATTAGCTGAGTATTAGAAGTGACAAGGAAACATGCATGAGTAGATGTTGTTGTTGTGCCTAAAGTAGGAAACATGCCAAAAAGTTGGAATGTTATACTCCAATGAACGACTCATTGAATGTCTTTGAATGTGATATTAACCGTGGTATCAAAAGTCAATTTGTGTGTGAGTGCATGACTCACCATGTTCCCTTCGTTCCACCTCATTCCATACTGTAAGCTGGCATAATATTATAAGTGACACAATGTTATGCAATTTAAGAATAATTTATAATTATTATGTTTACAAATGTATTTCATGTACCATGTGCACATATTATGGCAATTCAGTGTGGGAGTGATTCAATTCGATTGGCAAAAGGGGCTTGTGCATAACATGTATGCTACAGCTGATTTTGGCATCACACTTCTGTCCTAGCAGTTACACTTTTGTCCCTATTGAAATACTGTCTTCTGCATAATCTAATTCTGGTGCAACCAGCCAAATGATAGAGGTGGTGTATGTAGTGTATGAAAGAGGAGATATCCTTGCACCCAAAATGATATGCGATGTCAACGACACTCACTGAAACTATTTCTGAATCATTGAATCTACAACAACTCACTAATTTACACTACTAACTGACTAAGCTGACTACAACAGGGACAAATTTAAGCAACCTCCACAGAACAATGGTATAATCATAGATAATAGAGGGAATGGATTGGAAACGCCCGTATGCCACTAAAAAGACTGCTCGACACGGTCACGTGATAAAATATGGCGAGTGGGTTAGTGAGGAGTGCACTATCATCTATTTTAAACGAATTCTCGTAATGTTCCGATCGAAGCAAAACATCCATCCAGAAAGATTATTCTCGATAATATTCCTCAAGAAGTTAACGTCGATCATTTTGATTAATTTGCCGAAGAATTGATGGATGTTCTGCGAAGAATTAGTAGCCATAATTTTTCTTCTTTCTTCAAATTTTGAACTTTCTTCCCCCCATAATCCTTACTAATACACTACAAGAATGCTAAATACACTAATTCAAGTATCAGTTTTAAATATATGCAAACTACATATAGGCAAAAACTACACAAACATGCACGAAATCTACACCGTTTTTCCAAGATTTGACCCATATTTTTTAGCTGGAAAGTTACTTCAAACACATAGATGCATGCTTTTCACCCCACTCAATCACAGTTTTCATAGTATGGGTATAAACACAGCGTATCTGTGCCAGAAAAACTACACAAAATATTTATTACACAACTATGACAAATGTGCTACCGACTATTCTACCTGTAAAATAACATGTATGCATCTTACTTCCTCAAAGTAACTTTTAATGGCCTCTGTTACTGTTACTACTTCGTAGGTGCCGATAACCACAAGAATTCGAACAATCTACGTACGAAGCGAAATCGCCGTTGAAATCAACCGCCATATAACCGTCGTGTCACGGACTCAGCTGACGTCACTATTGTTCGTATACGGGCGTTTCCAATCCATTCCCTCTATTATCTATGGTATAATAGTCTAGTTACACATAATCATTCAGCTAGTGACATGCACATCAACACAATGAGGGGGTAACATGAACAACACATGAGAGATTAGCACAATTACAGTTCAAAGTAAAACCAACAATCCAAATGGATACTACAATGTAATGAATGTGGTGTGAATAATTGGATACAACGAGTAAATCGACGATTTTGCATAACAATGCAATTGCACGATGCAAGCATGTACGTACTTCAGCTAAGTCGGTTTTGTTGTTGCTTTAAAACGCGTTTTCACCTGTTGACCACAATACGTTTTTATACTGGCGAGTAAGCGATTTGAGTTTAGAGCGCTTTAAGGAAGGCTTGAGATCCAGTTTGAAAGGAGATATTTCGATTATACTGCGATCTCGACCTCAATTTTCGACATACTATGGAGCTTAATGTATTTATAATGTCTTTCGTTCGCAGAGTAAACTCCCACTCTGTGAGATTGTTTTTTTTCCTTGGTTTCCTATTTTCATTTGTCTTTTGTCGCAACATTCTCCCCGAAGAGCGGGAAATAATTGTCAAGGAGGTTAACAGGATTCGCCGAGAAACACAAGCACCCGACATGATGGAGGTGGTCTGGAATGAAGAACTGGCTACAATAGCGAGTGGTTATGCTTCGCAGTGCAAGGAATTCTTAAACCCTACTCGAAGTAACCAGTCTACCGAATTTGACACTGTGGGAGAGGTTCACTATATTGGTAGGCTGAAGGACGCGAATTTGTCTTTTTCCTCTTTGATGGTGAATGCAGCTATTCAGTGGAATAATTTGGAGAATCGCACCAAAATTTTTCATGGAAATTCAAGTCATTCCAAACGGATATGTCAAAATGATATATATGCTCAGGTATTGTTACTCAACGTAAAACAGGTTATTTTATTAAATACCTTCCAATTATTTTTTAACAGTATAGAATTTTGTGTGTTTTGTTATGCATTTCTATCAGCTGCTTCACACATTTACAGTAAACAAGCACAAATCCAGGTAGGGTTACCAAATTAGTTGACCCTACCCAGGTAGAGTCAACTAATTAGTGACCCTCACATACCCATAAGACAAACAATTGAGCTTGATTGGTAACATCTCAGGACATTGTGCAGACGTGAGTCTGAGTTGACAATTAAGTGGTCAATTGTTGACATGTCCATAATTAGATATCAGCCGGAATGAAGCCAAATTATAGGTCAACATATTATTGGCTTCCTCATTTTGAGCCAGTTTAAGCCAGTAATGAAATTCATCACTCAAGAATTGACAAAAACGAACAATGTTTACTGTTTCTATCACATAATATTATGATAAAGCAGCTGCAAATCTGGATAATAGTTAAATAATAATTGGACAGTATATAAAATAACCTGTTGCACTGCCACTGTATAGGCTAGTTTATAAGACAGTCTGGAGTAATATGATGATTTTATATGCAGAAATAAATTGATAACAATCGGCTAATGGGCCAAAATCTCTGATAATATAGTATAATTAAGCGCAATCAGTTATCTTATTTTTTTCATTTTTATCTTAGATAAAGTAAAATATAGGACAACCTTAATTTTATTTAATTTTCCTGATATTTTGTGTTTATTAGATAACGTTTCCCTCTGCAAGCAACATTGGATGTGGAATTTCTCGTTGCACAACGTTAAAAATTGAACCACATCCATTAGCTAATGTTGTTGATCATTACTATCCAGATTCCTATCTGATTGTGTGTAACTTTGGCCCAGAGCAAAGGTGAGTGCAATTACAATTGTGTTAAAATAATTATTAAAGTGAAGGAGTTCTAATAGTTACTGTACGTATTCACAACTGATTTCAATTTTAAAATTACTAACACATCTATCAGATTACTATAGTAGCCTACAGAGTTGAAATAACGTACAGTAAAACCTGTATATAAAGACCCCCCAAGGGACCTGAAGTAGGTGGCCACTATAGACAAGTGGTCTCTGTATGGAGGTCCTGTACTATAGTAGAGTTGACATTGTGGATAGTTCAATAGTGGTCACTTAGGACAGGTGGTCTTTGTGTAGAGGTGGTCTTTATTACAGGTTTTACTGTATAACATAACAATAATAATAATAATGTTATTATGTAGGATGACATAAAGTAATTATGTAGTTACGTAGAAATAGTGGTCCAGGAACACCAGTTCAAAACTCATTACTTCATAGAAATTACCAATGTTTGTGTATCATCTATTATCTGTGTGTGATTTATAAAAATAAACATACTGCCATGCTAATAAATTGACAGGATGTTAATATTCTTGTCTTTATTTAGTGACAAGTGTGTACCAGTAGGTTTTATGCGGTCTCCTTGTTCAGGTTGTCCAACTGGAACCTTCTGTAATGATGGATTGTGTCGTAAGTTGTATATTTATTGAATGTAATAACAATATTATTGGTCTGGAGAATTATTTTTGCTCAGATTTAGGCTATTATGCTATGTATCTTACATACTTGCCTAATCTTCAATTATGCATACAATATTTTTCCATATGGCTGCTTCTGCCTGGAGTACTAATGTTTCCAAGAAATTCACAAAACTTCTGAGTGTGATGTGTCCTTCTGGTATTGCCATTGTTTAGCTGGTACAGAAACAATTTTAGATTATTATTATTATTTTACACTCTTTGTACAAGCTGATATACCTCATACTCAGGTGAATTTAACTACAACATTGATCGTTCTTTGGAGCTTTGTGAAATGGCACAAGCACCTATTACATCTTGTAAGTGTTGGTCATATGTTTGATTTGCATACTATTTAAGAAATGTACACAAATGTATGTACATTTGATTCAATTGTATGACGAGAAAGACAATTACATCCATATATAATATACCATATTGATAATTTACATCAGATTCATTATAATACTCCTATGATCACAGGCAGTGACATATATTATGTATGTTTAAAATTCAAGCCAAGCAATATTACATGATAATATGAGTTTTGAATTCACACTATAATTGTAGTAATCAATATGAGCCTCTGTCATGTCACATTTATCGTTTACATTGTAGCTGAAACCAGAGGCACTGAATTCTATCTTACGAACTGGTCCTTTCACCATGATCTTGTTGTGTATGTGACCACAAGTGAAAAGAATTACATTACATTCACCATATCAGATCCTTCAACCAGCAGCTTAACAGTTGGTCATGTGAAAGCAGGAGAGATTGTTGAACACTCCTTCATCAGGCCTGGAATAAATTATCCAACAGGTTTATATCAATCAAAAAGTATTACTATCAAGTCACCCAGCAAGGGACTAGTTGTGTTTGGAGAGTTCATACTCGCAGGAGAAGTAACAGATGAAGGCTTCCTTGCACTACCAAAGAAGACAGCACCACCTGGCCATATAAGCAATAATTACACCTACATAGTGGTATTGGACTCCGTTATTCCTGCTGTGGCCATAGCTGCTACCACAGAGTGCACTGGCGTTACCATAGTGACATCCAAGGGAGTAACTTTCTTTAATTCTTTTCATCCTCACAATTTTTCTCTGCCGAGTGTTGATTTTATCCTCCAAGCAGGAGAAGTACTTGTATCGAAGGGTATATCTGGTCGTCCTATATTAAACGGGACACTTATCATCACATCCAACAAGCCCCTTTCTGTTATATCAGGTTCTGACTGTGATAGATTGGGTATTAGAGGCCCACCAATTCAGTGGATGTGTTCTGTTGATTTTTATTTGGAACAAATGCCTTCAATTCATGAATGGGGTACAAGGTTTGCTGTCAGTCCTGTGAATTTGAGTCATTCTCAAGGACACATTCGTGTGATTTCATCTGAAGATGATGTGACTATCTCATGCAATTGTTCCTCACAATTAGCAATTGGCAATATATTACAAAAGGGTGATTGGTTTGACATTCATCAGAATGTTAATGATTATTGCTGGATAGAAGGAAACAAAGGTATAATGGTCATCCAATATGTAAGGTCTTCTGATTTCATGATGATTGTACCACCCACTCAGCAGTATAGCAACCATTACTTCCTACCAGCAATACAGTCTAGGTTGCCTTGGGGTACTGACTATGTGAACATATTGATTCCAAAGGAGTACTTTCAACCACACCAAATCTTCCTAGATGGAACATCCTTAGAGGATCACGGTCTACAGTTTGTACCCATTCGAGATAACACTGGTGATATTGCAGTCTATATGACTGTGGCCAATTTTACGGACTCTTCTACTCCAGTACATAACTTGACCCATTCCAATGATTTTGCACGATTTGGAGTTGTCATGTATGGATTGGGTTATGGTCATCCAGGTGGTCTGTACAGTTACAGTACAATATCTGAAGGTGAGTACAAATTAAAATACAGCAATACAGTAACTAACACTGTAATGTAATGCACAAAAAAGGTAATATAATATTACAGTCAAATATGCTATGGAGATTAATGACGAGTATAATCATTCTGAACATGTTTCATAATTGAATCACATCTACAGACTACTTTTAAATTTGTTACCGTTTCTGTTGTAATATGAATGTACCTTCTCTATACATTCCAAGATGGAAGGCCTGCAGCTGAGAAAATGCACCCATTGAATACTGGACTGTTTGGTTCAATTATTGTACCTATTATGCTCCTGGTAATTGTTGGAGTGCTGATGATAGTTCTCATAATGGTTCATCGGAGGAAGAAGTTCCTACAACGCAGTCGTATTACAATGTAAGTTTCTCTTAATAATTGCATTCTTGGGCTAGTTCTTATAATAGATATGGTGAGTAAATTGCATGATTTCACATTTTGTTAATATTGTATAATGCAGGATGCTACCTGGGAGGTTTGACAAAGGGTCTTCTGTAACCACAGGGGTATGTTAACTGAGTATATAGTTTTTATGATAATACAATAATAATATGATTCATTTCAACCTTATTAAGTTACAAGATTACTCCTTGTTGATTTAATGGTACAGATTGCAATTGCTGATAGTTGGGAAATGCCAGAAGGTAGCTATCACTTGGAAGAAGAAATTGGAAATGGAAACTATGCATCTGTCCACAGAGGAATCCTTCAACTATCGGCAGTATCTTCAACAGTCAAGAAATATCAACAGTACATGATGTCCGAAGGAAAATCAACAGTTAATGTGGCTGTGAAGAGAATCAAAGGTGCCATTCAACATATTATGTATTATTATCACAGTACAATATTATTATCAATGTTTTCTACAGGACACACATCAGATGATATTAAATCTTTTCTTTCCGAAATGGAAATGATGAAGAAAGTATCTGAAGGTTGCAACCCTCATGTTGTGAAGATGGTTGGTTGTGTTACCTTATCATCTCCTGCATCTCTACTGTTGGAGTATGTACCTCATGGTAATCTACGAGACTACCTGCGGAAGTACAGGACTAGTGTGAGTTGAACTATTGTGTGTGTGAGCATGTGTGTGTTTGTGTGTGTGTGTGTGTGTGTGTGTGTGTGTGTGTGTGTGTGTGTGTGTGTGTGTGTGTGTGTGTGTGTAGAGGGACTGTCCACTGGCACTACATGCCCCCTTCCACCTATATAGTGAAACAGTGAAAATCCTATACAAAATCCAGATGTAGATTAACATGATGTATGTGAGTACCAACTGAATGATACTTTTCCTGTCAGTTGGAAGTGAATCAATTGCCAGTGTCACTAGAGTGTCGCTAGTGTGTGTTTATAATATTATATAATATATAGATTGTAACTTTTGTTGTATGGTCATACGCATGCCTTGCATGACATAATAATGAAATATAGCTATCTCTCAATGCAATGTGATCAAGGCTCTGACTATCCTTAACTCTGAGAATGATGTCTCTGAGGATGAATGCTGTTACAACAAAGTTGCAAAACAGGCTGCTATGAGTGAAACAGTATCCCCATTTAGTGATGCAGATATGGTCTCTTTCTGCTACCAGATAGCTAATGGAATGGTGAGTGTTTTGTAGTGACTGGACTCTAGGAGCATAATATTGTTGATTCATGATAAAAATTGACATAATTGTTCAAATATTTCTGTCATTGCTCACTCAAAGTACATTCCCTTTATAGTAAATATTCACTATACCACAGTAATATAGCCACAGAGTAAAAGTAATAAGGTAAGACCATAGCAGACATTTCCTATTATTTAGATAAAAATATTTTGGGGCAATAATAGTCATGGTAATGGGCTTATACAACATGGAACAAAACTCATAATAATTATAATAAATTTACAGAAACTCTTTACTGATTCAAAGTTGGTATGTGAGATTATAATTACCCACTGACATGCAAGTATACGTACCTCAAAGTCCATAATTATATTATGATCCCATATGTCCCATGCATTTCCTCAGGAATACTTGTCCTCCCTCAACATCATCCACAGAGACTTGGCTTGTAGGAACGTACTAGTTGATGACAACAATGTACTGAAGATATCAGACTTTGGACTTGCTAGGAAGTCAGAGGCCTATGTGTCGGGGATGAAGGACAAGCTTCCTTTACGATGGATGGCTCCAGAGACTTGTAGTCAAGCTCTTTTCACAGAACAATCAGATGTGTACGTTAACTCAGTACAATCTCAAAAGCAGTGCTTGCAAGTATACATGTCACACCTCCAACTGTAAACCCCATATGCTCTGGCACATTATAGTAACCAAATTGTGTAATGTGTAAATAAGTGGACATTGGTAGAGTGGCATCCTCTGCAAATACTAATTAAACTACGTGAACACTGAGTCAGATATTATTTGAAAAATCTTGTATTATATTTATTTGTAGATGGGCCTATGGAGTATCACTATGGGAGATATACACTTACGGTCAGTCAATATTAATAATAATACATTTGAGTCAACATCACAAAAATAGTGCATAATATATTAATTTAATGTTTGAAATTCCAATTGGCTAGGCGATATCCCATACTCCAACCTACCAAATACAGTGATTCTATCACGAATTCTGTCAGGATACAGACTGGGTAGACCAGAGATGTGTCCAGAGGAAATGTGAGCTATGTCTGTTTTCAATGCTTTAATTTCATTGTAATGGAATGTCATACACAACCACATATACAAGTCTGCTGTACCTATTTCAACTAAGATATCTACTCAATTGAGTAGTGGTATATAATTGGAAACACTTGATGCAAGTTGGTTAATGCTTTTAATTTACAAATTCTCTCAGCTATTCCATCATGGAAACCTGTTGGAATGAAGAATCTGACCTTCGACCCCACTTCAGAGAATTAAGGGTAAAGTTTGAGGACATCATATCTCAAAGAGTGGGAGATGATTACACTGCTATCATAATGACTGCTGTGGATTAACAACTTGTTGTTATTCACTTTTGGTTCACATCATAATACAATAGTCTATAGATTCTGAAATAACTCAACACATTATGCTATGCGTTCTATTCATATATTTCATCATATATTATATCACTTTTGGTTCACATCATAACATAACGGTCTTATAGAAATAACTCAAAATAATGTTTAGCCTATGCGTTCTATTCATATATTGATTTGCCATTATATAAGCTCAAATATTTGCTGATATTTTTGTAACACTCCTGTCTGACCAGATTTTCCTTCCAAGTTAGTAATTCCTCATTATTCTTTTTGTAAGATTCTAATAAATTTATTCTAGCCACATGCGTTTGTGGTATTACACAATACTACTTTAATATTATTATGGTATTAATCAAATGTTTGCGTGTGTGTGTGTGTTTGTATGTGTGTCTGATACGGAGTATGCATAATTGTATGTGTGTTGTGGATCCTTGTGTTTACGTGTGCATTAATTTTGTTCGAGTTTATTGTATTAGTGCAAGTATTGATGGTCACATATTGGACTTGAAAAGGATTACTACTATAATAATTATGTCCTTTCCTTACATTTCATCCTTTTCAATATGTCAACAATGACTTCACTATTTGTATATTTATAATCCAATGACATATATTATCTCCGCAAAAGACTGCATGGGAATAACAATTGGACTATGGCTAGGATACAAGTGTGTGTGTTTGTGTTGTGTGTGCATAGTATGTGCAACGATGTGCGAATTATATGTGCATACATGAACATGTGTTTGTGCACGTGAGTGTGCGCTTGTGTGTATGTGCACATGCATGCATGTATGTGTGTAGGTATGCATGTGTGGCCCTATTGTTGGAGTATGTATCTCATGGTAATCTATGAGACAACCTGAAAAATTGAAAAATAAAGTGTAAAATGTGGGTTTACTGTAAGTGTGACTGAGAGGGAGTGTCTACTGGCACATTCATCTCATGTTTCATTTTATAAGAATTGTACCCCATCTAAAGTTAATTGTTCAATTTATTTAGATTGATGACCTAATACTTTTTCATGTCTGTGTTAATGTGAAAATTTAAATATTAAGTATCTTTTGTGAGTGTAACTAGACTATACCTCCATTAATTACCTCGTAGTCTAGTAAACCTGACCAATCCTTACATGACATAATTTGATTTAAGGTGCCAATTTGTAAACGTTTGACAATGATGGATCCGAAGATGAGTAGCTATTATACCAAAATTGCTACACAAACTGCTTTAAGTGGAGCAGCACTTCCATTCAGTGATGTAGATATGGTCTCTTTATGCTACCAGATGGCTTGTGGAATGGTGAGGAGTGGTGTGCTGGAGGTAATATTATTTAATTCGATAACAGTGTCTGTTATTTCTTAGAATTTTAAGAAATTCTTCCAATCAGACCAATGTAGCATAATTTCATACTTTAACTGATTATTGAACATAAGTCAATGTGTAAGTTAGAGAGATTAACTTTTTAAAATACCCATTACACCTCAAATCTCTACACAGTCTATTATGACATTACCATACCCATTTCCTCAGGAATACTTGTCCTCCCTCAACATCATCCACAGAGACCTTGTAGGAACGTACTTTGACTACATGCAGTCCTGTTATTGCACAATACGGTTTATATTATATGTTTATATGAATTTTTATGAGTACTATCCTCCAGCAATTCTTACATCACTCACCAAATTCATCAATACCTGTTATAAGATAGGTGCATGTATGCATGCATGGTTTGTGACATAGTGTATGAATCGATAAACTATGTGTACGTGTATGTGCATATTTTTAGTGTTTTTTACCAAATATCATTGACCATCAAGGGTTACATATCTCATAATCAGAGTTATAATGATCATAGTAAATATGCATATATATCATATTGATGGAATAGTATTACTATTTGAGTCACATTAGCTCATTATTGTGACATATGACTAAAGGAGTGGTAGTACTAGGGCTGGGGTACTAGTGTGTGCATGGGTGATTGGGTGTATGTGTGTTTGCCTAACATTGTCTCTTATATAGCATGTATTATTGGAGAAGGTCGTTGGGAACAAAGTAGGATAGATATGATAATGTAGAAACGCTGTGCTCGCACGTTTTAGGGTATTTGAATCAAAGGCTATTTGTTTGTGACGTCAATAAGCCATGCTTCTTTCAATGCTAATTGCTGAAGATACTTAAAGTTATATTATTTGTAATTTTCAATTTAATTTTTTATGAAAAAATAAATGCACTATTCATTATTGTGAATGTAATTTCTATAGATGGTCCTATGGAGTCTATAAAAGATGTACATTTACATTCAGTGAATATCTACACATAATATTCATGCATTTGATCTGCAGATGTTACATTGTTTCTATTATGTGTAGGTGCCTTTTAACAACTTAGCAAATACAGTACGTCATGATAAACACCGAGTAGATCAGCTGTGTGGAGCTTTAATGAACCGTGGGTGTCTGTGTCAGTGTGTATTTGTCTTGTGTGTGTGTCCGTGCGTGTGTCCGTGCGTGTGTGTGTGGTGTGTGTGTGTGTGTGTGTGTGCGTGTGTGTGTGGGTGTATATATGCATCTATTCTATAATGTTTATATGATATGCATGTATGTGTCATGTAGTAATGTGTATGTGTGATTGTGAATATATACAAGTGTGTGCACATGTACAGTGTAATACATTGTATTGATTATAATGTGTATTATTATTATAATACAACACAATTATTGCGAGCTGAGAGTCTTCCATTACATAAATAATAACAATAATAATAACATGTGGCTGTGGGAGAGTCTCAAAAGTGGTCACCATGGTGCCGGGGGTAGGCCACACCTGGGTACAATGACCCAAACAACCTCTTTTCATGCTCTTATAGAAGAGTGGAGGTCCTATGAAAAAGATAAATAAAATCTGCACTGACCTGCCAGCAGAGGCTTTCAGGCTGAGATCACAATGGTGTGGTAACACCTATATGTGCCTGCTCAGTAGGACTCGGCGTCAGTCACATGACACGAAACTATATGTAGGGATTACTTCCATTGGAGAGCATTCGTTACTTGATAATTACGTAGCAACAAGAGGCAGCCCAGTTACAAGTGACACCATTAACTATGGTCAACCTGTGGTTAACTTGCATGCTAGCTTGTTCTTTCAGGACCTCAGTCAGCTGCTTGTATATATAGCCATCATGACTAGGCATGTACTATGCAGACATGGTTACATTTACACAATTTCATCTCATCTTTCGTGCACAACAATGTGACAACAAATGAGGATTTTGTAAAATTACGTACATACACCAAACAAATCCTCTTACCATGCAGTAACACTACAAGTGTTCATGTAAGAGGGATAGAGATTCTTCCATTCAACTTCCCGCCTACAGTATACCTAGAAAATGTACATAGACACTCTGAAACAAAGAAGTTACACAACAATAATTTCACTCTACTATAAGTTGTAAAGTTTGCCCTTGCCACTTGAATACTGCTGTTGTCTTGGCTTGAAAGCTAAGGATTGTGAAGCAGTGAACTGTGTACGTATTCACATGTATATCTATTACTGTTTGCGGCCAAGGTCAAAATGTGCTAAAATTTAAGGCCTGCGTTGTGTGTGTACACACTCAAGCAGAAACACAGACCAAATGTTGTTCTTTTGGTCGACATTGACAGTGTGTACTTCACACTCTGTGTACTGTACATTATAATTTCACACTTAATGATCTTACAATGACCGAACTTTGAATTTGGGCTTCAAAAGGATTGAATTTTGATAGTAGTACTTAATAGGAAATCTATTACACATACTTGTCGTGATTTGACTTTGGTCAGCTTGTGCTGTACACAAATCTACTATTCATGGATGATTCCTAAATATAACACGGCAATATGTTTTCTGCATGTAATAATATGGCTTGCTGGATGGTTTCAACTTTCCTTTAAGTATAATGAAGTAAAGAATCAATTTCAGACATAATTGGATACCTCAACAACTTGTGGCTGGTACATATAACTATAATATACATTCAATAAAATTTGTATTTCAAACTTTCTATTTGCAAACAATGTTAATTAAGAATAATTCTAATTATAATGTGATAGGTGTGTGTGTGTGTGTGTGTGTGTGTGTGTGTGTGTGTGTGTGTGTGTGTGTAAAGTGAGTACTTATGAGTCCTGTGATAAGATACACATAGATGGTATGCTATTTTGTGTTCACGCTGATATTATAATAATTATAATATATAATACAAAGTCACACCTTATTATCTTCCTGTGTGTACATATGTGTGTGTGCGCTACATGTGTGAGTGTATGTGTGTACATGTGTGTATGTGCATGTATGTGTGTTTGTGTGTGTGTGTGTGTGTGTGTGTGTGTGTGTGTGTGTGTGTGTGTGTGTGTGTGTGTGTGTGTGTGTATGTGCATGTATGCGTGTGTGTGTTGTGTGTGTGTGTGTGTGTGTGTGTGTGTGTGTGTGTGTGTGTGTGTATGTGCATGTATGCGTGTGTGTGTTGTGTGTGTGTGTGTGTGTGTGTGTGTGTGTGTGTGTGTGTGTGTGTGTGTGTGTGTGTGTGTATGTGCATGTATGCGTGTTTGTGTGTGTGTGTGTGTGTGTGTGGTGTGTGTGTGTATGTGCATGTATGCGTGTTTGTGTGTGTGTGTGTGTGTGTGTGTGGTGTGTGTGTGTGTGTGTGTGTGTGTGTGTGTGTGTGTGTGTGTGTGGTGTGTGTGTGTGTGTGTGTGTGTGTGTGTGTGTATGTGCATGTATGCGTGTTTGTGTGTGTGTGTGTGTGTGTGTGTGTGTGTGTGTGTGTGTGTGTGTGTGTGTGCGTGTGTGTGTGCGTTGCATGTGTCTTTGTGATACACATAACTAACATGTTGATTTCATGGTTAATTCGACATTGTGTATGTAGGTACACTTCCACATGTCTCGGTGATGAACAAATCAATTACTAGCTGCATGTCAAGTACATAACAATGACCTCAGAATGTTTAAGTTCAAAGCTATGATATTACTGAACTTTACTTGTAGCCGTCTGGACTGGTTTGATACATGAAGAGGTTAAATAATATTAAAATAACAATTATTAGTCCCTTTTCATAGTCCGTAACATCCTAATTATAAACGGAACTGATTCAGAATGAATCCAATCCGAATGAAATCGAATAAAGAAAGGAGAACCATGCCGTTGGATACTCCGATCTGTTTGACGGCTTGCGTTGCTCTAAGTATCGTTATTATCTCGACAATTTCTTTCGCCAACGATATTGGCCCCAGAGATCTAGATCGGAACGCATTTATTGAAGAGATTAACAAGCTTCGCCGACAGGCACAATCACCCAACATGATGGAGATGGTATGGGATGAAGAACTGGCTACAATAGCGAGTGGATATGCTTCGGGGTGTAATGGGTTTTTAAACCCCACTCGAAATAATCAGTCTACCGAATTCAACACTGTGGGAGAGGTTCATTATATTGGCAGGTTCGAGGGAGGAATGTCTTTATCTTCCTTGTTGCTGGACGCAGTTGTCCACTGGGCCAAACCTCACTCGTCAAGGAGGAACGACTCGTTGACTAGTCAGGAGTGCACATCCTGCAATGAAAGTACAACAATGTATCAATCCGAGAAGTATGCTCAGGTGACTATCTTTTATGAGTACTCATTTATTTCTTATTAGGGTAGAGCGGGGTAATTTGAAAAATGGGGTAATTTGAAATAATTTTCCCTTATCGGCTCGCATTCAGCGAAGAATAGCAGGAATACCCTGAAAACGCAAAACAACAAAGTATAGTGTGTGACGATCGTCTACATGTAAAAACAACGGTAGAAGACAATAGACTAAAGAAGATAACGTACAAAATACGGATATATGTGAATACTTTCGTGCGCTAAAATTTCACCTTGATGAAACTCACAGCTCTGGCAATATCCCGAAATAGCCCAGGCAATCCTGAAGACATAGTGCAAAATAAATCAACTGAATCATTGAAACTGTCGAGCAGCATTGAAAACTCGCGCGTACTACCGACTTGCACGTACAGGAAGTGATCAATTAATAGTAACAATTAGTGGTATCATTTCGGCGCAAAATTCGAATCCAACGTTTGGAGTAGCGACGCCAAGGACTTATACGATCATGCATACACCTTAACTGTCGTGTTGCTGGTTTTTAAGCTGACTAAAGTAAGTTTGTTCTCTCCAAATACATCGTTTTCAAATTACCCCGTCGTCCATTTTTAGCAAGAATTCGTATGAAAGCAAACGAGGGTGTCAAATTCTTCCCGTCGTTACCGGATAGACATGATTCTTACCTAATCTGACAGAGCACTACCTCCCCTCACTTCGTGGTGAAAACCGCTTATCTCAGTCTTCTAGTTTTCGGGAGCCACTGCGTCAAATTTCTGTACTCAAATTATATCTCGAATTCCCCCGCTTTACCCTATAATATTATAGATCTAGGTGATGTGTGACTTAATTTCTGACAGTGTCTACCTATGTATATCAGTCTAGAAAATCCTAAAAAAATCAGACATAGAGTCACTCTATCGGGTACTACGGGATAACTAGATGATCGCTCCTCGATTAAGGAACGTAAGAGGCCTACCATTCTACCTTAGGCAAAGGTAATGATCTTCTATACAGCCATCGAGTTCCAAAGTACATCCGTCCGCTCTCCGTCGTCACCGGGAAGTACGGAGCATTGATTATAGAGGCCCAAGGCGGCAATAATCTGCCGCAGGGGCTAGTTATTGACAGCATATTAAAACCTTGTTCATCATGGTTAAAATTGGACTTTTTTGGTTCTTTCTATGTTCATTTTCCACCAAATGTTCTCATGCAATAAATGGTTTGTATGTAAATGCATACAATGCGTCAAATTTTCTTCATTTTCTCTGAAGAACACAAACATACCATTTAGACTGGAATAGCTGGTATTACTGTCCTTTACTATTATCTTGTACAAAGTTATGGGAAAGGTGGAAATGGATTTCTAAACTTGATGTATTTACATAATTTGTAACAGCACACGTAATGTTTGCTCCTAGCAGTGTCTGTAACTACCTAACATGCTGTCTAAAGCTCCTTTCTCAGAATATTGAAAAATGCCATGATTTAACATGTGAACATTGGTGGACTTTATGTGTATTATGCATATTATATATATTTCAATGATATTTGTATAAGTATTGCACCATGAGTGGATTGATCACAAAGGGTATTCCTTTGCACTAATGCCATAAAATGGCTACTAATCACCAGCTGTTGAAAAGGGCAGATGAGATCTGGGAGAATAGTTAATCCAAGTCACATAGTTATGGAAAGTCAAAGGTCACATAGGTCATATTCCACACATTATCGTATTAGCCCTACATATTTCTTGTGTCCAATTATTGCCTCCATCCCATATTACACAAACCTACTCTACTTTAGTACCATACCAAAGTTTGCTAGAATTTAAGCAAAATGGATTATATATAGGTAAAATCAAGGGTATGTCGGGAAATTGATTTGTTAGTTTAGATAAATTATGCTGAAGAACAAGTGGGATTCATGGGTTTTGCTTAAAACCATTAGAATTTAATAAATTGGGCATTGGTAATAATGTGATTTCCTCAAAATGCAACATATCAACCTCTCATTAATGTATTAAATTCTATATTATTTGTATATCTATTAGTACTGTTGATCTTGGATTCTTGGTTGCTTCTCCACTAATAATGTGCAACCTACTGCAGTATGTTGTGTGTGTATCTCTCTTTCTCTCTCTCTCTCTCTCTCTCTCTCTCTCTCTCTGTGTGTGTGTGTGTGTGTGTGTGTGTGTGTGTGTGTGTGTGTGTGTGTGTGTTTAATTATATGGGTAGCATTAATATACATACTATTATACTATTGATAGATAACCTTTCCATCTGCAACGAACATTGGATGTGGAGTGGCTCATTGCTCATTTTTAAGTGGAAGTAATGATGGAATATTTAAAAATATTTCTCTAGATGAAGACTCATTCTTGATTGTATGCAACATTGGTCCAGGACTCAGGTGCGTATGCTAATGAAATTATATTTTCACATAGCTCATTAAGGAATCAAGATGTAATAATAATAATCATATAATAATAATTATAATAATAATACTTTTCAGTGACACTTATTCAGTGGATAATAGTAATGGAGATCCTTGTTCAGCCTGTCCTTCTGGAACCTTTTGCAATGATGGACTGTGTCGTGAGTTATAATTAATCATATAATTGTCAATGCTTGTGATATCATAAACAGACATCCATACACTACTTCGCATAATAATATTATTGAATTGAAATAATATATTCGTGACAAATGTCTTGATAATTGGTCAAATTTGCCATATATTCTAAATATTGATGTCTTGATTAATACTTAAAGCTCAGTTTTAGGTCATTTGAAATTATTATTGATTAAAAGGAAATAAAATTAGGATTTATACCTTGAATACAGGTTTTATGACAGGGATTGAAATCATTCAAATTTTAGAATTTCAATCATAATAATTATTCATTTATTCATTTACATTTGTGAATAAATCAGTAAACAATTCTCCAAGTGTCATTATTATGCTAATATATTATATAAATGTATTATAATATAGTATATGTACGTTAAGTTTACTGCTTTATCACATCTACCATGCAAACAAATTTCTATATGAAGTCTTGTTGCATGCCTTCATTTGCATGGAATGTGACTAATATTGTGTGTGTTGACCTCTGTCATACTCACTGACAGGTACATCTATCACAAGCATAGATCATTCGTTGATACTTTGTGAAATGATGAAATCACCTGATCTATCCTGTAAGTGTACGTAAATAGTGGATGCTAATAATTTTGTTTCGCTGAGTTTCTATTGTTTATTATTATTTTTATGGATTTACTTGCATTTGTAACACACTATAAATATAATTGCAGTATTGACAGTAGTACATGACTATACAGTAACAGTTACTACTAACTGGCAGTGTGTGGCATTATACATCACAGTACGTTAATATGAATATTATGCTCTTGTTGGGCAAATCCTATACTATTAAATTTTTAATATGCTTCTCCATACAATTCTACAATACAATGTAGCTAAAAAAGGAGGAAGTGAATTCTATGTTGCCTGGATAATCGAACATGATGTGGTTGTGTATGTGACAACAAGTGACTCAGAAGCAGATTTTGTTACATTCACCATATCAGATCCGTTAACCAGCAATCTTACTATTGGTCATGTGAGTGTTGGAAAAGTTTTCAAGTACCGGTTTTCGCCAAAATTTTATCCATTTGAATTTTTCCAAGCCAAAAGCTTGATTGTTAAATCCAGCAGCAATTATCTTGTTGTGTCTGGAGAGCTCATTTCACAATCTAAGAAAGTAAGAGACGGAAGCTTCCTTGCACTACCCAAGGAGAGAGCACCACCTGACCATACGGGCAATTACACCTACATAATATGGGACTATTATGTGACCTTGGCTGCTAGCAATAACTGTACCACTGTTACTTTAGTGGAATCCGACAGTGACAATGAGGAAAATCCTTTTCAAGATACAGAATCCCTGTCAAGATATTATTTTATCCTCCAAGAAGGAGAAGTAATTACAATAGAAACTGACATTCCTAACAAGTTAATTACATCAAATCAACCACTCTCTGTTATAAGTGGCTCTTATGTTGAACGGTATGATATTATTGCAGAACAAATACCTCCTGTTCATGAATGGGGTAAAAGATTTGCTGTCAGTCCTGGAAAGGTCGAAAGTTATATTAAAAGTCGAATTTATTTCATCTCCTCTGAAAGTAATGTCATAATCTTCATCAATTGTTCCTTATCTGGAGTGGCACGATTATTACTTCAAAAGGGTGGTTATACCACTCACTATAGTGATGAGAATGATTATTGCTGGATAGAAGCGAATAAAGGGATACTTGTTTATTTCCGTGTAAATTCTCTCTTGATGGTCGTGCCTTCCTTTGACCAGTATAGCAACAATTACTTCTTACCAATGTTTCAGTCTACTGGCAGGGAGATTTCAGAGACTACTAACATGAACATATTCATTCCAAAGGAGTACTTTCAACCTCACCAAATATTCCTAGACGGAACGTCCCTAGAGGATCACAATCTACAGTTTTCACCAATATGGGATAACAATGGTGATATCGTAGTTTATGCAACTGTGGCCCACTTTTCAAATGCTTCTCTTCAAGTGCATAGCCTGTGCCATTCCAATGACTTTGCTTACTTTGGAGTTCTTGTGTATGGATCAGATTATGGCCATCCAGGTGGTCTGTACCATCCAAGATATAAAGGTGAATGCAATTTAAAATCTAGTACATTCGAATAAGCTATTTTTCAATACCCCTTTTCTATAACTACTATTAATATCTAGTATAAATATTTTTAATGTAATTACTAATAAGAAAATTCAGTCCACAAATGAAACAATATTACTTTTGTCAACACCTCCCATTAGCAAAACAATTTAATTTTGAGATTTCAGTCACATGTATAGTCTTTCAAATGGAAATAATAATGTTTATATCACAATACAGAGGACTAGGGTCTTAATGTCCTCATATACACTTGTAAGCTTTTGTGAACAATTTTTTTAATACTTCTGCAGATAGACACTGTGGTACACTTGGACCTGATAATGCAGATACTCACCTACTTAAAAGTTCACTATTAGGAACAATTCTACCTATATCATTCCTGATAGTAGTTGGTGCACCTGTGATATTTCTCTTATTGTGCCAATGGAAGAGAAAATTCCTTAAGCACCATCGCATCACAAAGTACGTAAGTTGATTAGATTTACAATTGTTACATTCATAAACATTTCAGTCAGAACCGGTAGGTTTTCTTTATGTATATTCCGATCACTCTTGTGACTGGGAATACAAGGCTGTGTTGACAACACTCAATAAGACTAGTATACAGTGGACCCGCACTGGCATTAATGGGTCCATGATATGCTCAGATAAGTGAAACGGGCAAATAAATGAAACCAAATTACAGTGAAAGAATAATAATAATGCGAATTAACTAAAGTTTCATTAAATACACATAAGTTAAACCAATGCATGTAAAAGCTATGGATTCAGTATTCAAGCTACTGTGTACTCAGACTAGTTGAATATCATGAATGATTTCAAAATTAATTGTAATAAGGTAAAATTTTGGCTTCATGCAGGATGTCTTCCTTTGAAATTGGATCTCCTGATATCACCAGGGTACGTTGATAAGGTGCATGTGTTGGGTATTAAATTACAATACATTCAGTAAATTTTGATAACAATAATATTTTAAATTGAAATTTTATGTTAACTTGGTACAGATTACTGATAAATGGGAGATGTCAACGAATAGCTATCAATTGAAGGAAGAAATTGGAAGTGGAAACTATGGATCAGTTCACAAAGGAATCCTGCAACTATCAGCGGTTTCTGCAACAGTCAAGAAATATCAACAATTCATGATGTCAGAAGGAAAATCAACAATTACTGTGGCAGTGAAGACAAATAAAGGTGCAATATTGATTCTATCTCTATACTATTCAGTTTATAATGTAACATGTGAAAATTCGAAATTACTATTGTGAGTGCTGAATTAGCAATGTTAATGTTTTCTGCAGGGCACACAAGAGAGGATATTGAATCATTTATTTCCGAAATTGAAATGATGAAGAAAGTGTCTGTAGGCAACAACCCTCACATAGTGAAGATGGTTGGTTGTGATACTTCATCTTCTCCATTAAAACTACTGTTGGAGTACGTCCCTCATGGTAATCTAAGAGAATACCTGCGAAAGAACAGGTCTAGTGTGAGTATATTGTATGATGTCATGACAAATGTGGATATGCGTGTGTGTACGCAGGCGCGCGCGTGTGTGTGTAATGAGTACACATTTGGGAAAATGTCTTCCTTCAGCAATTTTATCACTCAAGTCTGTCTGGTAAAGTACCATGTGTATGTATCATTGAACTCTCACTAAATTGAAGGTATTGATACCAATTGGACACCATGTTGCTGAACTGGATGATAAATATACCAGAATTACAACTCAAGCTACTGTGAGTGAAACGCCACCTCCTTTCAGTGATGCAGATACAGTCTCTTTTTGCTACCAGATAGCTTGCGGAATGGTGAGAGTGCAATACTGTGATTGAAATTACTTGTGCATTGCATTGCTACCACACTATAATATTTGAACACACTGAACAATTATATACAGTGTAACTTGCTCAGTAAGCACCTGGGTTAATACACATTCCTGCATGGTTGGTGAGTACACCTCACTCAGTCTCTAGGTCATGTACACTATGTCAAACAGTGCTGATAAGAAGTACGTACCTCTAATAAGAAAATTAAGTACAGATTTGGTAAATGCATATAATATCATATTGCCTGAGTATCCATGTCTTATAATGTATATATGACATGGATACTCAGGCACTATGGCATATAAAATAGACTTGCCCTTAACATTATTTTTTATCTGTGATATGCCAGGACCCCTTGTGCCTATGTCACTACATAATTATTAATTTTTCGTGTACTTTGGATTGCCTTAATTCAACATGTCTATAAATGTATTCACCATTTTTATTTCGACAATTAATGTGTTATCACAGTGTTTAATTCCTCTCTAATCCCACAGGAATACTTGTCCTCCCTCAACATCATCCACAGAGACCTGGCTTGTAGGAACGTACTAGTTGATGACAATAATGTACTGAAGATATCGGACTTTGGACTTGCTAGGAAGTCAGAGGCCTATGTGTCAGGGATGAAGGACAAGCTTCCTTTACGATGGATGGCTCCAGAGACTTGTAGTCAAGCTCTTTTCACGGAACACTCTGATGTGTACGTATAATACTGTGTGCATAATGCTATCTATTGAGAATTAAAAATTTGGCATGTCTTTGATTCTGTCATTTTAATAGATGGGCTTTTGGAATATCACTATGGGAGATATACACGTATGGTGGGTATATATACATATGTTAGTGCAGTATGTCAGAAAATGTGTAATAGTCTATATTAATGTGTCTATTCAACATTAATAAAGACTATTACAGATTCGTGAGGAAGTGTTGTTAATTTTGCCTGTTATAGGTGACATCCCATATTTCAACCTACCAAATACAGTAATTCTACCACGAATTCTGTCAGGATATAGACTGAGTAGACCAGAGATGTGTCCAGAGGAAATGTGAGCTATATAATAAATTTTGTGTATTATAATAATATATAGTTGCAGAAGCTTGCTACATGCATTTAAAGAACTTAATTACTGTCTTTCACTCTATTATTGTATTTAATATAGCTATTCCATCATGGAAACCTGCTGGAATGAAGTCCCCCATAACCGACCCCATTTCAGAGAATTGAGAGTGAAGTTTGAGAACCTTATATCTCAAAGGGTGGGAGATGCTTACACTGATATTTCAATAATGACAGTGGCTCAATAGTATGGGTTATATATTATGTTTGCCCATTGTCCCATTTTTCCTAATGGCATTTACTAACTTGCTTATGACTTAATAGTCATAATTCATGCAGACATATTGCATTATGCAATGATCTAATTAGTCTAAGAGTGCATGTGGTTAGTTTAGACTGCTTCAATAGATAAGGATCACTGTCATTAGAATGACATTCATGGTGTGGAGCACAAGTGTCAAGATATGTCAAATTGTCAACATTTGATGTCATGATAATGGTACCAGTCGGTGCATGGTGATTGCATGCTTTGATGACTTTATGTGATTTGCTCAATTAATCATGGAGTCACTACAAAAAATGATTGTTTGTCCTATGATAAGATGCACATTGTTGTTGGGAACTTCGCAGTCCGAAATCCCTATTCAAAGATGCACATTCTCTGAATCAGATATTACAATAGTGATATTAAAATATTATTATAGTACAGAATCACACATCCCATGTGACGTATGTGTGGTGTGTGTGTGGTGTGTGTGTGTGTGTGTGTGTGTGTGTGTGTGTGTGTGTGTGTGTGTGTGTGTGTGTGTGTGTGTGTGTGTGTGTGTGTGTGTGTGTGTGTGTGTGTGTGTGTGTGTGTGTGTGTGTGTGTGTGTGTGTGTGTGTGTGTGTGTGTGTGTGTGTGTGTGTGTAAAATGAGTACTTATGTATGTGGAGAATAGATTTGCTTCATTTCTAATCACTCATGATCAAGTTTGTCTGGTAATGTACTGTGTAGCTAATCACCCCACCCCTTTTGTGTTATAGCTTCTAAGCTGTGAAGAATGTACCCTGATTCATTCAAAACCTTGTGATGAGATGATGCAGTACCATCGCAATCACCGCATTGTGGTTATATGCTACACAGTTATATGTGACCACGATAATGACCGGATCGCTTTAAACACCGTAACCATGATAATCATGACCGTTTCCAAGGTCACTTAGGCATGTGATCCGGTGCATGCCCTCGTGTGATCATAAGTACCCAATCCATATTGACCACGGATGATCAGATCACTGTGTCACGGTAATTAGATTAGTTGTAATGGTTCGGTTATAGGGCTGCTGGTACACTTCGGTTACTTCTTCGTGTCAGACACTTTTAGAGATTGTACACCCGAGGCTAAAGAGCTGAACCATTTAACATGGATAGTTTTTTCGGCTTATTCTTTTGGGTGCGGATTGTGATGGCCACTGAAGCTATTTCGAGGATTGCCCTGGGTTACGATTTGCTTCCGGAAGAGCAACGAATGTTCATTGAAGAGATAAATAGCATTCGTCGTCAGGTTGTTCCTTCGGCGTCGAACATGATGGAGATGGCGTGGAACGACGAACTGGCTTCCATAGCGAGAGGATATGCGGCAAGATGCGATCGCCTTGGCAACTACGAACGATCATCCCAAAGCACTCAGTTTGATGTAGTTGGTGAGAGTATTCATGTTAGTAAGCTCGCTGTGGAGTCCGTATTAATGGACGCCCTCAACTCTTGGAAGAGTCTCAACGAAGGATTTAACCATTCACTCTTTGATGTTCCTTGTAATGCCAGAAACCCGTGTACATTCAATGAATATACGCAGGTAAATCTGTTCAGTAATAACGTGAATGAAGCTAAAACGCACTCAAACAACCTGATTTTCAATGTATAATACCCAATTGTATAATATTAGGATCCAGTGTAATTTATATGGGATGAAAGGCAAGCTTTCTGTACTATAACAAGTGTACAAGCATTAAGTTCAAATATGTGTACAATTCAAAATACTTTTTAATACCATCAGACACTAGAAACTGGCTAAAACATGGATGCTGGTCCACGAGCAGCATGACTCATATAGTTCTCACCTTTAGTCACTGTCCACTCTTAGGACCTGACATTGTAGATGTCTTACCTCACAGGTGTTTGTATCTCAGCACGATTATTTTTAGTTGCAATAATTCCAAGGCGAATTTTGATCAGACTATCGAGAAGCATTGTTGTTAGTTGTAGATACGTAATATGTACAGTAGAGTTTAAAGCATTGATTTTTATACCTTCTAAGTTTACACGATTTTTGCACCTGTTGCTGCTGTGTATCATTGGGATATGAGGTAGAAAAGGTAATTGCAATGATGGTTAATTCCAACCAATTTGGAATGAATAGTTTTTCACTTCAAATTTATGATTTTTTTGGGGAAGGGGGGGGGGGGTGAGGGGTGGAACAGTGTTGCACTGGTAATGGTAATATTTAGCTACATAATACCTGACAGCAAATCAGCCACTGTGCAAACTCCTGTTTACATACTTGTGTTTATACATTCTAGATCATTTGGCACAATACAAGTAACGTAGGATGTGGAACAATGAACTGTGAATATCTATCATATGGTGGAGCACTAATACAGAGATTCAGATCAGATCAGATTTTGCTCATCTGTAATTTTGCACCAAGGTGTGTTGCACTTCACTAAGAAGTATTAAACATAGTATGTAATTATTTTATCAAATTGCACAAAAAATGAAAAAAAATTGCATGGTTGATGTCAGTTGACAACGGAACTGATAATAGAAAATATATAGCCCTTTTTGGTCTTTATTACGGTTAGCATCAGAGCAAAATGGTTTTTTTGGCATTACATGTCATAATTCAACGATCTCAATTATCACCAATATTTTTTTACAAATCAGGCCCGTAGGCTGGTTGACCAAATGTTAGTTTGGGACTGTTTACCACCCAGCTGGAACGTCGGCCCATCTAGCTCAGCTACGGACAACAACCTCCTATATACAAACCACCATTCATCAGTATCTTTGAAATGATTGAGAATGTTTTGATAAATGCATGCAAAAATTGGATCAATACACAATTTGCAATTAAATGGTGACCTATGACATACGATGTGACCTGTATATAACAGAATTAGTATAATCAGATTGTAGCTGCTTAAGGTTATTGTACCTTCCAATTGCCAATTGGGTATATGAAAGGAACTCATCTGTCTTGAGTAGAGGAGGCCGGTGCTTTTTAACTCCCTGAACCCCTCCAAACCTATGGACCTGTAGATCCCGTAAACTAGTTCTATCCAGTCGATATAATCAATATCAATCTTGCAAATTATGATTGTTATAATTTCTTTCAAATGAATTGAGTGGATTTAAATATACCTATTAATCCATTCCAGGTTGTAGTATGTACGTACATAAAATAATTTACATTTACATTATCTTCCCTGTTTTTCCAGTGTGGCAATTAGTACTGTACTAGGAACAGTGAAAGAAAGACCTTATTCAAAAGGCACTCCCTGTACCACTTGTCCTATGTCAACATACTGCAATGATGGGCTGTGCAGTGAGTTGAAAACAACTTTCATTCATGTTCTCAAATTATGGTACAATGTATATACCATGTGAAATGCAGAGATTATATTAATAATATGTTATATTGATAATAGGTTATCAACCACACATTCCTGCAGATTGAATATGATTATTATAGTATTATGTTACTGCAGATTTGTCTAGGAGATTCGTGTCTTGTATAATCCTTGAATGATTCTTACAACAGGTTCATTGTACCCAAGATATACTCAGTCTGCTGTTAATGCTTGCAAAACCAATTATTCTAATGTGATCGAAATGTCAATCATTAATGGTAAGTAAGAAAAGTACTAGTGTTGGCTTTAGGTATCTTATCCAGGTATGGGGTCTCTCTAGTGCACACATTGACTTATGGGCCTTAAAATATAGATTGTGTGTAACAGTGACTACTTATTAGTAATAAAGGAGACCTTGGTACATGAATTGAGTAAAAAGACCAAGTCTGGAGCAATTTCATAATGAGGATGAGGGAAATCATAAGCAAAATTGCTGAATAGGGTCTTCCAAATTGACAACTTTTAGGTATAATAAGTGTCATATATTGGATTGTTATTTGTAGTAAAGCATTGCAATTGTATTCAAAAAAGCTCATTTTATATTTTTTACTAGGCACTAATGAAGAAGGTAGTTCATACCATCTATCGTCTTGGTCACCTCACCATGATCTTGTTGTGTATGTAATGACAAGTGAGAACCGTTCCATCCCATTCACAACTTTGGATCCTTTTACTTTTAATGTAACAACTGGTGAGGTGAAGGCAGGAGAGGTTTTGACTTACACTTTCTCAAATTTCAACCCTTATAATGCGAAAATATACCGCCACAAGGGCATTGTTTTCAAATCCTCAAGCAAGGCCTTGATTCTGTTCGGGCAATTGTTGGCTAATGGTACAGTCAGTGATTCTTTTCTAGTACTTCCCAGGACTACTGAACTACCCTTTGAGATAAATAATAGTAATTACAGATATATTATTCCCGGAGATTCGTCATTGGCTATGGCAGCTACAAAAAATTGTACTGAAGTCACCATAACTGAAATCCACAAAGTAAACAAAACCTCCCACAAGAGACTTGAATTTTCCTTACAAGCAAGTGACTCACTTGTACTTGACGTGAGTGCCTTTGGAGACAATGATTGGGATAAAGTGATTTCAATATCTTCTACTTACCCATTATCACTCACCAGTGGGGCACAAGGTCTGTGCTTGAATAATGATCACTGCATTGGAATAGAACAAATACCTCCCGTGCATGAATGGGGTACACAATTTGCTATTAGTCCTGGTCATTTTAGCCATGACTACAGTAGCCATATCCATATTATCTCGTCAGCCAATGATGTTATGGTAACAGGTAGTTGCACTGTGCAATTGCAAACTTTCAAAATTATCCTACAAATGGGAGGTATGTTTAGAATGAACATTTCTAGTTCCTCTTATTGTTGGATCAATGGTGACAGTGGAATCCTTGTCCTCCAGTATTACACAGGAGCGGATAAGGGATTTATGACATTAATACCTTCCTTGCAGCACTATTCGCAACAATTTACTTTTCTAGCATTAGAATCAAGCTGCATAACTGTATTTATGCCTGTAACTTTCTTTCAATTTGATGAAATATTCTTGGATGAACTATCCTTAAAGGATCGTGGATTAAATTCTGTACCAATAGTTAACAGCAAGGGTGATGCTATAGTGTATGCTACAAATATTAATATATCCAATGGCTCTGCTCGCGTTCACACCCTGTATCATTCAAATCAACTTGCTCGAATTGGTATTCTTGTTTACGGCTCAAATTATGGATATCCAGGTGGATTCACTTTCACCAAGTACAAAGGTTAGTTATACATGGATTACATGCATTACTGGATATCTTGAATTGTTTGACTGTACAAATGCTCAAATTAGACATTGTGTGAGAAAGCAATGCTACTTTAAAATCTTAAATGCATCAAAGTTTTTGATTATTGTAATTTGTTGAATAGGTTCTTTTTGTAGTTATTTTTGAGAAGCAATTTCAAAATGGGAAATATTTGATTAAAACACATTGATAGCAATTATGAATAATTTCATAACAAATGATGCAGATTATTCTTGATTGCTACATTTTCTGCTCAAAACATTTTGTTTCAATTCCGTGTAATAGCTGACTAATGAGCTTCTATGGAACTATTTTACTGTTTGGAGTGGTGAGTTATAGGATAATGTTTCCCTGAAGGAGCACTGGTCTACACCTGAATATTAATAAAACAGATTTAAATTTATAAGTCGACTACCCACTACCTGATTTGCTCAAAATATGCTCGCCTACAATCTTGGGCAAAACATTTCGACAATAAGACAGATTGAGATGAAAACTAGACACCATAGACTCAACTGCCATAATAATTATTGTGAAGATGTTGTGGGTTTGCTAGCTACCTATCTGCATACCAGTGTATACGTATCTGTATGTATTTGTAGTGTTATTTGTTTGTTAATTCTCTAATGGATACATAATAGTAAATATCCAATTTGTCATGATGTGTCATTTTATATGTTATTTACATTCAGAGGTGATCGTGCAATCTCCGAGCACTGGGGTTTCCAATCAAAACGATCGAGTGATTGAAATAATTATACCATCTGCGATATTCTTGATTCTTGTTGGAGTTGCAGTTTTTACGGCTGTGACAGTATTATTTTTCCGGCAAAGAAAAGTTATTATCTTCAAACATCGCCAAGTTGCAATGTACGTGTGTGAACTCATAGAATTACATCCTTTCATACAATATTATGTAAATATTAGAAATGTGTACTTACATGTATAATATCCTCGTTATACATATATAGGAAAAATGCTATGGAGCCAGTAGCAGCATCCTTGGAGAACGAGAAAGTATGTATGTACAACAATTCACATCATGTATGTACTTCTGGAATTTACTATCTACATGTCTATTATGTAGAATACTGAAGACTGGGAAGTTGTCAGAAGCAGCTATCAAATTGAAAATGAGATTGGTAGTGGAAATTATGGTACCGTTTACATGGGAGTTCTTCAGTTATCTACTGTATCAACTGCAATAAAGGATTTTCAACAGTTTGATACATCGAAAGGGAAATCTACTGTTACAGTGGCTGTAAAAACAACCAAAGGTTTGTATAGTAGAAGTGAAAAATATGTACATGTGTATGATAAATCTGAAGTATACAAAAAGGTTTAGTTAATTTGGGTTTTCCATATTATTTCTGGTTTCATAAATTACGTTTCACTTAGTCTGTAATCAAATCAAATACGCATTACAGTATATCAATAAGTACTGTAACATATATGTATAGATTATACCTCAAATCTAAAACCTTATGTGGTGAGCCTATTGAACTACGTATTATGGTGGTATTTGTCTGTATTTTTATATGCCTAGGTTACACTTCAGAAGATGTGGAAGCATTTTTATCTGAAATAGAAATGATGAAGAAAGTGTCCAACGGTAACAACCCTCATATTGTGAAGATGCTGGGTTGTGTTACCTCATCAACTCCTGCCATCCTATTATTGGAGTATGTACCTCATGGTAATCTGCGGGACTACTTGAGGAAGTATAAGCCTACCGTAAGTCGATTATGACTATGTAAATGTGTGGGTGGGTGGGTGTGTTTGTGTGTATGTTATGTTGTATTCTGGTGTAGTGAGTCAAAGACAATTTTACTACCTGGCTCTTAATCAATTGATTCTGAATAAAACCTGTGTGTCCATCTGTATTGAATCCTTGACGTGTGTTACATGATTCATATACGTATGTACAGTCTTGCCTTTCACCCACTCATTAACCAGGATGAAGGTAGCTATATTCTATTATTATAAAATTCCGTTTACAGAAATGCATACTTAGACCTGGCATGGTGCAGGATGATGATGACAATTATTCCAAAGTTGCACCTCTTATAACAATCACAGAATGCACTCTCAGTGATACTGATTTGACATCATTCTCCTACCAGATTGCCTGTGGTATGGTGAGTTCCCAATGGGCTGCATTGTGGAATGCACTGCATGCCCATCCTCATATGCTATTGTCATTTACATTGTGATGTGTATGAAAATTATTATACGCATTATATTGCGTATGAATTGACACAACTGTATAGTTTTACTGGCTTCTGTGCTGCCATACTGTGATTCACTTACAACTCTACTGTAGTAAGGTATCATAATTATTATTATCATTATTATATCTTTATGGTAGTCACTGCTATCTCTTCAATGTATATACCATCCCCTTATCATATACATATCTATTTAATATGCTATTGTTATAATTATATACCTATATATGGAACATAGGACCAGTCTCAGGTCTAAAATATGCTTTGACTCGACTACGTACGTACTAGATCACATTTCAATTTTATTCCTGTTTCCTCAGGAATACTTGTCCTCCCTCAACATCATCCACAGAGACTTGGCTTGTAGGAATGTACTAGTTGATGACAACAATGTACTGAAGATATCGGACTTTGGACTTGCTAGGAAGTCAGAGGCCTATGTGTCGGGGATGAAGGACAAGCTACCTTTACGATGGATGGCTCCAGAGATATGTAACGAAGCTCTCTTCACTGAACACTCTGATGTGTACGTTTGCATACTATTCTATTACTATTCAAGGTCAACATCCCACATAACAATGGATGTATACATCAATCATTGAGTAATAGCATTCAATTTGTCTTCTTAAATTTGTGGACAAAGTGTAACAGCAAAATAGGGTTTGTATCCAATGGTAAATGTCATCCAGTGACCATTTGTGTGTACCTTATTTTCTCGAAATGATTACTATATACATGGATGTACGTGTTATCTCAATAGGTGGGCATATGGAGTGTCGCTTTGGGAGATATACACTTATGGTAGGTTAAAGTTGGCACGTGATGACAATGTGTGATTGATTGATTCATCAATCTGATAATGTATATCATCTCCATTGACTATCAGGTGATATCCCATATTCCAACCTACCAAATACAGTAATTCTACCACAAATTCTGTCAGGATACAGACTGGGTAGACCTGAGATGTGTCCAGAGAAAATGTAAGCTATCACATTCATTGCCACTGCAAACTACATGAGTACGTATATCATGACATTGTATTATTTGTTGTAAAATCAAAAGCATATTACCATGTAAGCACGTACATTATGTAACAAATGGCATGATGTGAAAATAACAGCCTGTGTTTCATTATGATATTGTTTATTATATTATAATGGTATATAGGAATTCATAGAAATACTCCTACTTTCAAGTTCATTTACTTTTCCTTTGTGTATATATAATATTGCCCCTATTCAAATCCCCTCAGGTTTTTCATAATGGGAACCTGCTGGAATGAAGTTCCTGACAACCGACCCAACTTCAGAGAACTGAGAGTGAAGTTGGAGGACATCGTCTCCAAGTGATAACTATAGATAGCAATGTTGACAATTGAAAAACTTTCAAAACAGTACCATGCTGGCTTTACTGTATTGCTGTGGGGGATCTCCATTATTCCAAAGTTTACCTTGGCTAGATTTAAACTAATCAGTTTCAATTTTTATAATATTGTTCAAGCTACACTAGTAATACATATGTAATATTGTATAGCTAAATTACATATGTATGGGAGTGTGTGTGTTTGTGTGTGTATGAGTGTCTCCGCATATAAAAAAATAGGTATCTGTTTGAGTGTCAGTATTATGATATAGTATATAGATAGTATGTATGTACATGAATATGCCAGGAATAAGTCTCACTACACCATAACACCTGGAAACTATCTACAACCAAAACCATTGAATACTACTTAGTGAACATGGCTCAGTAATCTGAGAGCCTTACATTGAAATTCTTCACCTCATAAATTGCCTTTTAGTCATATGTATTATATGTGTTTGTTGTCTGTGAACATTGTAAAAGGAGTCAACCAGAAATATTTCAATGGTTCAGGAGGGAAACAAAAATATTAAAATAGGATTGATATTGTGTTCGGGATATTCAGTGATGAGGTCATATTATCCTCAGAGTATTATGTTACTAAATAGTTTAACCTCTTAGGAAGCTCTCCATCAGGAAGCTCCTGATGTCAACATGTACAACGAAAGTCATTGTTCCTCAACCACATTGACTTTCTAATAACAGCCATGATTCGTTGCGAATAAGCTTCTTTGTTATTCTTGCATGTTTGATGTGTACATGACTCAGGATGGGTGTGTGTATATACCTCTATACTCAGTGCACGCCACACCTTCAATCACTGGGGGAGGTTCTCACAGTTGTGAACTGAGTATCACAGAAACCCTATGTTCACGAGGAGGTGTTATGTGCAAAGTAGGAAACACATCACAAAGTAGTAAAGTAAATGTTTAATATTCCCAGGTTTATTAATTTTGTAGCAAGTGGGATTTGGTTTTAACTTTGCTTTCATGTTAGTTGTGGCTCATATTTCCCAGCTAATGAGTTAACACAAGCATGACATCACATGTACAGTCAAGATGATGGATTTTATGTATTGTGTGCATGTATGATGATGTAACCAGTCTAGCGTGAGAGACATTTAACTTCAAAGAACCTGACTTTAGTGTAATTAATATCACTGTATCGTTCATATGCTTGGAATCAATGTATATACACTATTCAATTTGGACATGCAACTAAGGTTACTATCTTTCTCACTTTGAGAGTATGCCTTCAATACTCTCCTTATATGGCTATTGTGAAATACAATGATTCTCCTTCCTGCTCAGTCACAATTGTATGTCCAATATTTACCTGAAAAAGATTGAAGGGGCTTGATGGTCAAGAAAGGAGCTATTGATGAGATTTATATATATCCCCTGTTGAATAGTAGAAATCTCAATCAATTCTACCAGCAGCATTGCAGTCCATTAGCTATAATATTTGTATTTGGTTTACCATGTAATTTTTGGTGCATATAACATGGGGGAGACACTCATTGCTTATGTGCAATAATGGGTACAATAACATAAACCTCAGACACAGGGGTGATTTTACAATCTGCTACAATACAAAGCAACGTAATATTTGAGAACGCGGCAGGAGAGAACGTCTAAATTTTAATAGTGCCTCCGGATATGTACATTGTTGCGTCATCCTACGTATCATTTCCGATGTGCATTTGTAAATACCTTACCTTCTTATATTCATGTGGAGCTAGCATTTCACCAGTTTCATCGCTAGCTAATATTCACTAGCTAGAACTGAGTTTAGAACAGGATTACTAAGTATTTTCATCGATTTCTGGCCGTCATTGTTTTGTAGAAGTACACTTAAGTCTTTACATAGAGGGAATTCGAGGATATGAAGAAAAGGTTCTGTAGCTTGGAATTCCTCTACGCTGTGACCATAATGATAGGATTCACTGCTTCCTTAATCGTCGGATTAGTGTATCCTTTTCGTCCTGGTGACAGGGACGTCTTTACTGAGGAACTAAACAGGATTCGGCGCGAAGTTGATCCTCCAGCGTCCAACATGGCGGAGATTAAGTGGAACGAACAATTAGCTACAGTAGCGGCAAATGACGCGGAACAGTGTCTCCATTCTTCAAAGCAAAGCATAACCAACCAGTCTGCAGAATATACATTCGGAGAGCTTCGTTACGTCCGCAGCTTGAACCCCGATCAATCGTCGGCGTCCTTCTTATTGAGTGCTCTTTCTAGTTGGTATGAGACGAGGAGTACATTTCCCAGTGCCTGCTCTCCTTGTAGTCGTTCACAGGACAGTCCTTGCTCGTACAACGAATTCTCCCAGGTATGCTTATAGTGAGTCTAATACTATTCAATCATAATTATATTTTGAAATTCATTACAGAATATTTGAGAGTATCAATAATTGAAGAACATTGCTAATATTTTTTTTTAATTAAGGGATCAATATGTCATATAATAGTTTCTTTTGTGACTTCCTCCTAGTTTCATGCATATACAAAGTCTAAATTTTAGAAGTGTACTTTTGATGTAAGTGTTAAGCTGACTTCTGTCTATAGATCTCATTCATTACTTAGAGACAACCCAGTCTCTTGCAAATTCAATTACACATTTCTATTAACTGATACATGGGTAGCTATGAGAATTTTCATGACATCAAACGTACAGATCTGTATGACTATGTGATTCAGTTATGTATGAATTTAAAAGTGTTTTGTCAGTAAAGAAGCACACTTTGTTAGCTCTCTGTACAACACTATGGTCCAAGCTGCTGAATTCAGACAATTTCTTTGTACAATGACAGTTGCTATACATCCAATCCAACACCTTAATTCAATTTGTAGTACATTTTTATTCTAATGAATGAGACTACGGTCCTAACAAGTTTGCAGATCAAACTGAAAGTATCCATGCAAAACATGTTTACACATTTGAAAACATAATCAATCATTATGAATTTTCATCTTGCAGTTGACACCTCTTAGGGTTTATAGGATAATTTTAAATCTACTGTTGGCAATTATAAGATCTTCAAATTTCATTGTATATGTTCTCAAAAGTAAATGGTATCTAGTCTCATGTAGCCTAGATGCATTCTTACCTATAATTCAAAATATGGACTGGGTCTAGGCAAGAAAGGTCTGATCTCATCACGCACCTGGGAGGTAGAATTGATGATGACAATTGACAAACATATTGCACATTATTGATGGTAACTCCACTCATGCACAGCTAGTGAAGGATGGCATTATCTTCATGCATCAACAATAAGTCCTAAATACAGGAGAATTTTAAATTCTGAAGCTGGCAGACATATTTTATTCTATTATATAATTTATCATATTATGTATTATATGATATTTTGAAAGATAGGATAGAATACTTACATTACTCTACTTAGTCACATAACATGAGACAATTAATGTATGACCAGTTCACAACAAACTTACAGATATCCATAAAACTTCACAGTTTTTGAAGCAGCATAACAAACAACAGTGAAACTACACTTCTAGCTTCCGGGAAGGATCCATCCAAGTTATTCATGTTTTTTGTGTCAAAAGGGTCTCTGCAATCTGATTGGGGCACGAGTACGTGATGAGATCAGACCTTTTCTTGCTTGGACAAAGTCCCAATTCTGAATTTGAGGCAAAAAGTGGGTATGGGGTAGGTGAGACTAAATGGTATCATGCTAATTAGTGGTTAAGACATGGGCACGAGGGCATTATGACATATAAAATACCGAGGGCGAGTGTATTTTATGTCATAATGCCCGAATGTCCATGTCTTAACCATTATAGCATCCGTTGCTAACGCTTTATACTGTTGCTAGCGCTTCATACAATTGCTGTATAATAGTACTGTTTCTATGGTATCGGATGCTATCAGGATAAAACTTACTTAATTGATTATTAATTAATTAGCCTGACATCATGCAACAATGATGATGACAATTCATGTGGCTTCTCATATGTTTCATAATTAAAATCCTAGGTCATCTCTCACAATGCAAGAAACATAGGATGCGGAGCCACATTATGTACATCAGTCGAAGATGGAACACAAGTAATTTCACTTGTATGCAACTTGTGGCCAAGGTGTGTAAGTAATAAAAATACAGCCCAAATTCCACACAATGATAGCAGTGTCCTGATCTGGTGAATAACCCCAATTGAGGGCTTTGAGCACTACATGACAAATTGAACATGCCCATGCAAAATTCAGTATTGCCTATATAATAGTATATCATTAATAATGCAGCAGATAGTAGCATAAGGAAGAGTATTGGTCGAAAAACATTCTGCAAATATACGAACATTTACTATAATTTCATCATTTTTTACAGTAATTTACTATTAAAAATAATAATGGAATATCTTTCTCAATTCCTATAGTGACTGTGCAACAGGGGAATGGCCATATACAATAGGTACTCCTTGTTCAGCTTGTCCTAATGGGACATACTGCAATAACAAATTATGCAGTAAGTGAAGTACAATAGTCAAGTAGCCTTGTAACCTGGAATTCCAATGGTGTAATTTTTGCATGAGCATACTTCATAATGTTACATTGATCAGTATTGATCAATATGTATAAGTGCCACAATATTGATGTCGTGGTGGGAAACAAATTGAATGCAGTTACAAGATGTAATGATGTACAGGCAGCAACTCTCTCTATGTTATGGTAGCTTTGTAAATCTGTAACAGTGCTGGTGGGTATCTATCATTTTGCCTTTGGTAGAAACCTACAGACAATTATCGTAATGTGTTTCTCTTTGTTGTGGTTATTAGATGATAATTGAAATACGTATTAATTGCAAAGTGATTTTTGTGTGTACCTGGCGAAGGTCGGTTGATCATGCAGTACCATTACCCATTACCCTGGAGACCAGTTGATAGATAGGAATTAGCTGCTAGTGTAGAGACGTTGACACTGTCTATGCATGACGTATTCTGTTCTTGAGCAAATTTGGTGGCCCATGAGATCTAGAGATAATCTTCAAATTGATTATCAAGTGTTATAGTTTTACTTGTGGTTTGTATATCCAGCAACCCTTTCACAAAACCTGACCGATGAGTTGAAACTGTGTGAAGCAACTCATTCCACACATCTATTCAGTGAGTGACAACATGCAATGACACCATCATTCAGACAATAGAAAATTATCAACACACAGATATAATTTCATTCAGCCATATTAAATGAAAATGGCATGATTGAAAATCACCAATTGCAAATTTTATTAATAACTTTCCTTTTTACAGATGGTCCTCCAAGTGAAGGAGTTGAGTTTTATCTCACGTTTTGGTCCCGTTTTCACACTCTTTTGGTGTACATAACAACAAGCAAAGATAGTTCCATTCCTTACACAATATATGATACATCTACAGGTTTGACCAAATCTCATACAATAAAAGCTGGGGATGGACCTACGCATCGTTTCGAACATGACAACTTTGTACTTGAAGACGTACATGTATATCGAAGTAAGGGGATCATTATTAAGTCACCCAGTGAAAGTCTTTCTGTCTTTGGGGAGTATCTTCTTTCTAATGATCTTGTAGCCAATGATGGGTTTCTAGCACTGCCCAAATCCAAACCATCAACCTCTGCTAATGAAGAGTACTCCTACTTGGTGATTGGAGACTCTGACTCACCTGCCATGGCCGTGGCTGCTACCACCAACTGCACCCTTGTTACCATAACAACCGTTCGGGAATTGGGGTTTGGATCTTTAAATTTGGAATCTGGTTCCAGCATTGACTTTGTCTTGCAAGAAGGGGAAACCCTTGTAATCAATAGTTTATTTGATGTTGCACAGTTTCATGGGATGATAATCACGGCAAACCATCCAATATCTGTCTCATCTGGCTCTCAATGCTTTCATAAAGGCATAGGTTTAGACCAAGACTGTTATCATTTGGTGGAACAGATACCTCCTCTCCATGAGTGGGGTACACAGTTTGCTGTCAGTCCCATTCAAAACACACAGGAATATAATGGCATGATACATGTTATTTCATCCAAAAATGACACACTCATCACCATTAACTGTTCATCACATCAAGGGGTTCTTAATCTTGAAAGGATTGTACACAAGGGCAAGTTGTTTGAATTAACATTATCACAAACTTCTTACTGCTGGATAGAAAGTGATGAAGGCGTACTGGTCATACAGTATTTTGACCCAGTGAAAAAAATATTCATGATGATAGTTCCTCCAATTCAGCAATACTCCAACCGTTTTGCTCTCCCAGCAGTTGAGTCCCGATTATTTGGTACAGACTACATAAACGTACACATTCCACTTGAATACTACCAACCAGACCAAATATTCGTTGATGGGATGTCTTTCGAAGAACACAAATTGACGTTCACCCCTATAGTTAACAGCTCCGGAGATACTGTTGTATATGCCACATATATCAGTTTCTCAACTCTGTCAGTTAAATTTCATTACCTATATCACTCTGACAACCTTGCTCGTCTTGGTGTCCAGTTGTATGGAGGACACTATGGCTACCCAGGAGCTCTTCATGCTCCGCCTACACATTGTGAGTGAAATACTGCATGGAGTGCATTTAGTGTGTTGAGTGTGTCCAGTGCACATCTGTGCATCAGTTATGTTTTGTTGACTATGTGTATGTGTCTGTGATAGTTATTAGCGTGAGTGTGTTTTTTTACGTTAGTTTGCATACATTTGCACCTCTTTCATGAGGATGTATTTGTTGTGCATAGCTGTGTGCCAGTTATAATCCTCCAATTTCATTGTCATTTTTTATTCTGGAAACTATGAAGATCACAGATCTACTGAAGGTGGAATGTCCTCAGAGGATGTTGTTATAGGAACAACAGTGCCACTTGTGCTATCTATCATAATTTTGATATCTGGAATTACGTCACTTGTTCTCATTACAAGACATCGCAAGAAGAAGTTAAAAAGACATAGTTGTGCACCGATGTACGTATTAAGTCAATGCCTTCTGATTCTGTGGTATGCAGTGCTTCCCAATTTGCACTGCATATGATGCTTCCCTCTCATACACTTGAATATACTGTTTTTGGCTATATTTTATCCAGGGGGACATTTATAAATCGTGAATTGGATGTTAGCCTTCATCCTGAATCAGCATGTATGGTAAGTACTGGTGAAATTGCTGATTACCGGAATCTATTGAATGAGTGTACTTCTACTGTGTAGATAGTTGATAGATGGGAGGTATCTAGGTCAAGTTTCCAAATTGAAAAAGAGATTGGAAGTGGAAATTATGGATTTGTGCACAGAGGCACTTTCCAAACAATAGCTGCAACTGGGAATATCAAATTATGCCAACGTTCGATGATGTCAGGAGAGAAATCCTTAATTTTGGTTGCCATAAAGACAATGAAAGGTGTGTTATGTTATCAGTATTAATTGAGTTGCCATTTCTACCTTCATTCAGAATGTAATCCAATCTGACAACCCCGTGCACCCTTTGAGTTATTATTACTGTACTGTACTGAGAGCTGCATGTGGTACCATTCATATAGGGTGAATGTTCACAGCGGGAAGACAATTAACTCAGCTTAAAGCTGTAAAATTTTTTTGAAGTTGTTGAAATATGAACTAATCATTGTAACAGTTATGATTTCACTTACCAATAACTTCCCACAAATTATATGCAAACACGACAGCTTTTAATAATAATCAACCATGCAATAGTAATATATATTATGTAATATATAGTACTGTAATCGAAGAAATGTTAATATTACTAGTTTTGATCATTTTTATGCTTAGTAACCACTCTTTCAGAGAGAAATGCATTTCTTTCTGAAATTGAAATGATGAAGAAAGTGTCTGATGGCTACAATTCCCATGTTGTGAAGATGGTTGGTTGTGTTACCTTATCTTCTCCTATGGCCCTACTGTTGGAGTACGTACCTCATGGTAATCTACTAGACTACCTGAGAAATTGCACACCTAGTGTGAGTTGATAGTATGTGTGTTTGTGTGTGTCCATGCATGTGTGCAGAATATAATTCATCAGATTTGCCTCTTACTTTGTAAATGTGGTCTCCTGAAGAATAATGTCATTGTGGAGTATTATGTAGTTGGATTGCAGTGTACTTTGCATGTTCTTGTATTAGGTGTATGTGCGCAAAAGCTCAATGGCTGTGTGTCTTGATCAAGATTATGCTAAATTCACACCTGGTAGTATTCTCAGTGATGCTGACCTCATTTCATTCTGTTACCAGATTGCCTGTGGAATGGTGAGTGTGCATGAATATGTCCAGTTGATGTGAAGTTTTAATTATTGATAGTAAAATCCAAGCACATGCCCAGTATGCAATGCAATTCAATAATATCATTCCCATGATATATATATAATATATATATATATACTAGTTACTTGAATATCATTATCTCAAATGTCACAAGAGGTGATATTCCTCTGTAATCCCACAGGAATACTTGTCCTCCCTCAACATCATCCACAGAGACCTTGCTTGTAGGAACGTACTAGTTGATGACAACAATGTACTGAAGATATCAGACTTTGGACTGGCTAGAAAGTCAGAGGCCTATGTATCACGGATGAAGGACAAGCTTCCTTTACGATGGATGGCTCCAGAGACATGTAATGAAGGTCTCTTCACAGAACACTCTGATGTGTACGTTTCCAGTTTAATTTAACCTATTGTATGTATAGCACTAAACACTCACAGACTAGTTAATCCCATGATTCCTGGCATTGATATGCACAGATGGAGACCTTACTATTCGTCCAATACATTCCGAATGTAATTCAATTTTTGTCTTCTTGGCAAAATGTTGTCTTTCCAATAGAATTGTAATGATATGGTATTCACACATTGGTTATCTGCTAATCCAACAATAGCCTTTTGTATTGGTATCTGCTATACTTATCATTACTGATAAAATCAATAGTGATCTTGCATGTACATAATGTAACATGCAAGATCAATGAAACGTAATGTAACGTGCATTGTTATTCAGATTATTGTGATATATTATGGTTTGGCTATTACAAAGTCATAATAGTTATAAGTCAACATATTGGCCCTATCAGATTATCAATTGAATCGATCAAAGCAATTTCAAGATATGTGGTAGAGCTATACTCCATCCCTCCATGCCTATGTCTGAAATACCAATTATATCCTGCAACATTATAATATTATAACTGTATGATGTCATCATATTTATTATAATTCTCCATTCAACTTATCACCATTATAGGTGGGCCTATGGGATATCCTTGTGGGAAATTTTCACCTATGGTAAGTGTCTATGTCCCGGCATGCACACACACACATACACATTATGCATATAATATTGACATTGTACATGTACATATACATGTAATATATTCAGTCTACGTACTCCTCACAATCAACAGGTGATGTCCCATATTCTCACCTACCAAATGCTGTGATTATACCTAGAATTTTCTCAGGATATAGACTTACTAGGCCGGAGATCTGTGAAGAGGAAGTGTGAGTATAGACTTCGTGATGTGCACGTGTGCATGAATAATGAATTTGCTGGCATCAGAATTTTAATTTGTATACCCACTCTAAACTGTATACACACTATATGCCTAATACCTATAACTGACAGACTTTGGCAGATCTAGAGGGGATTCTTGGGGTTGCAACCACTTTCTGAGACATTGTGACTCTTAAAACAGAAAGTTTTGTTAATTATTTCTCCAGTAAAGCAAGATGTACTTCAAACATCAAATTCAGAAATGAAACTGCAATTGATCCAAGAGCCACTGCTTAAAATGAGACTTACCGACTCTGATAGAGCCTATACTGTCCGTATATGTTGATCCTTACTTTATGTAGATCATATCTGCTGCCTTAATCTTACAATATTGAACAATCACCACACTGTTTGGGCTATAAGAGCTATTTCAACCCCTGCTCCACTAATTTAACCAATTCACTTTATATGTATATATACATCATTTGCCTAATTTTATTATTTTGCACACCTCTCCCATACTGGTGTAGATATTTCATTATGAAGTCTTGTTGGGATGCAGTACCAGGAAATAGGCCATCCTTCAGAGAATTGAGAGTGAAGTTTGAGAGCATAATATCCGAAAGTGTTGAAAGCGACTATACAGATCTTATATCATCAGCCATAATTGAATGTTAATTGCCTTTATTATAAATAACATTCATTTTCATCTTTTTATGCCTGAACATTTTCATACACTTTAATGGTAATTTATAATTTTATCGCCTATTAATAATTATTATAGCTCAGTGATAATAATAATACTGCATATAAATACTGAATTCTCATTCAAGTGAGAATATAATAGACATAAAAAGTTAAAGGGTATGCTACAGCTCAAACATTGTAGCATTACACACTCATACACACACACACACACACACACACACACACACACACACACACACACACACACACACACACACACACACACACACACACACACACACACGCGCGCGCACACACACACACACGCACACGCACGCACGCACACACAAGCACAAATATGCACAAATGCATGCACATAAAAACATACACACAATCACAAATACAAATGCAAAAACGCACAAGCAAACACCACTTTGAGTACATGGTTGGTACTCAGGCAGCATAATATACCCTTAATACAGAAACTGTTAGATGTACTCTAAGTCAATTTCAATGTGCATTGAAAAAAATTGCAAGCAACACACAATCATGAGCCGGCCTTTTACATTATGTTCTGATTTAAAATTCTGTGCCAGATTTTGAGTTACTGGGTACCTAGCACAATGTAATGATCTCAGCCTCTGAAGAGAAGGTGTTTAAAGTTATCATAATATATCCCAGTAATTGATTGTTCATCAGATACAAATTGTATTGAGATGCATTAAATTTACATTGTAATTACTTCTGTACAAGTACATTGAAAAACCTAAAGCACCTCCAAATGTAGCTAGAGTTACGGGCCACATATGGAGACAGGAGCTGTCTCAAAATTTATAAGTTGGTTCATGTACACAGCTAGGTTTGAAAAGAATAAAAAAAACAAAGGATAAGAGAGTGCATGATTTCCCACTTTGTGTGTGTAGATTTGGATCTTATGAGCATCAGCTCAAGAATGTTCTTCAGCAACGATGTTCCTTCAAAGCAACGGAACACATTACAACTTTTTTACTTTGAATTAACTTTGTAAAATTATAATTATATAAATGAATATTATGTATACCATATATGTCCAAACACGATGTCTATTTCAACACTAAAAGAAATAGCAATTATTAATCATTAAGGTATGTATGAGTGTTTGTAGTATTTATTCCACATTTTCTATTGCAGCAATTTCTATGCTGTATATACGTACATAGCCATACTTTATTGTGATCCATATTATGATATTTATTTCAATTGTGCAAGCCATATATGCACTTGATAATAATCATTAACCATCATTAAACTAAGATACACTCATTAGATAATGCGTTTGCAATAATCATTGTAGAATCTGAATTCATATAATATCACACTTTTCATAATGTCCTAGAAAAGAATTTTGAAATATTTGAACTCTTGGCCTTAGTATTATGAGAGTTACAGAGATATTTTCTTTGGCTTACATTGAACAGCTGCATTAATTGAAAATATAATATTATTATACCTTCAATCAAGATATCTGAAGATCAAGCATGTGTGTATAGATTAGTTTTGTGTTTTTGCACGCATGTGTGTGCATGTATGTGTGCACGTGTGTGTGTGTGTGTGTGTGTGTGTGTGTTGTGTGTGTGTGTGTGTGTGTGTGTGTGTGTGTGTTGTGTGTGTGTGTGTTGTGTGTGTGTGTGTGTGTGTGTGTGTGTTGTGTGTGCGTGTTGTGTGTGTGTGTGTGTGTGTGTGTGTGTTGTGTGTGTGTGTGTTGTGTGTGTGTGTGTGTGTGTGTGTGTGTGTGTTGTGTGTGCGTGTTGTGTGTGTGTGTGTGTGTTGTGTGTGTGTGTGTGTGTGTGTGTGTGTGTGTGTGTGTGTGTGTGTGTGTGTGTGCATGTTGTGTGTGTGTGTGTGTGTGTGTGTGTGTGTTGTGTGTGTGTGTGTGTGTGTGTGTGTGTGTGTGTGTGTTGTGTGTGTGTGTGTGTGTGTGTGTGTGTGTGTGTGTGTGTTGTGTGTGTGTGTGTGTGTGTGTGTGTGTGTTGTGTGTGCGTGTTGTGTGTGTGTGTGTGTGTTGTGTGTGTGTGTGTGTGTGTGTGTGTGTGTGTGTGTGTGTGTGCATGTTGTGTGTGTGTGTGTGTGTGTGTGTGTGTGTGTGTGTGTGTGTGTGTGTGTGTTGTGTGTGTGTGTGTGTGTGTGTGTGTGTGTGTGTGTGTGTGTGTGTGTGTGTGTGTGTGTGTGTGTGTGTGTGTGTGTGTGTGTGTG
Source organism: Chondrilla cf. caribensis (assembly GCA_964020155.1). Lineage (NCBI taxonomy): Eukaryota > Metazoa > Porifera > Demospongiae > Chondrillida > Chondrillidae > Chondrilla > Chondrilla cf. caribensis. Next base: position 3,210,669 of record OZ026553.1, read on the forward strand.
TGTGTGTGTGTGTGTGTGTGTGTGTGTGTGTGTGTGTGTCATGATAACATTTACATGGGTCTCTGTATATACATCATACCTTGATGATATCCCATTGAGTAGCCATAGGAGGCATCCCTGGTGAACCCATACACCATCAGTCCAAAGATCCGTCCAAACATGCCGTGCTGGAGATGATGGTATCCCTCACCCACGGACATGCGAATGACAAGGTATGTCTTGTTCGATCCAAAATCAAGGACCTGGTGAGATGTATCCTCCAGTACAGTTGGACTGCCATCTATCAACACAGAAGTATCTAGGTGATCCCCCGCAATGATGAAGGTGGCGAAATGATGGAATCTGTGGTCTGTTGTGTCAATGCTGATGAAAGAAACATTCCGCAGTGATTTGTCGATATCAGGGACTAGCAACATGAATGGAGCCCCGATAGCTTCATTATTTCTAGCCATACTGAACTGAGCTACAAGGATTGGTTGGTTTGATGACACTCGGCAGTAACTGCTACGTTGATGTACAAAGTTATGGCTTTCATTGGTACCAATGGTGGCAATTTTGTTGGTCATTGTCTCACCACCATCAGTACACTGAATATTTATTAACGTGTTATCCTCAACTGCAACAATCTTCACAAGGCTGCCAGCTGTTCGACCCAGAAATGGGCTTAGAATGTATTCGGTACCCCAAATGGAAGTTGGCGGGATCTGTTCAACAAGGTGGTCACAACCAGCGTGTATGTTATCAATTGGGATCACTCCGCACTCGTGTCCACTGAACACAGATAGTCCAGATGATGATGCAATCCTTGTTCCTGTTAAGTCACCTCCAGATGACACCAATAGTTTTTGATTTTTGTTCACAGTAGCATTGTAGGTGGTCCCTTTGCCTTGTGTCAACTTTGTACCATTGTGTTCAATGACTGCATCCACTGATAGGACAATCTCCACTGCAGTGTTGTCCTTGCTCCCAATTATTAATATGATGCCATTTAGTTTCCCAATGTAGAAGGGATTGGTTGCTATGGAAACAGCAATATATTCATGTGGTGAGTCAGCGGGTATAGGTATAGTGGAGAATGCATCCATACTCCCATATTCCTCGTTAACACCAATCACCTCCGATGCTACATCTGGGCTAGTCTTGATTTCACCAATTTCAGAGCCATCAGCTGATAACTTCATAGTTGTGTAATTCAGTGCTTCTATTTCTCTATCTAAAGGTTCTGTTGGACTCCCAAGCTTTTTAACTTGACCCAAGGTGTGAACTGGTTCTGTTTCCGACAGAATGTAGATCTTTCGATAGTTTTTCTTTCTGTAGTTGTCGAGGAATCCCACATGATAGGTACTTTCACATTCTACAGAGATTTTAGGAGTAGAAACTTGATGATAGCATGTGTATATAGTGACAATTAGGAGTTATTATTGTAAACATAGAGCCTTCTGAACAACTGAGGGAGACCTACAATTAAGATCAAACATCCCTCAATATTTGTAGATAGTTTCCAATTTGCAATGAGCTTCCATAGCAATAGTTTAATATTATGTCCATCATTCTATATAAGTGTCATTCTAAATAGTAAGCATACCTTCTGGTAGAGAGCAGTCCATTTCAGTCCATCCTGTAGGACACACACATCCATCTGGGGTACAAGATCCCCCATTGGTGCAGCTACAGTTATAAAAGCAGCTTTGGCCAAAAGAACCACTTGAACACCCTACAGCAATGTAGAAAAAGGCACATAGTATAATATGGGTGTCCAGCACATAGGGATAATATACACAGTAGATATAAGGCGAGACTAATGCTTACAAACTCAATACAGAGACAATCAGAAGTATCTGAAACATTTTTATAACGCGCGTAGTCTGTTCTCTGTGACCAACTTTGCCACTACTATACATGATTAAGCTTTTGGACATTCGTGGACAATATAATTGCACATATCTATTTGTTCACGTGCACATCATTATCTCTTGGATGGGGTGTTACTGTAGATTGTATTACTACATTATAAGTGTTGGACACTGAGCACAATTATTCAAACAGTGTCAAAAGTTAAGTACATGCACTTGTACATAGTTATTGGATCTTGTCTCAATAATAGTTACATAATTTTGTTTGCTTCATCGCATCTTGTGTTACAGTTATGTATATTAAGTATATTCAACTGAGCATTAGACTAAATTTACTAATAATTTATGATAATCCACTAACCGCAGACGTCCAGTGAAGTGGCTCCAGTAGTTGTAGTGGTCCACTCAAAGTCACACTGATAACAGAAATCAGCTCCTTCCTCATTCTGGTAAGTTCCTTTGGGACAGTTAACACATGGAGGGAAGCCACCTCCAGAATATGTACCAGGTGGACACTTTTCTACATTGGAGAACAAGTGCACATAATAAAAGTACTTGAACGTTTTACTTCATACACACTCCCAAATCCATGCCACACACACACACACACACACACACACACACACACACACACACACACACACACACACACACACACACACACACACACACACACACACACACACACACACACACACACGCACACACACACATGCACACACATGCACACCTTCACAAATTGTAGCTCCTCTGGTTCTTGTATGCAATCCTTCTGTACACTTTTCACATCTTCCTGATCCGGAACTATCCTTGTAAGTACCAAAACCACAAGGATCACATGATTCAGTACTTGCGTTATATGTGTAACCAGGAGGACAAGTACCTATAATATTATTACAAAACATATGAAGAATGTAAAAGCAAACATACGGCAATTATAAATTACAATATATTCAAATTCCTCAATACAATGGAGAACATTGTACGTACTATAAATTTATGAATATTATATACTCGTATTCATAATACATCAAAATGATAATTTGTAATACAACATATATTTATACTGTTGCTGACAATAGCAACAATATTATCTGATTCAATATTGATTGTACATTACAGAATACAGTCCATCTTATAGAGTCAGAGTTCAATCTTAAATCGGTAGTCATTGTAGTTTGTATTATACTATCGTAATTATCGGAGGAGTTTAGAGGAACATTTTTGAAGTGTATATTAGGCAAAAATATACATTATTTACTCATACATACGTACCTATGTATGTTATGCAAATCACAAAACTCACTGCATATGCCATTGATCAGCCTATGCTCAGAACTGCATATCCTCTTAGTCTCTTCATGAATCACCTTTTCACTTGTTATTGCAGTAAAGTTAGTGTTAATTGTTACGTTTTCTGCTTGTATTTCCACACGAAAATCAGGCAAAGTGACAGTTGCAAGAATACTTCTCTCGTTCTCTTTGCTCTCTTCTTCAAAACAGCCTTTTCCACAAGTGGCATTTAGTTGCTTTCGAACAACAAAACGAATTTCAATGACACCAACAGCCTGTCGCTTGAAACCAATATCAAGAGGGACACATTCGGCACTGTCCACTTGGAGGTCCCCAGTATCCCCAAGTGCAGTGGCTTTGAGGTCAGCACTAACCTCACAAGTCTCATCAGTCAGAATACTGAAAAAGTCCTCCATCCATGAAGCAGAAGAAGCTGTTGGAATCAACAAAATACAAGAATAAATTCAAGTTTAGAGATTATAAATATAATAATACGAGATTGAAAAGGATAAAAAAATGTGTAGTACAGTACACACACCTTGGCAAGTTGGAAAAGCTCTCTGCCTCATTTGATAGTTCCACTGCCCATCTCTGCAAAGCTGTGGTGAAGGGTCCTCACCAGTTGTAAATCCATACCCATCTTGACAAGTCAAATCACACGATTTTCCGGTAATATAATTGTTACAATCCACCACTCCATTAGGCAGATCAGGCAATTTGGAGCAATCCTCATATTTTCCTACAATACACATAAATTTTATCTTTAACCTGTGGTGCATATACAAACATACTGTATTGCTTAAATATATTATACTTATCAAAACTCACTTTGGCACAATGATGTTGTTTCATTCAACTCATACCCATCCTTGCAGTAGCACTGGAAGGAGCCTTTGTCGTTTCGACACAGTTGGTCACAAGGAGATGGAACCTTTTTGCATTCATTTATATCTACGTATATTGCGTGTATCAAAATTCAGTAATATTTACTACATACATGTTCACATGCTTGCTTATTTTTATGTATGTATTACCATTTATGTATGACAAACAAATGATATCAGTTGGACTCACCTAAACATTCCTGGCTCCTGTCATCAACCTCAAATCCATCAATACATGGGCACTGATAGGATCCAATGGTATTTGTACATTTTGACACCAGAGGATTGCATGCATGTATCCCCATGCCACACTCATCCATGTCTGTAATGCAGAAAAAAAAGTTAGAAAGAAAATTATACCATTATGCAGAACCTGCAGGTGTCATTAATAAGGGTGTTACATGATAATTGAATTAAAACACAATTAAACAAATATGATATTACAGTATGTCGGTGATTGTGGTAAAGGTAGTGTTGCAGTAGTAGACATTGGACTTCAATTACTATTCCTCTAAATATGATAATATTACTGTAACGGATCTAGAATTTTTTTCACTCCAAATGCCATCAGTTCAGTATGAAATTATAATAATAATAATCGTTAAGCCTCAACAGATCTAGAATGGATTACTTTTGTGTTTCGCACTAATGCTCAGAAACACTGATTTTCTTATTAACTGAGGTTAGAATAAGCATCCCAAGCAACTAACAAGCAAAGCGATAGTATATCAATTTCTTATGTAGCCTCTATAATCTTAAAGCTATCTGGTGCTGTTAATTTTCATAAAAAAATAAATATTAAACTTTGCATTGTACACAATACAGTATGAATGACACAATACATTAAGAACAGGTTTAATGGGGTCTACATGTAGTTTTGTATTAATGTGGAATGATCCAATAAATCCCATGTGTACAAGGCCTATCCGCCTTACCTGTGCAGTCTTTCCCTCCATACCACTGCCCGTTATCACAATTGACTGTGGGGACAGTGGAATTTGCATTGATATTGAACTGGAAACCATTTTGACATTCATAAGGGATTATTTTGCCGTGATCAAAATATGGGTCACCAGATGACAGCATCCCAGACATTTGACTCATTACTGTCTGTTCATCCATCAATATTCCTTTCCGCTCAGCTAGAAATAGTTCACTTGGTATGGTACAGTCTGCAGTGCATTGATAATAATTATAAATATCATGAACAAATGAAAACTACAAATTATTACATATATGGAATATTATTATTTCAATTTTGGGAAAATTGAATTTCCTATATATAACCGTTATATAATTTATGTATTACCACTTCCCCAACAAAATCAATATGATTAATTTTGCAAGTATGGAAATTGAAGATACAACCAGCTGATCTGTACATCCAAGGTGACATTCCCCCAACAATGTGGTCACCAATTTTCAGAAATGCACCATATAATATGATCATGCACAGTTTGGTCTAAAATAGATAATCATGTTGGTGGGTAGATAATAATTTTGCCAGTCTACCCCATATCATTATTATGAATAATTATTAAACTGAATCCAGATAAAACAGCACTCACTGTCACATGATCTGACTTGGCAGACTTCCATAACACTATCAATTCCCTCACAATTCTCTCCGCCACAAGATGGCTCAGGATTAGTACACGTTCTAGTCTTGATTATGGTTCCTGTGCTACATGTCTTTGAGCATGGTCCATACTGCCATTCTGACCATCCTCCATGAACTATATAATAGAATATCCATGAACTAATACATACTATTTAATTTGTACAAATGCTGTACTGTTATCCTTGCTAAAGACACAAAGCACTACAAAATGGCTACAAAGTTAAGGTCTCACTAACCTAAAATTAATAATTGTATCATTTTTTTTCTCAAAACACACACAACAATGTATGCTTTCCATAACCTAAGACTTTATTCCTTTACCTTGACAACACTGATTGTTACATGGCTCATACTTGTAATCCAACCCTGCACAAGGTAGTCCTCCATTCTGTGGGACAGGATTGTCACACTTTCTCTCATACCTCAGCTTGCCACCTCCACAGGTGAGAGAACACACTCCTGCTTCTGTCCAATTGCTCCATCCCCCATCAATAACAGGTACTATAAGTGATACACATGCATAAAAATAGTATTTTAATTATTATAACAAACATATTAATTAATTTGGTTCAATGGTTGTCATGTTGTCATACATATGGCAGAAACTATCCCAAGCCATACCAAAAATTTGATCATTCCTAGCAAGTATATGTGTATTCCTAGTAAGCACATAATACTCCTGCCTATACAGTCAGTAAAATCATATATGTGTCTAGTACAACAACAATTGTATCCTGGTTCGGCAAAAGATCAAAGAGGAAAGTGTGCACACATCAGTGCTGGTAGCACAACTCACTGATGTGTGCACAGGTCACCAGACAGATTTCATTGTTGGGACTAATTGCGTGAGAACAAGGTAGGGAATTAGTATCCACGCTTCTATTGCATATTATAATATGCTGTATTGGACTATGCGCATATTTGCCGTATAAATTGTCTACTATTCGCCACCCAGGATGCAACTATTACTTATAAGATGATGGGACAGCTATATTATATGACTGTACGTACATTTGCATTCATCCCCTTCTTTGACATAACCAGGTAAGCAATCACACTGAAATCCTCCATCTGTGTTGGTACACTTTGATCTGGTTAAATCACAGTCATGTGTACCATTGCTACATTCATCGACATCTGAGGAAACAAAATATATATACATGAATTATTATAGGAATTATGAATTAACATAATGAAATTTCAAATTCAACTTACCACATACATGTATATGCACACTAAACAAATGTATACTGACCTGAGCATGGCACAAATGTTGGATTCCACCTTCCAGCATCACAATTGATATTACGAACTTCTCCACCATTATTCACTGTGAACTTGTAGCCAGGTTTGCAAGAATAGGTCAAGATGTTACCATGACTGTAAGAGGAGGCGCCTGCTCCTTCAATAAGCACATTGTAAGGTACATTAGGGCGAGAACAACCTACCCATGGCATAGGAAAGTAATGGTTAAAAGTGATAATAATATAATTTAAAAGACCTAAAAAAACATTATTAATAACTTAGTATTAAAGATAATTTTCTCAATACGTTCACAATGACTGATTCATTTTACAATTGGATTCATCCAATACTTCTATAAATAGAATGATTGGATATCAGAGTGGAAGGAGCAGCAACATTAATTTAAATGGAATTTATGGATGTACTTTACACTATTCACTTTAATTTCAGTGTCTTTTATAAGAGGTACAGCCTTTTTACATATTTCGGAACACTGGGACTGAGGGATAGTGTGCTCACCTGGACATGGCCTTAAAGAGCAGCTTCGAGTATTAAGGGAAGGTCCTCCACAACTTTGTCCTCCACAGCGTGGACTTGGATTGGTGCAAGTTCTTCTACCAACCTGCACTCCTGTATCACATGTTTTGGAGCAGGGGCCATAGGTCCATGAACCCCAACCACCATTCACTGTAAGTAAAATATACATGTCATGTAATCGAAGGAGAGATCAAGTTCAACTCTAATACAAAAAGCACACTGAATCATTCAGTTCAATTTATCAGACTGAGTTTGGTGTAGTATTATGTGCAGTTTGTATCAGCCACTTCAAAATTGTTCAATTATTATATTTGATTTACATATTATGCATAATATAATTATACAATGCAAGGAGTGTATCAGGAAAGAATTATAATCATTATTGCACACATTCAAAATATTATTATGCCTGTTGAATCCTTTGTGTCTGATAGTATTCATTACTGCTAGAGTATACATCAAAATGTAAGAGCCTCGCTTGAAGGCAGGTACTATTATGATATAATAAGAATAATGATCTTTTATTGTTATGTTATGCGATGAGAACACGGCTGTATTTGGTTCCAACTGAGGTATTTTCATGTCAACCTACTGCGTGGAATGAGCTATGACTGTAATTGGGAACAGTACATAGGGTGTAATGGTAATTGCTGCAAGTGTTTTCCAGCAGATTGGCCAGAAAGTAGACTCATGCTTGTCACGTTTACACATTGTGCTATTTTCTCGTCCTTTCTCTAATCAATCCAGGATTTCTTGCTATAGCAATGCATATGTTCATACTTTGATTGTCAGCTTCTCATTTTGCTAGTTATGTGATACGACATTGTGATATAGATGCAATTGAACCAACTTTGGATGAGAATCACGATTGACAAATGGCTCAGTAGTAGTTCGCATGACTCTTGCACAATCGATCAATTAAGGCATCAAGAGTTGCATGGAATTGAACGTATGTACCATATTTTAAAAGTTATAATAATAAACACACGGCAACTCGAACACCAGGATTATGCTTGGTGTGTGGGTTTTCAGCCCAGCAAATTTCTCATCAAATGACTTCAAAAAATGACATTTTACAGTTTACTGTATCACTGATAATTTTCATGGTACAAGTAATTGAGTACAATTTTTGTGATTTTCCAAGGTGGCTTCATAGATGAAAATCATACTTTATTACTTTTGAAGTTCACATCATTTTCATACTTTTATCAAATTAAACATACAACGTAACACATAAATCATGTTATAAAACTGCTTAATACTGAGGATCATAGTGAATGTGAAATTTTATAATAATATTCATGATCATACAATTAATTTGATGGAGTGCATAATTACCTAGTAAGAAATACCACAGAGCACAACATACCTGGGCAACATTGTTCATTGCAACTGTAGTACTTGTAGCTGTTTCCACTGCAACCACGCCCACCATGCTGTGGGGTTGGATTATTACAATGCCTAAACCACTCTTTTATTCCACCTCCACAAGACTGTGAGCATGCATGAGAATACCAGGAACCCCAACCACCATGTATAGGAGCAGGAGGAGCAGGAGCTGTAAAAACATTGAAATTCATAACTATAATTACATGTGTATAATAAAAAATAAGGACCTGTAGGATATTAAAAGCAAATATAATAGTTTAAGTATACTTATGAGGTCAAATCTCCTTTTAGTGCTATCGCAGGTATAACGTGAGATTCGAGGGCGTCTACTCGAATTTTGTGGTTAAGGTGTTATGTAAACAATTTAGTGGCCAATGTGTGGGCGAGTCACACGCAATTCGTGTGATGAGCAGAGACATTTTAAATTCGCAAATACGAAAGTGTCAATATAATACAAACTGCACTCTTTTTAGATACAATTACTTTTACTTTTTTTACTTATTACTTTTTAGATACAATAGTCCTATATTGTTTTCATTTCGACTTCCGGTATGTAACGCTCGATATATATATATAAATATATATGTATATATATATATATATATATATTATATATATATATAATATGTGTTCCTACGTGTAACAGCAACAATGAATTTATATTAGAATTTATATTGCACGAAATAAAGATGGCCGATTTCCAACGCCGACAATTAGAAATTCGGCTAGAATTCGTGCGCTGAAGTTTCGCCGAACGTAATAACTTCAGCGAAGGTTCTTCTAAACCTAGGAAAGACGCCCAAGAAATTCGAGTGCGGGGGAGGCAGCCCCACGAGTTTTTGAACTCGAATTACTTGTTTTCTTTTCTTTATAGATTTACGATAACTTGAACCTATTCTTATGCATAATATATGCGTATAGAGACACCGGCGTACGAAGAATTATAGGCGTCAGAATTAAGTAGTCATTATTACGTATTCTGAACCTCGTGGCAGTAATGTGATCTGGAGAACTGTTCAAAGGATTTATCATTGCTTATGTTCTCGACAAAAGCGTTTTTTTATTACTGCAACCCAGAGCCACCGTGCGCGAAGACTAGATAGAAGGTTAAAGGTTAAACTTTTCACCGCGGTGCTTGTTGATTTTCGCTCCCGTTGTCAAGATGTGACGGTTTATGTTTAGTACCTCTTGCCGAAAACCGAGAAAAACCGTCATATCTCAGGATTGGAGAAATAAATCGACAAGCACCGCGGTGAAAAGTTAGATGTCATTATCTAAAATGTTTCTAGCGAGAAACCTTAACTCGTACCTCACATCTAAAAAACGCTTTTTCATAAAAGATAAAAGCCTTTTCATAGGTATTATAGTATACTGGATATTTCCATCGAAAATGTACATTGAGAAATGTTCAAAGATTAAAATCATAGCTATGATGTTCTAGAAATGTGCACACCCTTCTTCCCTGCATTCAACTAATCCAGGAGGGAGAAAAATGCAGAAAAGTTGAGGCAATTTTTCGGGCGGCCATTTTGTTTTTGGCACCGATCTCGCATGTCATATATTAGTGCTTACTCACGTGTGTCACCATCCCACCATCCTCTTTTTGGCCTTCTACGATGCAAAATGGAATTAGAAATTTTTTTGGCTACATGATAGAGAAATAATTCCATGAATGATAAGCAATATCAAAAATATCAATTATATTTGTGAATTGTTCACGAGATCCGTGTAAGTTATTTATGCTTGCCATTTATTTCATTGTACTAAAAATATCTGACTCACGTCCTTTTGCACCACTGTTTTGAATGTCTCCCAAGGTCAGCGTAAAAGCTGTCGCGATTGCAGCAAAAATTGTCAAGACAAGGGGTTTTGATATCTTAACCATTCTACACTGCATCAGATTGAAGAAATACACGTTCAGACAAAGTTGCAACATCCTCGCTGTCTTTTATATACTTTGAGGAAATCATACAAGAGCTGGGAGGTTCCAAAATCTAGTTATACCGTAGGTGGTACAAACCCACAACTATGCAATTTCTAATCTTATAATACTTTCTGTCTCAATGTACTTGCTCGTGTATGCTCGTGTAGCTATACTGTTAAGCTTCAAGTTACTAGGAACAGAGTAGTTCTATAAATATGTAATGTTAGCAATTCCCCTTGAAGCATCCAGCAACTAGATTCTGAATTATGAATTTCTATGGAAGACATACAAGGCAACTATCACATTGCAACCATCATCACATCAGAGATTGGATCCAGGGGCTTCCTGCATATGCTGGGATTCCAGCCATCATACAAGCTCAGGTGAAGCAAAGCCAACTGGAGACCCATAATACAGAGTTTGAGCATGGGAGTATCACATGTGTCATCAAGGGCTCATGCCATATTAGGTGCAAAATAAATTGAAAGGCGATACAACTCAGATAAACTTCAACAAACCTGATGTTTTAGTCTGTGTATAGTGTACGTATTTTGATTTTGCCTTTATTCTGCTACCCCACATCTTTATCCCCCATGTCAGTAACTCTTTCTATTTAGTTCAACATAGGGAACTGTATCATGTAACCCTGTCTAACATGTGTTTAATTGAATGATACTTAATGGTGTGCTAGTGTATTAAAGACATGGTGCATGGTATAGATGTATCAGGTATATTTGACAGTATTATGTGTATGAATGTGACTGTGTGTGTGTGCTTGACATGCAATGTGTGTGTGTGTGTGTGTTTCTGCATGTGTGTTAAAATGCATATATGCATGTATGAGGTACATATTATGGATTGTACCTACATACCTGTGTGTGTGCATGTGTATGTTTGTGTTTGTGTGTGTGTGTGTGTGTGTGTGTGTGTGTGTGTGTGTGTGTGTGTGTGTGTGTGTGTGTGTATGTGTGTGTTTGTGTGTGTGTGTGTGTATGATTGGTTGTTGTGTATGTGATTGCATGTGTGGTTGCATGTGTGGGTGATTGGGTGTGTGAGGAGGTGTG
>OZ026553.1:3227478-3247478 GCA_964020155.1 Chondrilla cf. caribensis
GGTCACATACATATATGAACTGAATCTATATTTTGCCACCATGAACAGGTTCCAATATCCGCATGGTTTCCGAAATATATGTTTGATGTAAGAAAAGCACAATGCACAAATGACGTCACCTGGCCCTACCATGTTATTTATGTGGGCACACCGGCCTTTAACCCCAGAGGATTATAGTGTGAAACCAATGTCCAGTGAATACATATGTTTCAGGCCCTATCATGTGAAAATAAATTTATAATATATTCACAGGTCCTAATTTGAGTGTGCACTTTTGGCTTCACCTGTCCTATATAAATGACTGCATCAAAGGTGCAGTTTCCACTCTTGTCAACTTGGGGACAGGCAATGAAGAAACCTATTCTTGCACCTCTTCTTTTGCTGGCAGTCATCTTTTTGGGAATAACAAACTCTTATCCCAGTAGAAATGTGGTCTCCAATTTAGAAGATTCTGAAGTCAACAGCAACTCTCAGACGTCAAATGCTCTTTCTGGTATGGAAATTCATTTCATAATGTACAGATACCTGTGTCGTGTGTGTGTGTGTGTGTGTGTGTGTGTGTGTGTGTGTGTGTGTGTGTATGTGTGTGGGCGTGCAGGTGAGTGTGTGTATAACTTGTGTGAATTGGCTACAGAATACATCTTAATATTTACTTATTATTTAAGTTATTCTCATATCAACAGGTTATTTTATATACCTTCCAATTATTATTTAACAGTATTGGATTTTGTGTGTTTTGTTATGCATTTCTATCAGCTGCTTCACACAGTTACAGTAAACAACCACAAATCCAGGTAGGGTCACCAAATAAGTTGACCCTACCCAGGTAGAGTGAACTAATTAGTGACCCTACCCAGGTAGAGTGAACTAATTAGTGACCCTACTCAGGTAGAGTGAACTAATTAGTGACCCTACCCAGGTAGAGTAAACTAATAATTATTAGTGACCCTACCCAGGTAGAGTGAACTAATTAGTGACCCTCACATACCCACAAAACAAGCAATTGAACTTTATTGGTAACATCTCAGGACATTGTGCAGACGTGAGTCTGAGTTGACAATAAAGTGGTCAATTGTTGACATGTCCATAATTAGATATCAGCTGGAATTTAACCTAATTATTGGTCAACATGTTATTGGCTTCTTCAGTTTGAGCCAGTTTAAAGCCATTAATGAGATTCATCAGTCAAGAATTGACAAAAACAAGCAATGTTTATTGTTTCCATCTGATAATGTGATAAAAACAGCTGCAAATCCGGATAACAGTTAAATAATAATTGGACCGTATATAAAAAAAACCTGTTTATCCATCTAATGTCACTTATTGCTACAATTAATTTTTAATATTAAATTTATACCACAATTTATGCAGTCAGTGAACCACATGGTCTGACAAGGTTTAAGCCACGAAGAAAAAGATTCATTGAAGTTTTGGTTGCTGCAGCAGTGATAGGATGTATACTTTTCTGTGGTGAGCTGAGAAATAACAGACTATTCATCAATCAAGCTCATGGATTATATTCCGGTATGCATCACACACTGTGATAAAATAGGTGGTGGTGGTCAGTCTTCTCCTCCTCCAATTCATGGATCTTGGGGAGGTTGGGTTGATATTGGCGGCTGCAGTGTCTCCTGTGGTACAGGAGTTCAGCAATTGCAAAGGAAATGTGATAGTCCTTCCCCTCAACACGGTGGAAACCCTTGTGAGGGATCATCAACTAGAGTGAGAAACTGCTTTCCTACTCCATGCCCAGGTATATCCTTTTAATTGTCACCGTTAATGCAAAGAACTGTCTGTGGTTATAACCTAGGTAACATTACCACTAAACCAATCAAAAGATTGAATATTAAGTATGTATTGAAACAAAGTGTATGTAGGTATATACATGAAAACACAATGAGTATGTAGGAACATGAACACATGCACACACACACAGATGTATTTTGTGCAAGTGCAAAAGGTCATTTATAGTCCTAATAATTATTATGCAGTCAATGGAGGATGGACGGATTGGTTGGACCATGGCCTTTGTAAAGCTTCCACATCGGTAGGTATTCAGACTAGCATTGGTAAGGTTTGTCATGACCAAGTATTCAATACAGTCCACAGAGCAGTTACCTTGTGGACATGGAGTGAAGAAGTCCTCCAGGACATGCAGTAACCCGTTTCCAGAGCATGGAGGACACCACTGTGCAGGGAATTCCATCTTATTCCATCCTTGTGATGCTGGAGAGTGTCCCGGTAAGAAACATAAAATTGAATATTTTACATATCCTCAATGGTCCAAAGAATGAACTGTAGTTGCTAGTCCTGCAGAAACCCACTGGTCAATTTGTACTGGTTCATTTGCTACATTTTTGCACAACTGCAAGAAAGTTTATAGAAACTTACAAGAATGCATCCACTAAGTGAAGCTATGTATATTATGTGAAAATATATTGAAACCTTGCTTTTGCTCAAATGCAGATTATACTTTGATCAATACGGATACTTATGGTTAACTATAGATCAATGATGGTTAAAGAGGTGTGATCACACAAAAATTAATAATTCTAATTGTACATACGGTTAAAATTGGACAGAACACTACATTTGAACATAGTTGAAAGATACGGCATCTGTTTTTACCTTGAATTGTATGTATACTATTTTCCCTCTCAAAAGGTTGCTTCCACCCACCTGTACCTCCTGGTGTCATCTACCACACTGACAGTGGTACTTATGAAGGGTCTGATCAGGGTGATGTTACTCCTGGATCAAATTCCTCTCTTGATGCTGGTAGTGGAACAGACTCAACTAATACATCAATGGTTACTTCTAGTCCAGATACTGATGCTGTTTTTGAACATGAAGGTGTTCTCTCATTTGGTTGTAAAAATGGATTCGCATTTGAAGAGTCGCCTCCCGAAGGGTCCACCTTTCATACTCTGAAGTGTACAAGAGGAGAGTGGGAGGGAGTTACACCAGTTTGTAATGGTGAACGACCAATACATATTCAGTACATTTAAGTATTTCCAAAAATTGATTATACTAGTCTCATAATAATCAGATATCAATGAGTGTACAAAGGATATACATGGATGTGACCCGGTGAGGTCCAACTGCACCAACACTAATGGAGGCTTTAAGTGCTACTGTAAAGAAGGATATGAGAAGAACGACGAAGGAGAATGCGAAGGTACGTATGTAAAATATTAGGGGATTCTTTTTGTAACTGTGTAAATTGAGTAAATTTATCTGTTCTTCTGAGTGAATGGCTATTATTTTTACAAATTATGATGGACTGTTTATGCATGCCACTTGGAGGATGATGTGTTCTATCCTTTTTACACAAAGTTTTGCTACATGAATCTCACAAAGACCATATGCAAGACAATCTCGTCTTCTCAATATTAGTACGTATGGTATACTATAATGTACCCAGGAATTTTTTCCATTACTTAATAATTTGGAAACAATTACTAATCCACAAAGTTGTACATGATTCATAGAGATTATTTTTTGTAAACTGTGACTTTTGTCTATGGCATAATTCAGTTGCCACATAAACACGGTCTTCTGTCTTCATTCATTTCTGTATGTATAGGAGTTCCGATCCACGGTGGTTGGGGAGTGTGGATCCCATCAGGTATATGCAGTGTAACTTGTGGTGGAGGTATTAGGAGATATGAGAGGCAGTGTAACAACCCACCTACCAGGAACGGAGGACTCCCCTGCAGGGGCGATGACTCCAAATATGAACCTTGCAACACAGATTGCTGTCCAGGTGAGTATACCAATGATGTACAGTTATAATTTCATATACACAATTTTCTTCTTATGAGTATAAATAAATTTGTAACTCTCAGTACACAGAGCAGTATCATAATGTACGTCTTGATTAACACATGAAATGCCCTAGGACCGTGACGATATACACAAATTCTCATCCACACTGCAATAACTTCATTTGCAATGTGGGGAGCTGTAGACATTCATTGGTAGACTATGCTATGATATAAATTACATGTAAAGTAATAAAAAGAACTTTCCAATATCAGTGTTATTCTTAAGGGTTGGATAAGCAAGGATGTAAATTTGTTAATGAATTTCAATACCACATAAATCAAGGCTTTTACTTTTCTGTATGTCCCTCCCAGTGCATGGTGAGTGGTCCGAGTGGATTGATGGTGCCTGTTCCAAGACGTGTGACTACGGAGTCCGTAAAAGATACAGATCATGTGAAGGTCCTTACTGTGGAGGAGAGGAATGTACAGGTGTTGAGGAAATCGAGGTGGAATGTAATGAGAGACCATGCCAAGGTGTGTCTATACTACGTTCACAAGTCTGACATACATATAACAGTACATACATGCATGCACAAGCAATACGTATGTATATACTATGGTATAAAACCTGCACCAAAAAGCATATGCAAACATAATATGTAGATACGCACGCACACACGCACACGAGCACGCACACACACACACACATGCACATACGCATGCAACACACAATATATACCTTATACGTATATATGCAGCCACACACTTATTGCTAGTTTTATTGTGCAACTTGATAGGATGTCCCATTCCAGTTGCTCCCCCTGGAGTTGAGTTTCATGTACCAGATGGTGCAACCGAGATACAACATGAGGGAAAACTTTCCTACACTTGTGGTGTGGGGTTCAATTCAGTATTTGACGAGGAAGCAAACAGTTTCCCTTCCATTCAATGCAAAGGGGGTGAATGGATAGGAGAGAGTCCCAAGTGTGGAGGTGGGTGCGTGACCTGCAGTCATTAATTATAATATAATACATGTATATGTGTATATTGTGAGATCTCAGTCTTAGAGCATTGTTAATTGATGAGCTGTTGCACAATGAATATGAACAGTACCTAAGTACGTAATTCCTGTTGACCGTAATGCATAATAGCAATTGTAATTAATATAATATTACTTATAATACATGTGATGAGTGATCAATTACTTGTTCAAAAAACATACATCTCAGTCTGTTATGTATTACTTGTTACCAGTTTATTCCTAACGACAAATTCTCTTTTAGACATAAATGAATGTGATTTGGATATTCATTCATGTAATCCCGAAACTTCATTGTGTGTGAATATTCTCGGAGGTTTCAAGTGTTTCTGTAAGAAAGGATTCAAGCTAGCAGAAGATGGAGTGACTTGCAAAGGTACGTATGTATAAAACGGCTTCACTGACAATCAATCTAATACTATACACATTTAAGGTATGGTAAGTAATGCTAAATACTTCATTGATAATGGCATACTTACTGTATGATATGATTGATTTTTCATTGTTATTATGTTGATAAATTTGATTGTTAGTTCTTATCACAAACATACACATATAATATTATATTATAATGGGATTTGTAGCTACAACAAACAAAAATTGATTAAGAACGACATTAATTTGCAATGTAATGTGATAAAATAATAGTAATGTTGGTAAGTTTGAGCAGCTACACTACACTTGCTAGGATGGTCAATCATATTCAACTACAGTTACCGCACAGATAACAGGAATTGTGGTTGTTTGCATTGAAATTCAATCTGATCAGTCATAAAATTCCTTATTTCTATTGTAAATGTAGACATTAATGAATGTGAGGACAATAATGGTGGTTGCAAGAAACATTGTAGGAATGATTTTGGCACATACCAGTGCTACTGTCCTGATGGTTTTGAGCTGGATGAAGATGGACTCTCTTGCATTCGTGAGTTTATTCGGTTCTGTTTCCTTCATTACAATAATATGCTCACTCAATAAGGACAAGTCTTTACTTTGATAGTATTTCAACCGATTATTTGCCAATAATTTCAATAACCGTACTAGTATTTGTATTTGCAATTTTGCACAGTTGTTATAATATGTTTCACCTCCAAATCCATGAGCAGAGTTTGATCCTTCGAAATCATTATTATCCTTATCACCAATAGATCCCAGCTCTGAATGCTCCGAACTCCCTACTCCTGGTAATGGTACCAAAAATTGCACTAAAACTTCCTTTGGTCTCAGCTGTGACCTGGCATGCAACAATGGGTTTGAGTTCTCTGGCAGTTATGATGTTTCCCCACAGACCTGTGTTGATGGCATATGGCGCTATGAGCTTGACAACAAGGAAATACCGGATTGTGAAGGTTGGTTTATAATACTGTGTACTTGTAGGATAGTTACACATTTGTCAATTTAGTGTCTGAATATTAATATATAAATATTCAAGTATGTACTTTGTGTTAATACATAAGTTTATGTGAGTTAGACTTATGCAGGTCAGAAATTACCATGGCAGCAGACTATAATATAGCTGAGGGTTTCCAATTAATTATAGTAGTATTAATTTTCTCTATAATGTTTGAAGTGAGTCCTCAACAATTAAACATAACATGACCATGATATGTGCATTTTTTATGATTCAGTTACTGTAGTAGAATGGGAAGAATGGGTAAGAGCAATGATCTATAGGAATGAACTAATTCTTGGGAGTTTTGTATATACAATTCACATCATACCTCTGCTCCTTCTAGAACCGATCTAACTAGGATGTACTGCTATTTTTTCCTGTGCAAAAGTGCGGCATGGTTCAAAACTGTATGCATAAAAAGTGTTAAGCATTTTAGTAAATTCAATGGTACTAATGGATCTTATTTCCATTTCTAAGTCTTGTGGTCATCCAAAGGTCATACACATTGCTGAAGTTTTCAGGTGATCATGATATATAGCTTATAAATTCGCTCCTTATTTCTTCATATTCAGTTGTTGAAGACACTTGGTTCAACTTTGACACTTTCCTAGCTGATCTTGGGGATTGTGATCCTTCGGCAGATTATGATACTAATTCTAGTGACTTGTTTGGACCACCATCTGGATTCGGTTTTGGATCGTCATCTGCTGATTGTGACACCGGATCTAAAAAAAGATCTGCTGGGAGCCTTAGAGTACGTCTGACACTGTCTTTAAGAGTACCTCGCCAATGTGTCAGCCCCAGCTGTCGAAGAGCAGAGCTGAGAAAGTTGTACATCAAAGCTGTGCAATTACGTACTCTGGTCAGGCAGAACAAAGCCCGTGTGACAGTTACAAACAGAAACACCTCTGCAAGTGTAGTTGTTCCACTCACTGGGGATTTGGACCTGCGAAGAGGAAGACTGAGCATGTCTTGTGATCCAGGCTCAATTCTTGTGAAAGAAACTTGTGGTCAGTATTTAATGTTAGATATAATTATAATACACTGATAGATAGTTAGATACAGCTAATGACACCCTATGCATTGGGTTGAAATGTTCATGATTGTGATGAAAACACTGAGTACTTTTCTAACAAAAATTGGCATGATGTAGGACCATTATTTGTTGGATTATGTACAATTTCATGTTTGCATTTCATTCTTGACTGTATAGTTCCCTGTGGTCAAGGCTATTACTACAAAGGTTCTACTGCACCAGCTAAATGTGAGCCATGTCCCTTCAACACCTATCAAGATGGATCTGGACGTAGCTCTTGTAAGAAGTGCCCTGAGGGGACATATGCCAATAAACAAGGAAGCAAGTTTTTAGAATCATGTTTAAGTGAGTACTATTGATTCCATGCGTGATATATTGATGATTAATTTATGCTACACTTATCATACTGCTCTCAGGTAGCCTTGTGCTATTTAGACAAGGTGCTTACCTGTGAACTTATAATTGCATTTTATGTCTATCACAAACTCCCTCTTATACTTATCTAACTGTGGAATATATTATATATATATATATATATATATATATATATATATATATATATATATATATATATATATACTATAATATTCTCACAATGATGTCACGTATGTTTATGAGAGTATGGATTGCTATGTATTGTATAAGAGAAGCAAATAAGAGATTTGTAACTAAGATTCAATTTGACTCTTATACAAATACTAAGTAATGAGAACAAACCATTAGGTGTTTCTGCTGCAGCTGTACTTGCTTTCAAATGTATATTAAGTGATGTGTTAAAGTTAGTATGTGTATACTTTGTTGAAGTGTGACACAGCTTTCTTCTTGTCAATCAGCACCATGCCAACCTGGTACTTTCTCCCAGACGGGACTCTCCCTGTGTCAAAAGTGTCCAATCGGTGCTTATCAAAATGTATCTAGAGCTAATTTTTGCTATTTTTGTGACTTTGGATTGGTCACAGATGAAGAAGGTGCTACCAGTGTGGATGACTGTGGTATGTTATATAACTCTCAGTAGTTTTCATCCTCATTAATAATAATTGTATCATTATCATTATAGTTATATTTTTAAACATGTAGGATGTCCTAATGGTACATACTGGCAGGACTGCTCAAGGAACTGCACATGTGGTAATGGGGGAAAATGCAACATTGATGGCAAATGTGACTGTCCGAGAGGATGGACTGGTCCAAATTGCCTTACTCCAAGTAAGGACAAATCACATTTATTGTTATTCAGGCATTCGAGCTCACTGGAATGAAAAATATAGACAGCTTGTACTAGTAGTTATTATTAAGCTCAAGTAGTTACATATTCGGTTATCAAGAGGGATATCATCTTTGAAAATTATTATAATATTGCGTATATTAGCAATTATAGCTGTCACACACGCTATCTATATTATTTTAATATGCTTCATACTAATTTCAGCATCTAAGCCCAATGTGCTTTAACCAGCACAATTTTCAGCATTATGATTAATTTTAGAATTCATCATGTGTAGTATATTATGTCACAAATGATGTTGGTTTATTGCTATTATTCTGCATTATTTGGTACATTCATGCAGATCCAAATTCTGAATGTCAAGATACATATTTTGTCAAGTTCATCAACAACTATAGAGCCATACAGAAAAGGCAGATCCTTTTACTCAGTGCTGATAAAAAAGCAGACATAGACTTGTTTGCTGGAAATGAGAGTAACACTTCTCATGTAGTCAGTTCTGCATTCCAACTGGATTCATATAAAGTTGCAAATGTGTCCATTAGTGCTGACGTTCCATTTGTTTACCAAGTCTCCTTGTATCCTTACGACAAAACTGTATTTCTTGGATACAACAGTGAGTTTGGAAGCTCTGATGCATTCTGTGGTCTCCCAGTGCAGTTCCTTGCAGAAGATGAATGTGAAGAATATCGTGCCATTTCAACTGCTGTCCACCCATCTGTGAGGAGAGGTTTCAATAGTACAGTACTAGTCATTGGGTCCCAGAAAAGCACTAGCATAGTGGTGACACCCACTCAGGATGCTGTAATCACAGTCAGGACCACTGGGCAAATAACTAAAGCCTCGAAAGGCAAGAAGTCAAATTTCACAATTAACAGGTACGATATCATCCAGATAAGTTCTCAGGAGGACCTCACTGGGACCAAAGTCAAAGCCTATCGTCCTGTGACGGTGTACAGCGGACATGAATGCGGGAACGTTCCAAATGATGTACCTGGATGCGACCACATGGTGGAACAACTGCCCCCAGTCAACGTCTGGGGACACCACTACATTGCTACTCCTTTTCTTCAGCGGACAGTCGACAGTTTTGTAAAAGTTGTAGTTGCTGAAGATAATACCACCTTCAACATGGTATGCGTCAGTCCGGAAGGAAACATTACGTACATGGACACTATTGGGCCTTTAAACAGTGGGGAGTTTTACGAGTGGTTTGTGCCTGCCCGTGAATATCTTTACATCTACTCTGACAAGCCTTTGATGGTGGTGCACTTCATCACAGCTAAGCAGAAAGATGATGTTGGTGATCCGTCAATGATTGTGCTTCCCAGCACGGAAAACTTGGTGAATGATGTTACCTTCTTCAGTTTAGACCTTGGGATTCATTCATTCGTCCATTTTGTCAACGTTATCATTCCAGAAGTCTACAGTAACCCGGATTTTATAATTTTGGACGAAGACCCCCTAAGCACCTTCGAATATCATTCTTTCAGTCTCGCTAGTGCATTTGGCAATTTTGTGATCTACGGCATCCAGTTAGACTCGGGCTATCACACCATTCATCACACCAATACTAATGCCGGATTCATATTGACAGCATATGGGCTAGCCAGAGGTGCCTCATATGGCTATTCTCCTGTAATGAACCAAGGTGAGATGATCTATCTCTGTTTATCATTTTAATTCTGTTGCTCAATCTGTAATTAATATGCATTTATCTTCATTTTACTAGTGATGTCGTGTGAGAGGAAGTTGAAGTCATTCTAATAGTCACATGAAGGATAGTATTCAATATAGACTGTGTGATGTGTGTATAATATCATAGGCTAACAATTATAGATTTGAAATTAATGCTGTTGAGTTGTAGAGTGTGTCATTTAGTACTAAAAAACCCCCAAATATCTGCTAAAGTGTGTTTAACAATATTATGTATATTGTTATTATTATAATGTAGATTAATCATTAGTATTATTTAGTTAATCACTTTAATTAATTTTGCATTCAATCTGAAACTCGTTACAGTTCGTGTTGGATTAATTTCACATGTCCAATCCAATCAAATACTGATTATATGTAGCTAGGATCATGATACAAAGACATAATATTATACATCTGGACTTTACCACCATCATGCATAACATCAGTTGTCTCATGATTGCACAGTTGGCAAGGTTGGCTTGTACATAGTACATTATATAGTTACATTGTATTAAGAAACCCCTAAAAATCTGCTGTATATTATTATAATAATGTAGATTAATTATGAGTGTATGAATAGTACATCATTACAACACTGTTCTAATAAAAATAGTGCATAATAATTATAATATTATATTGATATCAATAATTAATCATTAATATTTTTCAGTTAATCACTTTAATTAATTTTGCATTCAATCTAAAAATCTTACAATCGTTACAGTTCTTGTTGGATTAATTTCACATGTCCAATCCAATCAAAATTAACAAAGTCATATTATACTTCTGGATTCATACCACCATCATAACATCAGTTGTCACATGACTGCACAGTTGGCAAGGTTGGCTTGAACATAGTACATTATAGTTACATTGCTAAAGGATATTAGATAAATTTGAAAATTGGTGTAAAAGAAAATAAGTGTATATACTATGGATCTTTTGAGTCTCAAATCAATTCTCTGGATCACATTGAGCAACGTTAACTGCATGAACGGATAGATAAAATTACATGACATTGTATTAGAAAACACATGGATATGTAATGTATTGTACATTTTCTGGTTTCTTGTTGAATGTAAAGTTGAACTATCAAACGTACATATTAACATAAGTGGGAGAGTATACGTGTGATAAGTCACTGTACATGTGTATATACACTGAAATAAAAAATGTAACACATTGAAAAATCTAAAGCACCTCTAAATGTAGCTACAGTTATGGGCCACATATGGAGACAGGAGCTGTCTCAAAATTTATAAGCTGGTTCATGTACACAGTTAGGTTTGAAAAGAATAAAAAAAACAAAGGATAAGAAAGTGCATGATTTTCCACTCTGTGTGTGTAGATTTGGATCTTATTAGCATTGGCTCAAGAATTTTCTTCAGCAATGGAACACATTACAACTTTTTTACTTTTAATTAACTTTGTAAAATTATAATTATATAAACGAATACTATGTATACCATATATGTCCAAACACAATGTCTATTTCAACACTAAAAGAAATAGCAATTATTAATCATTAAGGCATGTATGAGTGCTTGTAGTATTTATTCCACATTTTCTATTGCAGCAATTTCTATGCTGTATATATGTAGCCATACTTTATTGTGATCCATATTATGATATTTATTTTAATTGTGCAAGCCATATATGCACTTGATAATAATCATTAACCATCAACCATCAAGATACACTCATTAGATAATGTGTTTGCAAAAATCGTTGTAGAATCTGAATTCATATAATATCACACTTTTCATAATGTCCTAGAAAAGAATTTTGAAATATTTGAACTCTTGGCCTTAGTATTTTAAGAGTCACAGAGATAATTTCTTTGGCTTACATTGAACAGCTGCATTAATTGAAAATATAATATTATTATACCTTTAATCAAGATATCTGAAGATCAAGCATGTGTGCATAGATTAGTTCTGTGTTTTTGCACGCATGTGTGTGCATGTGTGTGTGCACGTGTGTGTGTGTTTTGTGTATGTGTGTGTGTGTGTGTGTGTGTGTGTGTGTGTGTGTGTGTGTGTGTGTGTGTGTGTGTGTGTGTGTGTGTGTGTGTGCATGTTGTGTGTGTGTGTGTGTGTGTGTGTGTGTGTGTGTGTGTTTGTGTGTGTGTGTGTGTGTGTGTGTGTGTGTGTGTGTGTGTGTGTGTGTGTGTGTGTGTGTGTGTGTGTGTGTGTGTGTGTGTGTGTGTGTGTGTGTGTGTGTGTGTGTGTGTGTGTGTGTGTGTGTGTGTGTGTGTGTGTGTGTGTGTGTGTGTGTGTGTGTGTGTGTGTGTGTGCGATGATGATAATATTTACATGGGTCTCCGTATATACATCATACCTTGATGGTATCCCATTGAGTAGCCATAGGAGGCATCCCTGGTGAACCCATACACCATCAGTCCAAAGACCTGTCCAAACATGCCGTGCTGGAGATGATGGTATCCCTCACCCACGGACATGCGAATGACAAGGTACGTCTTGTTCGATCCAAAATCAAGGACCAGGTGAAATGTATCCTCCAGTTCAATTGGACTGCCATCTATCAACACAGAAGTATCTAGGTGATCCCTCGCAATGATGAAGGTGGTGAAATGTTGGAATCTGTGATGGGTGGTGTCAATGCTGATGAAAGAAACATTCCCCAGTGATTTGTCGACATCAGGGACTAGCAACATGAATGGAGCCCCGATAACTTCATTATCTCTAGCCATACTGAACTGAGCTACAAGGATTGGTTGGCTTGATGACACTCGGCAGTAACTGCTACGTTGATGTACAAAGTTATAGCTTTCATTGGTACCGATGGTGGCAATATTTTTGGTCACTGTCTCACTACCATCAGTACACTGAATATTTATTAACGTGTTATCCTCAACTGCAACAATCTTCACAAGGCTGCCAGCTGTTCGACCAAGAAATGGGCTTAGAATGTATTCGGTACCCCAAATGGAAGTTGGCGGGATCTGTTCAACAAGGTGGTCACAACCAGCCTGTATGTTATCAATTGGGATCACTCCACACTCGTGTCCACTGAACACAGATAGTCCAGATGATGATGCAATCCTTGTTCCTGTTAAGTCACCTCCAGATGACACCAATAGTTTTTGATTTTTGTTCACAGTAGCATTGTAGGTGGTCCCTTTGCCTTGTGTCAACTTTGTACCATTGTGTTCAATGACTGCATCTGCTGATAGGACAATCTCCACTGCAGTGTTGTCCTTGCTCCCAATTATTAATATGATGCCATTTAGTTTCCTAATGTAGAAGGGATTGGTTGCTATGGAAACAGCAATATATTCATGTGGTGAGTCAGCGGGTATAGGTATAGCGGAGAATGCATCCATACTCCCATATTCCTCGTTAACACCAATCACTTCCGATGCTACATCTGGGCTAGTCTTGATTTCACCAATTTCAGAACCGTCAGCCGATAACTTCAGAGTTGTGTAATTCAGTGCTTCTATTTCTCTGTCGAAAGGTTCTGTTGGACTCCCAAGCTTTTTAACTTGACCCAAGGTGTGAACTGGTTCTGTTTCCGACAGAATGTAGATCTTTCGATAGTTTTTCTTTCTGTAGTTGTCGAGGAATCCCACATGATAGGTACTTTCACATTCTACAGAGATTTTAGGAGTAGAAACTTGATGATAGCATGTGTAAAGTGACAATTAGGAGTTATTATTGTAAACATAGAGCATAGCAAACATAAATTTTCATATATAAGTGTCATTCTAAATGGTAAGCATACCTTCTGGTAGAGAGCAGTCCATTCCAGTCCATCCTGTAGGACACACACATCCATCTGGGGTACAAGATCCCCCATTGGTGCAGCTACAGTTGTAAAAGCAGCTTTGGCCGAAAGAACCACTTGGACACCCTACAGCAATGTAGAAAAAGGCACATAGTATATGGGTGTCCAGCTAGCACATAGGGATAATAAATACATATTATATTATATTAATAATAATATATACACAGTAGATATAAGGTGAGACTAATGCTTACAAACTCAATGCAGAGACAATCAGAAGTATGTGAAACATTTTTAAAATGTGGGTAGTCCCTGTAACCAACTTTGCCACTCCTATACATGATTAAGCTTTTGTACATTCGTGGACTATATTATATAATTCCACATATCTATCAGTTCACATCATTATCTCTTGGATGGGGTGTTACTGTAGCTTGTATTACTACATTATAAGTGTTGTACACTGAGCACAATTATTCAAACAGTATCCTAAAAGCCACAATATTAAGTACATGCACTTGTACATAGTTATGGGATCTTGTCTCAATAATACTTACATAATGTTGTTTGCTTCATCGCATCTTGTGTTACAGTTATGTATATTAAGTATATTCAACTGAGCATTAGACTAAATTTACTAATAATTTATGATAATCCACTAACCACAGAAGTCCAGTGAAGTGACTCCAATAGTTGTAGTGGTCCACTCAAAGTCACACTGATAACAGAAATCAGCTCCTTCCTCATTCTGGTAAGTTCCTTTGGGACAGTTAACACATGGAGGGAAGCCGTCTCCAGAATATGTACCAGGCGGACACTTTTCTACATCAGAGAAAAAGTGCACATAATAAAATGTTTGATTGTCTTACTTCATACACACTCCCGCATCCACACAATACATACACATACACACACACACACACACACACACACACACACACACACGTACACACACACACGCGCGCGCACACACACACACACACACACACACACACATGCACACCTTCACAAATCGTAGCTCCTCTGGTTCTTGTATACAGTCCTTCTGTACACCTTTCACATCTTCCTGGTCCGGAACTATCCTTGTAGGTACCAAAACCACAAGGATCACATGATTCAGTACTTGCGTTATATGTGTAACCAGGAGGACAAGTACCTATATAACCAAAGCATATTAAGAATGTAAAACCAAACTTACAGCAATTATAAATTAAAATATATTCGAATCCCTCAATGTAATGGAGAACACTGTATGTATATATTTATGGATAATTATATACTCATATTCATAATACATTAATAATAGTAATTTGTAATGCAATATATAATTATACTGTTGTTGAAAATTAATGTTGCTGATAGCAACAATATAATTATTTGATTCAATATTGACCGTACATTACAGAATACAGTCCATCTTTTAGAGTCAGACTTCAATCTCAAATCGGAAGTTATTGTAGTTCGTATTATGCTATCATAATTATTGGAGGAGTTTAGAGGAACATTTTTGAAGTGTATATTAGGCATTACTATGTAATATTAACAAATGAGTCAATATTATAAATATACAT
Organism: Chondrilla cf. caribensis; assembly: GCA_964020155.1. Taxonomy (NCBI): domain Eukaryota; kingdom Metazoa; phylum Porifera; class Demospongiae; order Chondrillida; family Chondrillidae; genus Chondrilla; species Chondrilla cf. caribensis. The sequence continues at coordinate 3,242,958 of OZ026553.1, forward strand.
TATTCACTCATACATACGTACTATGTATGTTATGCAAATCACAAAACTCACTGCATATGCCATTGATCAGCCTATGCTCAGAACTGCATATCCTTTTAGTCTCTTCATGAATCACCTTTTCACTTGTTATTGCAGTAAAGTTAGTGTTAATTGTTACGTTTTCTGCTTGTATTTCCACACGAAAATTAGGCAAAGTGACAGTTGCAAGAATACTTCTCTCGTTCTCTTTGCTCTCTTCTTCAAAACAGCCTTTTCCACAAGTGGCATTTAGTTGCTTTCGAACAACAAAACGAATTTCAATGACACCAACAGCCTGTCGCTTGAAACCAATATCAAGAGGGATACATTCGGCACTGTCCACTTGGAGGTCCCCAGTATCCCCAAGTGCAGTGGCTCCGAGGTCAGCACCAACCTCACAAGTCTCATCAGTTAGAATACTGAAAAAGTCCTCCATCCATGAAGAAGAAGAAGCTGTTGGAATCAACAAAATAAAAGAATAAATTCAAGTTTAGAGATTATAAATATAATAATACGAGATTGAAAAGGATAAAAAAATGTGTAGTACAGTACACAATACACACCTTGGCAAGTTGGAAAAGCTCTCTGCCTCATTTGATAGTTCCACTGCCCATCTCTGCAAAGCTGTGGTGAAGGGTCCTCACCAGTTGTAAATCCATACCCATCTTGACAAGTCAAATCACATGATTTCCCGGTAATATAATTATTACAATCCACCACCCCATTGGGCAGATCAGGCAATTCGGAACACTCCTTGTATTTTCCTACAATACACATAAAATTCATCTTTACCCTGTGGTGCATACACAAACATATTGCTTAAAATATAATATACTTGTCAAAACTCACTTTGGCACAATAATGTTGTTTCATTCAATTCATATCCATCCTTACAGTAGCACTGGAAGGAGCCTTTGTCGTTTCGACACAGTTGGTCACAAGGAGATGGAGTCTTTTTGCATTCATTGATATCTACGAATATTGTGTGTATCAAAACTTTATAATATTTTATGCAAACATGTTGACATGCTTGTGTATTTTCATAGTATATCATATTTAATTTACCATTTATGTGTGCAAAATAAACAATATCAGTTGGACTCACCTAAACATTCCTGGCTCCCCTCATCAACCTCAAATCCATCAATACATTGGCACTGATAAGATCCAATTGTATTAGTACATTTTGACACCAGAGGATTGCATGCATGTATCCCCATGCCACACTCATCCATGTCTATAATGCAGAAAAAGTCAGAAAGAAAATCATACCATTATGCTGAACCTGCAGGCATCATTAATAAGGGTGTTACATGATAATTGAATTAAAACACAATTAAACCAATATGATATTATGTCGGTGATTGTGGTAAAGGTAGTGTTGCAGTAGTAGACATTGGACTTCAATTACTATTCCTCTAAACATGATAATATTACTGTAACGGATCTAGAAATTTTTTCACTCCAAATGCCATCAGTTCAGGATAAAATTATAATAATAATAATCGTTAAGCCTTTACGGATCTAGAATGGATTACTTTTGTGTTTCGTACTAATACTCAGAAACACTGATTTTCTTATTAACTGAGGTTAGAATAAGCATCCCAAGCAACTAACATGCAAAGAGATAGTATATCAATTTCTTATGTAGCCTCTATAATCTTAAAGCTATCGGGGTGCTGTTAATTTTCATTAAAAAATAAATATTAAACTTTGCATTGTACACAATACAGTATGAATGACACAATACATTAAGAACAAGCTTAATGGGGTCTACATGTAGTTTTGTAATAATGTGGAATGATCCAATAAATCCCATGTATACAAGGCCTATCTGTGGCGTGTGTCTGTTGTGTGCGCATGCGTGTATGCGGTGTATGTTAGCACGTGACATACAGCGCGAGATACAAAAATCACCCATGCATAACTAAGTACAAGCACACATGATACGTTACATAATAGTTAATGTCTGTACGCCACATATCCGCCTTACCTGTGCAGTCTTTCCCTCCATACCACTGCCCGTTATCACAATTGACTGTGGGGACAGTGGAATTCGCATTGATATTGAACTGGAAACCATGTTGACATTCATAAGGGATTTTTTTGCCGTGATCAAAATATAGATCACCAGATGACAGCATCCCAGACATTTGGTTCATTACTGTCTGTTCATCCATCAATATTCCTTTCCGTTCGGCTAGAAATAGTTCACTTGGCATGGTACAGTCTGTAGTGCATTGATAATAGTAATAAATATCATGAACAAATGAAAACTACAAATTACTACATATATCGAATATTATTATTTCAATTATGGCTAATTGAATTTACTATATATAACCATTATATAATTTATGCATTACCACTTCACTAACAAAATCAATATCATTAATTTTGCAAGTATGGAAATTGAAGATATAGCCAGCTGATATGTACGTCCAAGGTGACATTCCCCTAACAATTTGGTCACCAATTTTCAGAAATGCACCATATAATATGATCATGCACAGTTTAGTGTTAAATAGATAATTATGTTGGTGGGTAGATCATAATTTTGCCAGTCTACCCCATATCATTATTATGAATAATTATTAAACTGAATCCAGATATAACAGCACTCACTGTCACATGATCTGACTTGGCAGACTTCCATAACACTATCAATTCCCTCACAATCCTCTCCGCCACAAGATGGCTCAGGATTAGTACACGTTCTAGTCTTGATTATGGTTCCTGTACTGCATGTCTTTGAGCATGGTCCATACTGCCATTCTGACCATCCTCCATGAACTACATAATAGAATATCCATGTATTAATACATACTATTCAAATTGTACAAATGCTGTACTGTTATCCTTGCTAAAGACGCAAAGCACTACAATATGGCTACAAAGTCAAGGTCTCACTAACCTAAAATTAATAATTGCATCATTTATTTCTCAAACCAAACACAACAAAGTATGCATTGCATAACCTAAGACTTCCTTACCTTGACAACACTGATTGTTACATGGCTCATACTTGTAATCCAACCCTGCACAAGGTAGTCCTCCATTCTGTGGGACAGGATTGTCACACTTTCTCTCATATCTCAGCTGACCACCTCCACAGGTGAGAGAACACACTCCTGCTTCCGTCCAATTGCTCCATCCCCCATCAATGACAGGTACTATAATATATAAGTGATACACATGCATAACAAACATATTAACTAATTTGGTTCAATGGTTGTCATGTATACATATGGCAGAAACTATGCCAAACCATATAAAAAGTTATCATTCCTAGCAAGTATATGTGTATTCCTAGTAAGCATATAATACTCTTGCCTATACAGGTAGTAAAATCATACGTATGTGTGTCAAGTACAACAACAATTATAAGATGATGGGACAGCTATATTATATGAACATACATACATTTGCATTCATCCCCTTCTTTGACATAACCAGGTAAGCAATCACACTGAAATCCTCCATCTGTGTTGGTACACTTTGATCTGGTTAAATCACAGTCGTGTGTACCATTGCTACATTCATCAACATCTGAGGTAACAATATATATATATGGATTATTATATAGGAATTATGAAATAACATAATGAAATTTCAAATTCTATTTGCCACATACATGTATATGCACACTAAACAAATGTATACTGACCTGAGCATAGCACAAATGTTGGATTCCACCTTCCAGCATCACAATTGATATTACGAACTTCTCCACCATTATTCACTGTGAACTTGTACCCAGGTTTGCAAGAATAGGTCAAGATGTTACCATGACTGTAAGAGGAGGCACCTGCTCCTTCAATAAGCACATTGTAAGGTACATTAGGTCGAGAACAACCTAACCATGACATAGGAAGTAATGGTTAAAAGTAATACATACATTTAAAAGGCCTGAAAAACACTATCGATAACTTAGTATTAAAGATAATTTTCTCAATATGTTCACAACCACTGATTCATTTTACAATTGAATTCATCCAATACTTCTATAAATAGGATGATCGGATATCAGAGTGGAAGGAGCAACAACATTGATTTAAAATGGAATTTATGGACATAATTTACACTATTCACTTCAATTTCAGTGTCCTTTATAAGAGGTACAGCCTTATATTTTGGAACACTGGGACTGAGGGATAGTGTGCTCACCTGGACATGGCCTTGAGTAACAGCTTCGAGTATTAAGAGAAAGTCCTCCACAGCCTCGTCCTCCACAGCGTGGACTTGGATTGGTGCAAGTTCTTCTACCGACCTGCACTCCTGTATCACATGTTTTGGAGCAGGGTCCATAGATCCATGATCCCCAACCACCATTCACTGTAAGTAAAATTACATGTCATGTAATCGAAGGAGAGATCAAGTTCAACTCCAATACAAAAGCAGACTGAATCATTCAGTTCAATTTATCAGTTTGGTGTAGTATTGTGTGCAGTTTGTATTAGCCACTTCAAAATTGTTCAATTTGATATTTGAATATTTGATCAC
>OZ026553.1:3257478-3271308 GCA_964020155.1 Chondrilla cf. caribensis
GTTTTGGTTGCTGCAGCAGTGATAGGATGCATACTTTTCTGCGGTGAGCTGAGAAATACCAGACTATTCATTAATAAAACTCATGGATTATATTCCGGTATGCATCACACACTGTGATAAAATAGGTGGTGGTGGTCAGTCTTCTCCTCCTCCAATTCATGGATCTTGGGGAGGTTGGGATGATATTGGCGGCTGCAGTGTCTCCTGTGGTACAGGAGTTCAGCAAATGCAAAGGAAATGTGATAGTCCTTCCCCTCAACACGGTGGAAACCCTTGTGAGGGATCATCAACTAGAGTGAGAAACTGCTTTCTCACTCCATGCCCAGGTATATCCTCTTAATTGTCACTGTTAATACAAAGAACTGTGTGTGCCTGGATATAACCTAGGTAACATTACTACTAAACATATCAAAAGATTGAATAAGTATGTATTGAAACAATGAGTATGTAGGTATATACATGAAAACACAATGAGTATATAGGTACGTGAACACATGCACACACACAGATATATTTTGTGCAAGTGCAAAAGGTCATCTATAGTCCTAATAATTATTATGCAGTCAATGGAGGATGGACAAATTGGTTGGACCATGGTCTTTGTAAAGCTTCCACATCGGTAGGTATTCAGACTAGCATTGGTAAGGTTTGTCGTGACCAAGTATTCAATACAGTCCACAGAGCAGTTACCTTGTGGACACGGAGTGAAGAAGTCCTCCAGAACATGCAGCAATCCATTTCCAGAGCATGGAGGACACCACTGTGCAGGGAATTCCATCTTATTCCATCCCTGTGATGCTGGAGAGTGTCCCGGTAAGGAACATAAATGAATATTTTACATATCTTCAATTGTCCAAAGAATGAACTGTAGTTGCAAGTCCTGCCAAGACCCGCTGGTCTATTTGTACTGTTTCATTTGCTACCTTTTTGCACAACTGTAAGAAAGTTTACAGAAACTTACAAGAATGCATCCACTAAGTGAAGCTATGTATATTGTGTGAAAATATATTGAAACCTTCATTTTGCTCAAAATCAGAATATACTTTGATCAATGCGGATACTTATGGTTAACTATAGATTGATGATGGTTAAAGAGGTGTGATCACACAAGAATTAATATAATTGTACGTACGGTTAAATTTGGACAGAACACTACATTTGAACATAATTGAAAGATATGGCATCTGTTTTTACCTTATCATGGAAATGTGTGGAAATTGGATGCATACCATTTTCCCTCAAAAGGTTGCTTCCACCCACCTGTACCTCCTGGTGTCATCTACCACACTGACAGTGGTACCTATGAAGGGTCTGATCAGGGTGATGTTGCTCCTGGATCAAATTCCTCTCTTGATGCTGGTAGTGGAACAGACTCAACTAATACATCAATGATTATTTCTGGTCCCGATACTGATGCTGTTTTTGAACATAAGGGTGTTCTCTCATTTGGTTGTAAAAATGGATTCGCATTTGAAGAGTCTCCTCCCGAAGGGTCCACCTTTCATACTCTGAAGTGTACGAGAGGAGAGTGGGAGGGAGTTACACCAGTTTGTAATGGTGAGCGACCAATACATATTCAGTACATTTAAGTATTTCCAGAAATTGATTATACTAGTCTTATAATTATCAGATATCAATGAGTGTACAAAGGATATACATGGATGTGACCCGGTGAGGTCCAACTGCACCAACACTAATGGAGGCTTTAAGTGCTACTGTAAAGAAGGATATGAGAAGAACGACGAAGGAGAATGCGAAGGTATGTAAAATGTTTGGGGATATTCTTTGTACCTGTGTAAATTGTCGTGTGTAAATTTATCTGTTCTTTTGAGTAAAATGGCTAGTACTTTTAGAAATTATGATAGACTTTTTATGCATGCCACTTGGAGGATGATACGTCCTAAGCTTTTTACACAATGGTGTGCTACTGAATTTCACAAAGACGTCGACCATATGCGAGATAATCTCATCTTCTCAATATTAGTACATATGGTATATTATAATATACCCAGGAATTTTTCCATTACTTGATAATTTGGAAACAATTACTAATCCACAAAGTTGTACATGATTCATAGGAAATATATATATGTATTTTTTGCAAAACTGTGATTTTTTAGTCTATGGCATAATCCAGTTGCCACATAAACACTGTGTTCTGTCTTCATTCATTTCTACATGTATAGGAGTTCCAATCCACGGTGGTTGGGGAGTGTGGATCCCATCAGGTATATGCAGTGTGACTTGTGGTGGAGGTATTAGGAGATATGAGAGGCAGTGTAACAACCCACCTCCCAGGAACGGAGGACTCCCCTGCAGGGGCGATGACTCCAAATATGAACCTTGTAACACAGAGTGCTGTCCAGGTGAGTATACCAATGATGCACAGTTATAATTTCATATACATAATTTTCTTCTTATGAGTATAAATACATACGTAACTCTTAGTACACAGAGCAGAAGCATAATGTACTTCTTGATTAACACAACATGAAATGCCCTATAGGACCATGGCGATATACACAAATTCTCATCCACACTGCAATAACTTCATTTGCAATGCGGGCAGCTGTAGACATTCATTGTTAGACTATGCTATGATATAAATTACATATAAAGTAATAAAAAGAACTTTCCAATATCAGTGTTATTCTTAAGGGCTGGATAAGCAAGGATGTAAATTTGTTAATGAATTTCAATACCACATAAATCAAGGCTTTTACTTTTCTGTATGTCCTTCCCAGTACATGGTGAGTGGTCTGAGTGGATTGATGGTGCCTGTTCTAAGACATGTGACTACGGAGTCCGTAAAAGATACAGATCATGCGAAGGTCCTTACTGTGGAGGCGAGGAATGTACAGGAGTTGAGGAAATCGAGGTGGAATGTAATGAGAGACCATGCCAAGGTATGTCTATGATACGTTCACAAGTCTGACATACAACAGTACATACATGCATGCAAAAGCAATAGGCACATATCATGATATACAACTTGACTACCGAAAAGCATATGTACATATATATATATATATATATATATATATATTATATATATAATATGCAGATACACACATACTGTACACACACACACACACACACATACACGCACACGCACACACACACACACACGCACACACACACACACACACACACACACACACACATTATATATACCTTATATTATAGCCACACACTTACTGCCAGTTTTATTATGCATTTTGATAGGATGTGCCATTCCAGTTGCTCCCCCTGGAGTTGAGTTTCATGTACCAGATGGTGCAACCGAGATACAACATGAGGGAAAACTTTCCTATACTTGTGGTGTGGGGTTCAATTCGGTATTTGACGAGGAAGCAAACAGTTTCCCTTCCATTGAATGCAAAGGGGGTGAATGGATAGGAGAGAGTCCCAAGTGTGGAGGTGGGTGTGTAACCTGTGGTCATTAAATACAATAATATTATAATATGTGTATATTGTAAGATCTCAGTCTTAGAGTATTTTTGATTAATGAGTACCTATAAGTAATTCCTGTCGACTGTAATGCATGATAGCAATTGTAATTAATATAATATTACTTATTATTACGAATTTGTGATATATACTTTGTGTGGTTAAATAATTGACTGATGAATGATGAGTGATCAATTACTTTTCCAAACAACATACATTTCAGTCTGTTATGTATTACTTGCTACCAGTATATTCCAGATAACCAATTCTCTTTTAGACATCAATGAATGTGATTTGGATATTCATTCATGTAATCCGGAAACTTCATTATGTGTGAATATCCTCGGAGGTTTCAAGTGTTTCTGTAAGAAAGGATTCAAACTAGCAGAAGATGGAGTGACTTGTAAAGGTATGTATGCAAAACAGCTTCACTGACAAACAATCTAATAGTATACACATTTAAGGTATGGTAAGTAATGCTAGATAATTCATTGATCATGGCATACAATAGCATTGTAAGGTATAATTTGATTTTTCATTGTTATTATGTTCATAAATTTGATTGTTAGCTCTTATCATGAACATATACATATAATATTATATTATAATGGGATTTGTAACTACAACAAACAAAAATTGATTAAGAATGACATTAATTTGCAATGTTGCAATTGCTGATGATGGTAATGGTATAATTATGATAAATAATAGTAATGTTGGTAAGTTTGAGCAGCTACACTCTACTTGCTAGGATGGTCAATCATATTCAACTACAGTTACAGCACAGATAGCAGGAATTGTGGTTAATTGTTTGCATTGAAATTCAATCTGACTGGTCATAAATTCATTATTTGTATCGTAAATGTAGACATCAACGAATGTGAGGACAATAATGGCGGTTGCAAGAAACATTGTAGGAATGATTTTGGTACATATCAGTGCTACTGTCCTGATGGTTTTGAGCTGGATGAAGATGGACTCTCTTGCATTCGTGAGTCAATTCTGTTTTGTTTCCTTCATTACAATAATATGCTTACTCAATAAGGACATGTCCTTACTTTGATAGTATTTCAACTGATTATTTGCCAATAATTTCAATAACCGTACTAGTATTTGTATTTGCAATTTTGCACAGTTGTTATAATATGTTTACCTCCCGATGCATGAGCAGAGTTTGATCCATTGAAATTATTATTATCCTTATCACCAATAGATCCCAGCTCTGAATGTTCTGAACTCCCTACTCCTGGTAATGGTACCAAAAATTGCACTAGAACTTCCTTTGGTCTCAGCTGTGATCTGGCATGCAACAATGGGTTTGAGTTCTCTGGCAGTTATGATGTTTCACCACAGACCTGTGTTGATGGCATATGGCGCTATGAGCTTGACAACAAGGAAATACCGGATTGTGAAGGTTTGTTGATATACTGTGTACTTGTAGGATATTCGTCAATTTGGTGTCTGAATATTATTTAGTGGTTAAGACATGGGCACAAGGGCATTATGACATATAAATACCGAGTCCCGAGGGCGAGTGTATTTTATATGTCATAATGCCCGAGTGTCCATGTCTTAACCATTATAGCATCCGTTGCTAACGCTTTATACTGTTGCTAGCGCTTTATACAATATAAAATTGCTGTATAATAGTACTGTTTCTATGGTAATGGATGCTATATAAATATTCAAGTATGTACTCTGTGTTAATGCATACGTTCATGTGAGTTAGACTTATGCAGGTCAGAAATTACCATGGCAGCAGACTATAATACAGCTGACCGTTTCCCATTAATTACAGTAGTATTAATTTTCTATAATGTTTAAAGTGAGTCCTCAACAATTAAACATAACATGACCATGATATGTGCATTTTTATGATTCAGTAGTAGAATGGGAAGAATGGGTAAGAGCGATGATTCATAGAAATGAACTAATTCTTTGGAGTTTTGTATAATACAATTCACATCATACCTTTACTCCATCTAGAATCAATCTAACTAGGATGTACTGCTACTTTTTCCTGCGCAAAAGTGCGGCATGGTTCAAAACTGTATGTGTAAAAAGTGTTAAGCATTTTAGTAAATTCAATGATACTAATGGATCTTGTTTCCGTTTCTAAGTCTTGTGGTCATCCAAAGGTCATACACATTGCTGAAGTTATCATGATAGCTTATAAATTCATAACTTTGCTCCTTATCTCTTCATATTCAGTTGTTGAAGACACTTGGTTCAACTTTGACACTTTCCTAGCTGATCTTGGGGATTGTGATCCTTCAGCAGATTATGATACTGATTCTAGCGACTTGTTTGGACCACCATCTGGATTCGGTTTTGGATCGTCATCTGCTGATTGTGACACCGGATCTAAAAAAAGATCTGCTGGGAGTCTTAGAGTACGTCTGACACTGTCTTTACGAGTACCTCGTCAATGTGTCAGCCTCAGCTGTCGAAGAGCAGAACTGAGGAAGCTGTACATCAAAGCTGTGCAATTACGTACTCTGGTCAGGCAGAACAAAGCCCGTGTGACAGTTACGAACAGAAACACTTCTGCAAGTGTAGTTGTTCCACTCACTGGGGATTTGGACCTGCGAAGAGGAAGACTGAGCATGTCTTGCGATCCAGGCTCAATTCTTGTGAAGGAAATTTGTGGTCAGTATTGCGAATGTTAGATATTATAATACAGATAGATAGTTAGATACAACTAATGACACACCCTATGGGTTGAAATGTTCATGATTGTGATGAAAACACTGAGACTCAGTGCTTTTCTGACAAAAATTTGGCATGATGTAAAACCATTATTTGTTGGATTATGTACAATAATCTCATGTTTGCATTTCATTCTTGGCTGTATAGTTCCCTGTGGTCAAGGCTATTACTACAAAGATTCTACTGCACCAGCCAAATGTGAGCCATGTCCCTCCAACACCTATCAAGATGGATCTGGACGTAGCTCTTGTGAGAAATGCCCTGAGGGAAGATATACCAATAAACAAGGAAGCAAGTTTGTAGAATCATGTTTAAGTGAGTACTTTTCCATGTGTGATATATTATTGATGATTAGTTTATGCTACACTTGTCATACTGCTCTCAGGTAGCCTTGTGCTATTTAGACAAGATGCTTACCTGTAAACTTATAATTCCATTTTATGTCTATCACAAACTCCCTCTTATACTTAATCTAACTGTGATAATACTATAATATTCTCACAATGATTTCACGTACGTTTATGAGAGTATGGATTGCTATGTATTGTATACAAGAAGCAAATAAGAAATTTGTAGTACATTGACTCATACAAATACTAAGAATGAGAATAAACCATTATAGGTGTTTCTGCTGCAGCTGTACTTGCTTTCAAATGTATATTAAATGATGTGTTAAAGTATGTGTATACTTTGGTGAAGTGTGACACACCTTTCTTCTTGTCAATCAGCACCATGCCAACCTGGTACTTTCTCCGAGACGGGACTCTCCCCGTGTCAAAAGTGTCCAATTGGTACTTATCAAAATGTATCTAGAGCTAATTTTTGCTATTTTTGTGACTTTGGATTGGTCACGAATGAAGAAGGTGCTACCAGTGTGGATGACTGTGGTATGTTATACAACTCTCAGTAGTTTTCATCCTCATTAATATTGTATTATTATCATTAATTCCAGTTATATTTTAAAACATGTAGGATGTCCCAATGGTACATATTGGCAGGACTGCTCGAGGAACTGCACATGTGGTAACGGTGGAAAATGTAACATTGATGGAAAATGTGACTGTCCGAGAGGATGGACTGGTCCAAATTGCCTTCAGCCAAGTAAGGACAAATCACACTTATTCTTGTTCAGGTATTCGAGCTCACTGGAATGAAAAATATAGACAGCTTGTATTTATTATTAAGCTCAAGTAGTTACATATTGTTTTATCAAGAGGGATATCATCTTTAAAAATTATTATAATATTGCATATATTAGCAATTATAGCTGACACATACGCTATCCATATTATTTTAATATCTTTCAAACTAATTTTGGTATCTTTGGTATCTAAGCCCAATGTGCTTCAGCCAGCACAATTTTCAGCATAATTATGATTAATTTTAGAATTCATCATGTGTAGTATATTATTATGTCACAATTGATGTAACAGTTGGTTTATTGCTATTATTTTACATTATTTGGTGCATTCATGCAGATCCAAATTCCGAATGTCAAGATACATATTTTGTGAAGTTCATCAACAACTATAGAACTATACAGAAAAGGCAAATCCTTTTACTCAGTGCTGATAAAAAAGCAGACATAGACTTGTTTGCTGCAAATGAGAGAAACACTTCTCATGTAGTCAGTTCTGCATTCCAATTGGATTCATATAAAGTTGCAAATGCGTCCATTAGTGCTGATGTTCCATTTGTTTACCAAGTCTCCTTATATCCTTACGACAAACCTGTATTTCTTGGATACAACAGTGAGTTTGGAAGCTCTGATGCATTCTGTGGTCTCCCAGTACAATTCCTTGCAGAAGATGAATGTGAAGAATATCGTGCCATTTCAACTGCTGTCCACCCATCTGTGAGAAGAGGTTTCAATAGTACAGTACTAGTCATCGGGTCTCAGAAAAACACTACCATAGAGGTGACACTCACTCAGGATGCTGTAATCACAGTCAGGACTACTGGGCAAATAAACAAAGTCTTAAAAGGCAAGAAGTCAAATTTCACAATTGACAGGTATGATATCATCCAGATAAGTTCTCAGGAGGACCTCACTGGGACCAAAGTCAAAGCCTATCGTCCTGTGACGGTGTACAGCGGACATGAATGCGGGAACGTTCCTAGTGATATACCTGGATGCGACCACATGGTGGAACAACTGCCCCCAGTCAACGTCTGGGGACACCACTACATTGCTACTCCTTTTCTTCAGCGGACAGTCGACAGTTTTGTAAAAGTTGTAGTCGCTGAAGATAATACAACCTTCAACATGGTATGCGTCGGTCCGGAAGGAAACATTACATACACGGACACTATTGGGCCTTTAAACAGTGGGGAATTCTACGAGTGGTTTGTGCCTGCCCAAGAGTATCTTTACATCTACTCCAACAAGCCTTTGATGGTGGTGCACTTCATCACAGCTAAGCAGAAAGATGATGTTGGTGATCCGTCAATGATTGTGCTTCCCAGCACGGAAAACTTGGTGAATGATGTTACCTTCTTCAGTTTAGACCTTGGGGTTCATTCATTCGTCCATTTTGTCAACGTCATCATTCCAGAAGTCTACAGTAACCCGGATTTTATGATTTTGGACGAAGACCCCCTAAGCACCTTCGAGTATCATTCTTTCAGTCTCGCTAGTGCATTTGGTGATTTTGTGATCTACCGCATCCAGTTAGACTCGGGCTATCACACCATCCATCACACCAATCCTAAGGCTGGATTCATATTGACAGCATATGGGCTAGCCAGAGGTGCATCGTATGGCTATTCTCCTGTAATGAACCAAGGTGAGATGATCTATCACTGTTTATCATTCTAATTCTGTTGCTCAATCTGTAATTATGCATTTATCTTCGTTTTACTAGTGATGTCGTGTGAGAGGAAGTTGAAGTCATTCTAATAGTCACATGAAGGATTGTATTCAATAATAGACTGTGTGATGTGTGTCTAACATCATAGGTTAGCTAACAATTACAGATTAGAAGTTAATGATGTTGTGTTGTAGAGTGTGGCATTTAGTATTAAGAAACCCCTAAAAATCTGCTGTTTTGTTATTATAATAATGTAGATTAATCATGAGTGTATGAATAGTATATACATTATTACAACAGTGTTCTAATAAAAATAGTACAGTAGCTTTAATTAATTTTGCATTCAATCTGAAGATCTTACAATTGTTACAGTTCTTGTTCTTGTTGGATTAATTTCACATGTCCAATCCAATCAAATTTAACAAAGTCATATTACACTTCTGCATTCGTACCACCATTATAACATCAGTTGTCTCATAATTGCACAGTTGGCAAGGTTGGCTTGAACATAGTACATTATAGTTACATTGCTAAAGGATATTAGATTAATTTAAAAATTGGAGTAAAAGAAAACAAGTGTATACTATGGATCTCTTGAGTCTCAAATCAATTCTCTGGATCATATTGAGCAACTGCATGAACAAATAGATAAAATTACATGACATTGTATTAGAAAACACATGGATATGTAATGTATTGTACATTTTCTGGTTTCTTAATTAGTGAATGTAAAGTTGAATTATCAAACTTACATATATTAACATATGTGGGGGAGTATACATGTGATAAGTCACTGTACATGTCCAAAAACGTAACACATTAGACACCATACCTTGATGGTATCCCATTGAGTAGCCATAGGATGCATCCCTGGTGAACCCATACACCATCAGTCCAAAGAGCCGTCCAAGCATGCTGTGCTGGATATGATGGTCCTCATCCACAGACATGCGAATGACAAGGTACGTCAAGTTCGATCCAAAATCAAGGACCTGGTGAGATGTATCCTCCTGTTCAATTGGACTGCCATCTATCATTACAGGTGTACCTAGGTATCTCCCTTTGATAACAACAGTGACAAAATGATGGAAGCTGTGGTCTACTGTGTCAATGCTGATGAAAGAAACATTTCCTAGTGATTTGTGAACATCAGGGACTAGCAACATGAATCGAGCTCCAATATCTTCATTGTCTCTAGCCATACTGAACTGAACTACAAAAATTGGTTAGTTTGATGACACTCAGCAGTAACTGCTACGTTGATGTACAATGTTACAGCTTTCATTGGTACCAATGGTGGCAAGTTCTTTGGTCATTGTCTCACCACCATCAGTCAGATCTTCACAAGACTGCCAGCTGTTCAACCCAGAAATGGGCTTAGAATGTATTCGGTACCCCAAATGGAAGTTGGTGGGATCTGTTCAACAAGCTAAGGTGGTCACAACCAGCCTGTATGTTATCAATTGGGATCATTCTGCACTCGTGTCCACTGAACACAGATAGTCCAGATGATGATGCAATCCTCGTTCCTGTTAAGTCACCCCCAGATGACACCAATAGTTATTGATTTTTGCTCACAGTAGCATTGGAGGTGGTCCCTTTGCCTTGTGTCAACTTTGTACCATTGTGTTCAATGACTGCATCCGCTGATATATAGAACCATCTCCACTGCAGTGGTGTCCATGTGCCCAATTATTAATATGATGCCATTAAATTTACCAATGTAGAAGGGATAGGTTGCTATGGGAACAGTAATATATTCATGTGGTGAGTCAGCAGGTATAGGTATAGCGGAGAATGCATCCATACCCCTATATTCCTCGTTAACACCAATCACTTCTGATGCTATGTCCGGGCTAGTCTTGATTAAGTTCAGAGCCATCAGCCAATAGCTTCAGAGTTGTGTAATTCATGCAGTGCTTCTATTTCTCTATATAGAGGTTCTGTTGGACTCCCAAGCTTTTTAGGGGCTGCCACAGGCAGCCCCTATATTGTTTTCATTTCAACTTCCGGTATGTTACGCTCGTCCGATATATATATATATATATATATATATATTTTTTTTTTTTTTTTTTTTTTTTTTATATATATTATTATTATTAATATATATATACAATAAATAAGATAAATATAATGAATAAAATGATTAATATGTTAAGTACATTAAGAATAAACAATGTCATGGGACTCTGAAGATTGCTGCATAGAGCCCAGAACAGATAGAGCATTACCTCTTTGAACAGCAACCGAGATCCTTTGAATAAGATATTGAAAGGATAAGGCCTCTCCGGTATGAGTTCTGAGGCGTTGGGAAATCTCCCGGAGAAAATGGAGGGTTTTTGACCCAAAAGCGCCAGATGTTTCAATAGAAACAGGAGCAAAAATGTGGGTGGCATCAAGGTGTTGGTACTGGGCCGCCTTGCGAGATTCTGCTTGGTCTGCCACTGCGCCTGTTCTGTTGGATGCAATGGTGGAATAAGATGGAGCGAATGTGTCAGAGCAAGTAGCATCCCAGATTAAGGGGCGTCCATTCTTCCACGGCAACAGGGTTACCCCATCAGGCCGCTTCCCATCAGATCGACTGAGGCCTTTGGGTTCCGTTTGGCATGGTACTCCTGCAGCAGACAGAGATCTGCATATGATGTCATTTATGGCATTGTGTCGTGAATGGCGGCCCTGGCTTCTAAGGCAACTCAGCCCATGCAAGGCCAACTTGTCTACTGGTATTCCACACTGACGGCAAAGTAGTGGACAGCACAAAGCCACTCCCAACCGGAGACCGACAGAAATGGTGATAGTTTCGGCATCCATCCTGAGCCCCAATGATGACACGGGGGGAGCATTGAGCCAAGCACTGGATTCCTTGCTAGCACTACCTAGGAGTCTAGCCCGGGAAATGGGGTCATGGGCTTTTCTTAAAAGGGAGTCAAATCTTGACAAAACCTGGGGTCGGTCCCATTCCTTTTGCTGACTTGAAGATGGGTCGGATGGAGGAGGAGTAGTTGTGCTTGATTTCCATAATGCGAGGGCCTCAGTATTCTCTGTAGGATGTACATTGTGCAGGCAAGGAGGTAAAATGTTCTTGGTGAGTGCAAGGCAGCCAGCAGCTGAGGCCAAAAAGGCAGAAGGTGCAAGGTGGACTGCACTGCGGACACCTATACCTCCGGACCAGATCGGGAGGGATGCTTGAAGCCACACGTTATCATCTGACAGATTGATGTTAAGTATAGTGCTGGTGATGGAACGGAGAAGAAGATCGAATTCAGCCAGCTTGTGAGACCTATAGCAGGGCGAAGTTCTCAGAAGATACTGAATCTTAGGAATTGAGAAAGCATTACGGAGGAGAACCAGAGAATCATGTCTTCTAAAATGAGGCAATCTTTCTCCCATGATTTTGAGGGCATCACACTTACTTGAAATAGCTGAGTCAATTGATTCGATGCTACCTATTGGTGCACCTAAGAAAGATGCATGATTGGGGAAGACCGGGATTAAATCAGGGGTGGAGAGTAGAACATGAGACTCTAGAGGATTAATGGCAATCAGCTCTGATTTTTTGAGATTCAGGCAAAGGCCCAAATGGGATGCTTCTTCTTGAATGAGGCTAATGTCATTTGATACATCCAAGGCGTGCCCACCGATCAAACCATCGTCTAAGTAGAAGATCCTCAAATCTGACCGGAGCTTTTCAATTAACGGATGGATGGCTAGGCAGAATAGCAAAGGGCCCAGAGGGTCACCTTGTTGAACTCCTTCCCTAGACAGCAGTGTGACCTCCTCATAGAAGAGGTGGGTACAAGAGGAATAGCAGCAGTGAACCATGGGATAGAGATCCGGCATGTGTTCTAGGGTGGCTTCCAAAACTTTGTCTCTCCTGATACTATTAAAGGCGTTTTGGAAATCGAGCTTCACTAGCACATAGTCAGATGGAATTTCATTAAGGAAGATTCTAGCACTGTGGATAGCAGCTTCAGCTCCCAACTTTGTACCGAAGCCTAGTTGTCTGGGAGACAAGTAATCCTTCACCTGCGAGATAGCACTCATACAGCCAACCTTGGCAACCAGACGGCGCAGAGTTGATCCAATTGCTATGGGCCGAATACCTCCATCATTCTTCTTCAAAGCTAGTATGTTGGCGCCGAACAGTATGGGTCTGATCTCATGGTTAACCTTACCGGCTAGCACGAAATTGGTGAAAGAGGTGAGTGCTTGTTTCAGATGTATACCCCCTTCTCCCGCAGATGGGCTGGTCATATCCACAAGATGTTGAGGTCTGAGGAGGTCCGGGCCTCCAGCTGAACCCTTTGGAAATGACAACAGGGCACGCATCACTATATCGAGAGACACTTCTAAAGGCTCGACTCCATCAGGGGGAGTGGGGGAGGAGGAGGCTGGATGGGGAGGGGGGTGCTTGGACTTAAGAGCTTCCACCGTCTCGGTGTTGGGTACAGCGAAAGTGTCTTGGGAGCAAGCAAGGCGGATGGCACCTTTGTAGTCGCCCTCCTCAAGTTTGGTGGAAATACGTCTGGAGATGGCTTGTAATGAATTAATTCTGGAATGATCTCCTGAGTCCCCAATTAGAGAAGTACGGGGAGGGTCTCTTTCCTCTGCAATTTGACGATTGATGAGGGATGTTAAATTCCATCGTCTCCCGCCACGTTTTGGCACTCTGAGGCACCTGCCTGGTAGATACAGCAACCGTGACCAAGAATGAATACTGTTAGAGGTAATGGCGTCTTCCAGGACTTCAACGAATTTGCGAGCTGCCTTCTCCCGACAGCCACGGGGGATCTTTTTGATCACCTTTACTGCTGCAGGCCTCGATACCGACAGGTACGTGTTATCGCCAGAGGGAGACATA
>OZ026553.1:3271508-3309008 GCA_964020155.1 Chondrilla cf. caribensis
CTCATTTGGTTGTAAGAATGGATTCGCATTTGAAGAGTCTCCTCCTGAAGGGTCCACATTTCATACTCTGAAGTGTACAAGAGGAGAGTGGGAGGGAGTTACACCAGTTTGTAATGGTGAGCGACCAATACATATTCAGTACATTTAAGTATTTCCAGAAATTGATTATACTAGTCTTATAATTATCAGATATCAATGAGTGTACAAAGGATATACATGGATGTGACCCGGTGAGGTCCAACTGCACCAACACTAATGGAGGCTTTAAGTGCTACTGTAAAGAAGGATATGAGAAGAATGACGAAGGAGAATGCAAATGTATGTAAAATATTAGGGGATTCTTTTTGTAACTGTGAAAATTGAGTAAATTTATCTGTTCTTCTGAGTGGAATGGCTAGTATTTTTAGAAATTATGATGGACAGTTTATGCATGCCACTTGGAGGATGATACGTCCTAAGCTTTTTACACAATGTTTTGCTACTGAATTTCACAAAGACCATATGCGAGATATTAATCTCATCTTCACAATATTAGTACGTATGGTATATTATAATATACCCAGGAATTTTTCCATTACTTAACAATTAAGAAACAATTACTAATCCACAAAGTTGTACATGATTCATAGGAATTATATATACGTATATGTATTTTTTGCAAAATTGTGATTTTTTAGTCTATGGTATAATCCAGTTGCCACCTAAACACTGTCTTCTGTCTTCATTCATTTTTGTATCTATAGGATTTCCGATCCACGGTGGTTGGGGAGTGTGGATCCCATCAGGTATATGCAGTGTGACTTGTGGTGGAGGTATCAGGAGATATGAGAGGCAGTGTAACAACCCACCTCCCAGGAACAGAGGACTACCCTGCAGGGGCGATGACTCCAAATATGAACCTTGTAACACAGAGTGCTGTCCAGGTGAGTATACCAACGATGCACAGTTATAATTTCATATACACAATTTTCTTCTTATGAGTATAAATACATTTGTAACTCTCAGTACACAGAGCAGCATCATAATGTACGTCTTGATTAACACAACATGAAATGCCCTAGGACCATAGTCATATACACAAATTCTCATCCACACTGCAATAACTTCATTCGCAATGTGGGCAGCTGTAGACATTCATTGGTAGACTATGCTATGATATAAATTACATATAAAGTAATAAAAAGAACTTTCCAATATCAGTGTTATTCTTGAGGGTTGGATAAGCAAGGATGTAAATTTGTTAATGAATTTCAATACCACATAAATTAAGGCTTTTACTTTTCTGTATGTCCTTCCCAGTGCATGGTGAGTGGTCCGAGTGGATTGATGGTGCCTGTTCTAAGACATGTGACTACGGAGTCCGTAAAAGATACAGATCATGCGAAGGTCCTTACTGTGGAGGAGAGGAATGTACAGGAGTTGAGGAAATCGAGGTGGAATGTAATGAGAGACCATGTCAAGGTATGTCTATAATACGTTCACAAGTCTAACATACAACAGTACATACATGCATGCACAAGAAATACATAGGTATATACTATGGTATAAAACCTGAAAACCAAAAAATATATGCATACATAATATGCAGATACGCACGCACGCACACACACACATGCATATACCCATGCACACACACAATATAATATATACCTTATACGTATATATGCAGCCACACACTTATTGCTAGTTTTATTGTGCAACTTGATAGGATGTCCCATTCCAGTTGGTCCCCCTGGAGTTGAGTTTCATGTACCAGATGGTGCAACTGAGATACAACATGAGGGAAAACTTTCCTACACTTGTGGTGCGGGGTTCAATTCGGTATTTGATGAGGAAGCAAACAGTTTCCCTTCCATTGAATGCAAAGGGGGTGAATGGATAGGAGAGAGTCCCAAGTGTGGAGGTGGGTGTGTGATCTGCGGTCATTAAATATAATATAATACATGTATATGTGTATATTGTGAGATCTCAGAGCATTGTTAATTAATGAGGTGTTGCACATTGAATATGAACAGTACCTAGTAAGTAAATAACTACCAAGTAAATCCTGTTGACCGTAATGAAAATAGCAAAATTATTGTAATTAATATAATATTACTTATAATACATATGATGAGTGATCAATTACTTTTTCAAAAGACATACGTACATCTCAGTCTGTTATGTATTACTTGTTACCAGTTTATTCCAGATGACAAATTCTCTTTTAGACATAAATGAATGTGATTTGGATATTCATGAATGCAATCCTGAAACTTCATTATGTGTGAATATCCTTGGAGGTTTCAAGTGTTTCTGTAAGAAAGGATTCAAACTAGCAGATGATGGAGTGACTTGTAAAGGTATGTATGCAAAACAGCTTCACTGACAATCAATCTAATAGTATACACATTTAAGGTATTGTAAGTGATGCTAAATACTTCATTGATCATGGCATACTTTAGCATTGTATGGTATAATTTGATTTTTCATTGTTATTATGTTGATAAATTTGATTGTTAGCTCTTATCATGAACATACACATATAATATTATATTATAATGGGATTTGTAACTACAACAAACAAAAATTGATTAAGAATGACATTAATTTGCAATATTGCAGTTGCTGATGATGGTAATGGTATTATTATGATAAAATAATAGTAATGTTGGTAAGTTTGAGCAGCTACACTCTACTTGCTAGGATGGTCAATCATATTCAACTACAGTTAGCACACAGATAGCAGGAATTGTGGTTGTTTGCATTGAAATTCAATCTGACTGGTCATAAAATTCATTATTTTCATCGTAAATGTAGACATCAACGAATGTGAGGACAATAATGGTGGTTGCAAGAAACACTGTAGGAATGATTTTGGTACATACCAGTGCTACTGTCCTGATGGTTTTGAGCTGGATGAAGATGGACTCTCTTGCATTCGTGAGTTAATTCTGTTTTATTTCCTTCATTACAATAATATGCTCACTCAATAAGGACAAGTCCTTACTTTGATAGTATTTCAACTGATTATTTGCCAATAATTTCAATAACCATACTAAGATTTGTGTTTGCAATTTTGCACAGTTGCTATAATAATATGTTTTACCTCCCGATCCATGAGCAGAGTTTGATCCATTGAAATTATTAATATTCTTATCACCAATAGATCCCAGCTCTGACTGCTCCGAACTCCCTACACCTGGTAATGGTACCAAAAATTGCACTAGAACTTCCTTTGGTCTCAGTTGTGATCTGGCATGCAACAATGGGTTTGAGTTCTCCGGCAGTTATGATGTTTCCCCACAGACCTGTGTTGATGGCATATGGCGATATGATCTTGACAACAAGGAAATACCGGATTGTGAAGGTTTGCTTGTATACTGTGTACTTGTAGGATAGTTACACATTCGTCTCACTTCAAACATTATAAAGAAAATTAAATTACAGTAACTATAATAATGAAATTATTATTACGAAAGATGGTCAGCTGTATTATAGTCTCTGCCATGGTAATGTTTGACCTGCAAAAGTCTAACTCACATAAACTTATGCATTAACACAGAGTACATACTTGACTATTTATATAATATTCAGTCTTCAACTATTAAACATTACATGACCATAATATGTGATTTTATGATTCAGTACAGTGAAACCTTGCTAATCCGACACCTCTATAATCCAACATTCTCCCTATTCCGACCATTATATGAGGTACACTCATCATATATAAGTATGGTAAGAGGCACTACATAATCCAACAACCTCCTAATCCAACATTATTCTCAGGTTCCATTGAGTGTCGGATTAGAGAGGTTTCACTGTAGTAGAATGGGAAGAATGAATAAGAGTGATGAACCATAGGAACAAACTCACAATGAATTTTGAAGTTTTGTATAAAATGGTCTAACTAGGATGTACTGCTATTTTTCCTGTGCAAAAGTGCAGCATGGTTCAAAACTGTATGCGTAAAAAGTGTTAAGCATTTTAGTGAATGCAATGGTACTAATGGATCTTATTCCATTTATAAGTCTTGTGGTAAGAAATCCTAATGTCATACACATTGTTGTAGTTTTCAGGTGATAGCTGATAGATTTGTAACTTTGCTCCTTATTTCTCCATCTTCCAGTTGTTGAAGACACTTGGTTCAACTTTGACACTTTCCTAGATGATCTTGGGGATTGTGATCCTTCAGCAGATTATGATACTAATTCTAGCGACTTGTTTGGACCACCGTCTGGATTCGGTTTTGGATCGTCATCTGCTGATTGTGACACCGGATCTAAAAAAAGATCTGCTGGGAGCCTTAGAGTACGTCTGACACTGTCTTTAAGAGTACCTCGCCAATGTGTCAGCCTCAGCTGTCGAAGAGCAGAACTGAGGAAGCTGTACATCAAAGCTGTGCAATTACGTACTCTGGTCAGGCAAAACAAAGCCCGTGTGACAGTTACGAACAGAAACACTTCTGCAAGTGTAGTTGTTCCACTCACTGGGGATTTGGACCTGCGAAGAGGAAGACTGAGCATGTCTTGCGATCCAGGCTCAATTCTTGTGAAGGAAATTTGTGGTCAGTATTGCAAATGTTAGATATTATAATACAGATAGATAGTTAGATACAGCTAATGACACACCCTGTGGGTTGAAATGTTTACAGTTGTGATGAAAACACTGAGTGCTTTTCTGACAAAAATTTCGCATGATGTAAAACCATTATTTGTTGGATTATGTACAATAATCTCATGTTTCATTCTTGACTGTATAGTTCCCTGTGGTCAAGGCTATTACTACAAAGGTTCTACTGCACCAGCCAAATGTGAGCCATGTCCCTTCAACACCTATCAAGATGGATCTGGACGTAGCTCTTGTAAGAAATGCCCTGAGGGGACATATACTAATAAACAAGGAAGCAAGTTCGCAGACTCATGTTTGAGTGAGTACGTTTCCATGTGTGATATATTGATGATTAGTTTATGCTACACTTGTCATACTGTTCTCAGGTAGCCTTGTGCTATTTAGACAAGATGCTTACATGTGAACTTATAATTGCATTTTATGTCTATCACAAACTCCCTCGTATACTTGATCTAACTGTGGAATATTCATATATATATATATACTATAATATTCTCACAATGATATCATGTACGTTTATGGGAGTATGGATTGCTATGTATTGTATATAAGAAGCAAATAAGAAATTTGTAGTACATTGACTCATACATATACTAAGGAATGAGAATAAACCATTATAGGTGTTTCTGCTGCAGCTGTACTTGCTTTCAAATGTATATTAAATGATGTGTTAAAGTATGTGTATACTTTGGTGAAGTGTGACACACCTTTCTTCTTGTCAATCAGCACCATGCCAACCTGGTACTTTCTCCGAGACGGGACTCTCCCCGTGTCAAAAGTGTCCAATTGGTACTTATCAAAATGTATCTAGAGCTAATTTTTGCTATTTTTGTGACTTTGGATTGGTCACGGATGAAGAAGGTGCCACCAGTGTGGATGACTGTGGTATGTTATATAACTCTCAGTAGTTTTCATCCTCATTAATATTGTATCATTATCATTAATTCCAGTTATATTTTAAAACATATAGGATGTCCCAATGGTACATATTGGCAGGACTGCTCGAGGAACTGCACATGTGGTAACGGTGGAAAATGTAACATTGATGGAAAATGTGACTGTCCGAGAGGATGGACTGGTCCAAATTGCCTTATGCCAAGTAAGGACAAATCACATTTATTATTATTCAGGCATTTGAGCTCACTGGAATGAAAAATATAGACAGCTTGTACTACTATTTATAATTAATAAGCAGTTACATAATCAGTTATCAAGAGGGATATCACCTTAAAAATTATTATAATATGATTGCATATAGTAGCAGTTATAGCTGACACATATGCTATCTATATTATTTTAATATCCTTCATAATAATTTTGGTATCTAAGCCAATGTGCTTTAACCAGCACAATTAGCATTATGATCAACTTTAGAATTCATCATGTGTAGTATATGTCACAATTGATGTTGGTTTATTGCAAATACTCTGCATTATTTGGTACATTCATGCAGATCCAAATTCCGAATGTCAAGATACATATTTTGTCAAGTTCATCAACAACTATAGAGCTATACAGAAAAGACAGATCCTTTTACTCAGTGCTGATAAAAAAGCAGACATAGACTTGTTTGCTGGAAATGAGAGAAACACTTCTCATGTAGTCAGTTCTGCATTCCAATTGGATTCATATAAAGTTGCAAATGTGTCCATTAGTGCTGACGTTCCATTTGTTTACCAAGTCTCCTTATATCCTTACGACAAACCTGTATTTCTTGGATACAACAGTGAGTTTGGAAGCTCTGATGCATTCTGTGGTCTCCCAGTACAATTCCTTGCAGAAGATGAATGTGAAGAATATCGTGCCATTTCAACTGCTGTCCACCCATCTATGAGGAGAGGCTTCAATAGTACAGTATTAGTCATCGGGTCCCAGAAAAGTACACGTATAGAGGTAACACTTACTCAGGATGCTGTAATCACAGTCAGGACTACTGGGCAAGTAAACAAAGTCTTAAAAGGCAAGAAGTCAAATTTCACAATTGACAGGTATGATATCATCCAGATAAATTCTCAGGAGGACCTCACTGGGACCAAAGTCAAAGCCTATCGTCCTGTGACGGTGTACAGCGGACATGAATGCGGGAACGTTCCTAGTAATATTTCTGGATGCGACCACATGGTGGAACAACTGCCCCCAGTCAACGTCTGGGGACACCACTACATTGCTACTCCTTTTCTTCAGCGGACAGTCGACAGTTTTGTAAAAGTTGTAGTTGCTGAAGAAAATACCACCTTCAACATGGTATGCGTCAGTCCGGAAGGAAACATTACGTACATGGACACTATTGGGCCTTTAAACAGTGGGGAATTCTACGAGTGGTTTGTGCCTGCCCAAGAGTATCTTTACATCTACTCCGACAAGCCTTTGATGGTGGTGCACTTCATCACAGCCAAGCAGAAGGATGATGTTGGTGATCCGTCAATGATTGTGCTTCCCAGCACGGAAAACTTGGTGAATAATGTTACCTTCTTCAGTTTAGACCTTGGGGTTCATTCATTCGTCCATTTTGTCAACGTCATCATTCCAGAAGTCTACAGTAACCCGGATTTTATAATTTTGGACGAAGATCCCCTAAGCACCTTCGAGTATCATTCTTTCAGTCTCGCTAGTGCATTTGGTGATTTTGTGATCTACCGCATCCCGTTAGACCCGGGCTATCACACCATCCATCACACCAATCCTAAGGCCGGATTCATATTGACAGCATATGGGCTAGCCAGAGGTGCCTCATATGGCTATTCTCCTGTAATGAACCAAGGTGAGATGATCTATCTCTGTTTATCATTCTAATTCTGTTGCTCAATCTGTAATTAATATGCGTTTATCTTCGTTTTACTAGTGATGTCATGTGAGAGGAAGTTGAAGTCATTCTAATAGTCACATGAAGGATAGTATTCAAGATAGACTGTGTGATGTGTGTCTAATATCATAGGCTAACAATTATAGATTTGAAATTAATGCTGTTGAGTTGTAGTGTGTCATTTAGTACTAAGAAACCCCCAAATATCTGCTAAAGTGTGTTTAACAATATTATGTATATTGTTATTATAATAATGTAGATTAATCATTAGTATTATTTAGTTAATCACTTTAATTAATTTTGCATTCAATCTGAAACTCGTTACAGTTCGTGTTGGATTAATTTCACATGTCCAATCCAATCAAATACTGATTATATGTAGCTAGGATCATGATACAAAGACATAATATTATACATCTGGACTTTACCACCATCATGCATAACCTCAGTTGTCTCATGATTGCACAGTTGGTAAGGTTGTACATAGTACATTATAGTTGCATTGCTGAAGGATAGAATAATTTAAAAATTGGAGTAAAAGAAAACAAGTGTATACTATGGAGCTCTCGAGTCTCAATCAATTCTCTGGATCACATTGAGCAACTGCATGAACGAATAAATAAAATTACATGACATTGTATTAGAAACACATGATATGCAATGTATTGTACATTTTCTGGTTTCTTGGTGAATGCAAAGTCGAATCATCAAATGTACACAAGGATACATGTGTGATAAGTAACCGCACGTGTATATACACTGAAACCAATAACGTGACACATTATACACCATACCTTGATGGTATCCCATTGAGTAGCCATAGGATGCATCCCTGGTGAACCCATACACCATCAGTCCAAAGAGCCGTCCAAACATGCTGTGCTGGAGATGATGGTATCCCTCACCCACGGACATGCGAACGACAAGGTACGTCTTGTTCGATCCAAAATCAAGGACCTGGTGAGATGTATCCTTCAGTTCAATTGGACTGCCATCTATCATTACAGGTGTGTCTAGGTATCCCCCTTTGATAACAACAGTGACAAAATGATGGAATCTGTGATCTGTTGTGTCAATGCTGATGAAAGAAACATTCCACAGTGATTTGTCGACATCAGGGACTAGCAACATAAATGGAGCCCCAATATCTTCATTCTCTCTAGCCATACTGAACTGAGCTACAAGGACTGGTTGATTTGCTGACACACGGCAGTAACTGCTACGTTGAAGTATAAAATGGTAACTTTCCCCAGACCCAATGGTAGCCACTTTATCAGGCACAGTTTTATCGTGGTTCATGCTATAACATTGTATGTTAATCACTGTATTGGCCCTAGCTGCAACTACTTTCACATGGCTCCCAGTTGTTCGGCCCAGAAATGGACTCAGGATATACTCGGTACCCCATGTTGAAGTTGGAGGGAGCTGTTCAACAAGGATGTCACACTCGCCAACCCTACATTCAGCATCAGATTCTGTGAACCTACACTCATGCCCACTGAACATAGATAGTCCAGACGATGATGTGATTCGCGTTCCTGTCAAATCACCCACTGATGTTATTGTAAGCGTTTCGTATTTGTCCACGATGATACTATGGGTTTTATCTCTCTCATAATACGAAGCATTCTTGCCACCAACAATAGCTGCATCTACTGATAACACAATGTCGACAGAAGTGCCATCTTGACTGCCAATAATTTGAATAATGCCGTCATGTTGCCCAGTATAGTGGGGATCGGTTGCCAAGGAAACTGCTATATATTCTTGAGGAATACCTGGGTCAACAGGTATACTACAAAAGGCATCCACACTTTTAAATTCTTCGTTAACTCCAATCACTTCAATGGAGCAGTCAGGAGTGGCATTGATCTGACTGATAGCAAAGTCCTCAACTGGAAGTTCCAAAGTTGTGTACTTCAATGGCTCTATCTCCCCCTCAAGAGGTTCTGTTGGACTTCCCATCCTCATTACCTGGATTGAGGTCAGAACCGGAACAGACTTTGATAAGAGGTATATCTTCCTAGAGTTTCTCCTCCTGTAGTTCTTCAAGAATCCAACATAATAAATGCCTGCATGGGAGAACGGAGGTAAGCTATTTTACTAGAAGGATGTAATGCTATGTACGTACATTGTCAATCATAGCCAAAATGTCAAAGACTATGCAGGACTACACTAATTATAAAGTATTACGTACATATGTTCAACCATATTCTGAAAACAATGGTCTGTAGCGACAGCTAAAGGCAAATTATTGAATTTTTAAGGTGCCAAACTGTCTGTTTTGCGTTTTGTGCATCACTTGTGATTTGGATAACCCGCCAAACACACTCATTGGACACAATTTTCCAACATGAATTGCAGATTAACAGAATCCACAGTGTGTGGAACATGGAATCTATGCATAGTCAGTAGCTGATGCAGGTGAGTGCGCATCAGCTTTACACACGCGTTAGCAATGAGAATAGGATAAATTCACTGACTTTCAAACTCCATGTCATCAGGTTCAAATTCATCACAACCTGCACCTCCATAAGAAGAATGGGGATCAGTACAGATCCTTGAATCGTCCTCGGATCCATTTTCGGTCCAACTATGATAGACTACGCATACAAATAATTGATAAAGTTACCTCAATAGCATGATCGAGACAGCATCAATCTTTCCACCGCTTTCATAATAAATTGTAACAATCAATTACACACAATATACAAATATCAGATTCAAACATAGAACAATGAACCGAACTTACCATCGCTCGAATCTTTCTTGGTTTGAACACACGCTGTAAAGATGATCAGGAAAGAGATTACTGACGACCCAATAGTACCAGCCATTTTAATAGGTAGTGAAATAGGGAGGTAAACTATATATTAGGAACATTGCGGGTCTTCGTGTACCGCAAAGAAGCCAGAACAGTTTGTATGTGTCGCCCGAAATTGAAGCAGCCAACAACCCGCTCCATTTTGATCAGCGTTTGCACGTGACCTAGTCAACAAAAAATGGCGCACTGCATCCAGCCATTAGTCTCGCGTCGCCTGGACCCGCTTCTCGCCTCCATTTTTTATGCTGACGTCATAAGGTGAAATGGAGGCGAGAAGCGGGTCTAGGCGACGCGAGACTATCCAGCCATTGAAGCAGATTTAGAATAGACATACGCCATGATAGCATGATGTGGGAGAGAGCGAATGAATAGATCTACAGTCTACAATGACTGCGATAACTGGGCAGCACATATTTTAACAAAAGCCATTGATAGTGGCTTTTGTAAAGGATTGATGGATTATCTACCACGAGGAATTTGCGCGATGTCGGTTTTTGCGTCTGAAGTATCCTCCGTGATCTCACAGCTTTAAAAAGCGTTAGTGGATCTTTGGGCGCGATATATGTCATAGGCTGCATAAAAAATTCATATGTGTTATGTCCTCTCCGTACATGTGTGTGTGTGAAAACGCAGACTGATGTGACAATGTCCTGTTCTCGACAATAATCACGACACGATTTCCTTCAGTTAGGTGAGAAAGTATGCTATGTATAATATACCCTTAATTGAGGGTCCAATCGCTATGCCTTGTTTTGTACATGCCTAGTGTTCAATGCTACGTATGTACAAATGCAGAGTATGTACAGTATGTTCAGTATGTCTATGTACGAGTGCAGTGTATGTACAAATGTATGTATATATGTATGTATCCATGTGTCTCTATTTACATCTTTGCATGTACATGCACTATATGTGCTTTGTGTGGGAAGATTATTATTATCATATTACAACATCAACTGATTTTTGCTTTTTGCCACTCTACCACAGTGGTTCTAGCTTCAGTGCTCCATACCATTGTCTCCAGGGAGTCCACCTGTTATCGACACTTTTATCGATCTTGCTGCCGCCCACTCTTGTGCATTCTTCGAGGCATTTAAATGCCAGCCATCTCCATAAGGCTGCATAATCAGAAGCCCCACAGCTGCATTCATATCCCAGCAAAAGAAAGAATGCATTTCAGCATTCCCAGGCAAGTGTTGGCTTATATAAAATACAGCACTGAACAGGGTATATCAGTTATATCTTTATTGGTGCCACAGTGGTCTCTCTGTGACTCTTATTGGTGTGTACGGTTTTCATTGTGTAGTGTTTTCTGTTGTATTCTACTCGGCCTTTGGAACAGTTGGTGGAGTCAACAGCTGGTCCAGTGTTATGCTTTGCAGTAGGAGGATTGGGTTGACCATCCTCTGTGTCATTTCTTGTATACTTCTTTCCGAACTACATTATGCTCAAGGTGAGTTCTGGTGTACCAGAGTAAAGTGGAGTGGGTATATATTTGAGGTTAACAGAGCATCCATTACCTGTACAGAAACAGTGTAGTGTACACTTTAGCACTAGCTGTGATTATTCCTAGTTATGTATTGGTGGGTTGGCTAATCCTGTCAGCATGTACATGCATATATAATGAGCTCACATGGAAGGCTGGACACTACCTAACGTTTATTTCTCACTCTCTTCATATCCTACTCAATTGGGAGCTTAAAACACTACTTGTCAATAGCCACTGAATGATTCAAGTACAGTTTGACACCCACTTACATGTAGAATTCTTAAGATAGTCTCAGTGAACTCTACTTAATGCCCCCACGTGTATGTACTGTAATTGTACACTAACAAAATAATGTACGTAGTTTTGGTTTTACAGCATTGTCAATCTGGTTCTTGATATCAACAGTGGAGCCTTCATGTTTGGGCAGCTTTATAATCCGCCATGTTTGTAATCCAACCCAATTCCCAGGACTGTCCATGCATCACCCTAACCAATATACTGCAAAGCATCCATTATACAGCAACCCTTGTAATCTAGCATTCTACAGGTTGCCCATTTGGTGTCAGTTTATCCAGTTTCTCTGTTCTGCTATTTTTCTTGCAGGTAAGCTATGTAGCAGTCACCTAAGGTCGTATTACAGGAACAAGAGGTCTCCACAGACAGAACAAATTGTTAGACTTTTGTTCAAGTGGCTCTCCACTGGAACAAATGGCTCCTACCCTCGACCTGAGCATGATGTTGATTCTGCTTCAGATTTGTACTCTGCGTTATCAGAACTTCAGCTAGTTTCCACGCCGAGCCAACTGGCCTACAGTAACCTCCTTCAGTCCATGTCCGACATTGCAACATCTAGGAAAAGCAACTGTGTCCAAGGAGACTTGGCTAGACCACGGATACACCGAGTTGAATCCACCATTTCCAAACTTCAGAGGCTACTCAAGACTGAGGGGTACTCTGTAAAGATTCGAGAATACTTTAGTTACTTGATGTGCGTGGCATTTCGTTTTGGTGTGCTTGGGCCTTCTCTCAAGCAGACGTTGGATATGGGCCAAACTATGGTGTATGATGCACTGACAGAGTTTTTTGCCTCAATTATGAAGGATCCCTCTCTACTGGCACAGATTTTAGGCACGTCTTTTCTCCCACCAAGCCTCGGGATTGTGGTTAGCTTGCATTCTGATGCCAGGCAGATTGGCCACTTACAAGCCATTGCTGGCAGCCTCATTGTGGAGGCTGATGGTCTGGTTCACTTCTTTCTGTTTCAAACCATCAGTAGTACAAGTATGTGCATGTGTGTGTGTGTGTGTGTGTGTGTGTGTTTGTGTGTGTGTGTGTTTGTGTGTCTGTGTGTGTGTGTGTTTGTGTGTGTGTGTGTTTGTGTGTCTGTGTGTGTGTGTGTTTGTGTGTCTGTGTGTGTGTGTGTTTGTGTGTCAGTGTGTGTCAGTGTGTGTTTGTGTGTGTGTGTCTGTCTGTGTGTGTGTGTGTGTTCGTGTGTGTGTGTGTGTGTGTGTGTGCGTGTGTGTGTGTGTTTGTGTGTGTGTGTCTGTGTGTGTGTGTGTGTGTGTGTGTGTGTGTGTGTGTGTGTGTGTGTGTGTGTGTGTGTGTTTGTGTGTCAGTGTGTGTTTGTGTGTGTGTGTCTGTCTGTGTGTGTGTGTGTGTGTGTTCGTGTGTGCGTGTGTGTGTGTGTGTGTGTGTGTGTGTGTGTGTGTTTGTGTGTGTGTGTCTGTGTGTGTGTGTTTGTGTGTGTGTGTGTGTGTATGTGTGTGTGTGTTTGTGTGTTGTACAGTATTGACACACCAGTTGTATGTATTTTATCAAACTTTACATATCCTGCCTAATGTGATTCCCTCCGTATGTACATACTGGTATTCACATATGTACAGTACATATAGGATGTACATATTTATACACTCCATACATTAGGTATGGATGATGGTTTATCAGTGTGTGCATGTATGGAAACATGTACTCCTTGAAACTTTGACCATTTTCCTCAGATCCTATACCGGAACCTTCTATGCACCGACTGTCCAATCCACCGAGATTACGCAAACTGCAAACAACAATTGATGAACTCTCAAGTATTCCCCCGGGAGGGAATTGTTCTGAGCCTTGCCTGGGCCCTCTTCTTGCCGTCATAGAACAGTCTCGTCTTCATTCCACCATTGTTCTCATGACTAGTGTCCCACCGAGTGATGCCGACCAGTTTGCCCTCGTTATGGACCTTGCAAGGCTCAAGGACATCAAAATACACTTCATCCTCTCCAAACCTTTGTGCGGAGGCGACCTGCAGATCCACGTGGACCTGGCACAGCACACAGGAGGAGCAGTGTTGACGTCATTTAGCAAGTTTGTGGACTTTTTCACCTTTCAACAGTCGTCAGGCATTTCAGTGAGTCCTGTGCACCTCATATTGGTATACAATAAAACTGTTTTTCTCTGTAGTGTGACCATATTTTGTCTTTTCGTCTGCTTGTGCAGCGGTTGGTATGTACAGTATTATATGCCCTACAACATTGTATATACGTATATGTACGTACGTATATACGTATACCTTGTGTACGTGACTATAACACAACAATAGATGCGTACATAATATAATACGTACATGCAGTAAATACAGTATATGATTGCTGACATGTTTTTATATTATATTATATACGTACGTCCATGTACATACAGTACATACTGTACCTACGTATATACACATTACACACAGTGCATGTGTGATCTGTTTGTATGACATACAGTACACGCACGCATGCACACATACACGCGCCCACACAAACACGCACACACACACACACACACACACACACACACACACACACACACACACACACACACACACACACGCACACACACGCACACACACACACACATGCACGTGTGTACGTACGTATGTACTTGTATACCAGTGGTTATCAGCATTAAAGGTACCTCTGTGTGTGTCTATTCTGTAAATGCACTGTTGCGTCCTGGATGCTAGAAGATTTTACAATTGTACAACTATTCCAAGCTGTATGTGATGTGTGTATGTACAAATGAAGCATACTTTATGAGACTGCTCACATACTGGCACATTGTAATACAGTCGTGAATGTGATGTGTCTTTGCTTATTTGTTACGTGCCATCCGTGGAATGTATGTGATTGTCTGTTATCTTGTTGCCTGTGTGCGAGTGTTGCTTGTGTGTGAGTGTTACCTGGGGTTGTAGCATTTTTCACACTCGGTGAATTTGTGGAATGTGGTCATGTGTGACCATCGTTGCAACTGGGTTGACCGGCAACCATGTCATTTACACTGTCAGCCACACCAAAAGTCCTCTCACACCAGTGGTGTAGGATTCATGGTCCTCTAACCACCAATTTGTCGGATCTTCAGTCCTTCAACACCTAGCTATGCTATTGGGTAGTAAATACTTCAACATCAATGTTGCTCGTGTTAAATATGGCTGCACCGATTGGCCATTTGAGAAATGTCTACTCTAGATGGCCAAAATGGAATCTCAAAATGAAACCAACGTATAAAACATGTATAAAACATAATTTGTTGTACTGTATAATATGTAGGTACGTATATGTACGTATATAAAGGTGCTCACTTATGTATGTATGTAGATGGTGTACTAAAAAGTATATTTTCAATGTACGTATGTGCTTCATGTACTTATGTACTTGCATTCATATGTCATAGCTGAATTCTTTTCTAGGGTCCTCTAACAAATGCCCCCCAGGGTAAGGGTCCGATTCAACTAGCAACAAATTGTCGCAGATTCACTGTTACCACCCTTGACGAAATGGTACTTCTTACCTTCTTCTCTGAAGTAAACCAGACTCTTCTCCTCCAAGATCCTGATGGGCAGGTCACCACTT
This sequence comes from Chondrilla cf. caribensis, assembly GCA_964020155.1. NCBI lineage: Eukaryota > Metazoa > Porifera > Demospongiae > Chondrillida > Chondrillidae > Chondrilla > Chondrilla cf. caribensis. The sequence goes on from OZ026553.1 coordinate 3,287,114, forward strand.
ATCAGATGAACCAGTATTTGAACATTTCCTTGGACAACCCTACCTCAGGCAACTGGGTGGCCTGTGTACATGGAGGTTCTTTTGAGTTGCTTGTCAGTTTCCCTCAGATGTACGATTCTTCTGTAGAGTATTTGCGTAGTCGGAACGGACGATTTGAAGTGGAACCAGAGGCTTCAGGTAAGGATATGATCATAATACTGATATGCACACCTATGTATGTTGCCTACTCATACGTACGTACATACGTATGTATGTACACATATGTAACATGGGCCATTACAATGTAGACATGGACAATGTGTACAGTACGTGTATGTGTACGTGTTTCTGTTTGGGAGAATGTACTCATGGTCTGTATGTTGTCTCACCTTGAGTAAGAATCCATTTCCTGTGTTTCCTTCCTAAGGGGGATATTAACGGCATGCATCCTGATTAGCCACTTGCACATGCACACACACACACACGCACGCACGCACGCACGCACGCACGCACACACGCACACACACACACACACACACACACACACACACACACACACACACACACACACACACAGATACACGTACACACACATGTACACATCTGATATAGTGGCATTTCCACACATTCTTTGTATGCGTTGGTGCAGGATGTAACAGACACAAGCTAATCATCCAATCCCCACGACATAAGCTGATTGGTTCTGAGTGTCCACTGCGTCTGCATCTTGTTCAACGAAATGGTACCATCTATGACGACATTGAACTCCTTAACTGTGGTCCCTTCCTAGAAGCACGAATGAACCTGGCTCCAATGTCACTCATCTTCAGGGTCAGTGGATGCGACGAGCATGAGAACAAATTTGAGAAGAATCTCATTGCCCCCTTCTTCAAACCAACAGTTGCCATGGTTACCATGAGACGGGCACCTTCTTCCAGAACCAGCAGAAGAAGTATAATCCTGAAGGGGGAGGAGCTTGTGACAGTGAATTACGTCATTGAGAGTTCTGAGCTGGAGGAAATTAGAGTGACGTTCAAGATAAATAAGAAGAAATTTAGTGCAAGGTACGTATGTACGTATGTACAGTACCTCAGGTGTAATTATTGCACTGGTAGATGTCTTATACCTAGATAGGATTCTACACTAGGTCACCAGTGATGTGTATACATATATTTACGTACAGTACGTATATAGCACGTGCTTTCAGAGCACTGTATTCTACTTGGTTTGGAATATTCAATTACAAATGTGTACCCATAGGTATGTATACCCATAGGTAGCGTAGTGGAGATATAATGCTATTCTTTGGTTGCAGTGTATAATATGCCTTCTTGTATACTTTGATGTATTTCATGCATGTACATACATGTGTACATACATGCACATTCTTGCATTGTACAGACACACACATGTACTGTACAAATACATACACCCATCAATTTTATACAAGCGCATACACCTATACATTACTGGACAAATATACATGTACTGCATAGACAGACACACATCCACATGTACATACGTACTTACACATACACACGTACATATACTGCACATGCACAGTATATGTACATACATATGCATATATACACATGAACATATACTGTATACGTAGACACAAGTACTGTATAGATACAGACATGTGCAGTTACTATACAAAAACGGACACATGTTCATACCTACAGACACACACACCCGAATTTCCACACACATCTCCACTGTTTCCACATGCTCATGTGCTGTCTTTTCTATTCAGAATACGTCAATTCCCCAATGAAGTGGTAATTCCTCCACGAGGACGCCGGATGGTGTCCTTTACATACATTACAAAAACTATTGCATCCAAAAAGAATGGTAGAGTGAGGTTTATCACTAAAGTTGTTACCAAGTCAAAGGATGTGAAATTTGGATGTGCTTTTTGGGAACATTTTCAGCTAGAGAAGGTATGTAATGTAACAGTTGAGTACTTCACGACAGTGGGACCTGTCTAGATAGTGTCTACCTGTTTAATGTGACTACCTGTGGGACCTCATGTGCATTGGAACCTGTCTAATGTGGTCACCTATGGGACCTCATGTACAATGGGACCTGTCTAATGTGGTCAGCTATGGGACCTCATGTACAGTGGAATTGGTCTAATGTGGTCACATATGGTACCTCATTTCCTTGGCTGTATTCACACTTCTTGTGTGCGCTAATTTGCCTTTTAACCCTCCTCAGTGTACATGCATGCCCTAATTGATATACATGTGTACACTTCTCGTGTGCACTTATTTGCCTTTTAACCCTCCCCAGTGTACATGCATGCCCTAATTGATGTACATGTGTGTATATACAGTAAAATATTGTGCTGTATATGCATCTCACATTCATGCAACTTACATGTATATAATATTATTTATCTATGCATCATCATTCATTCATCTATTCATCTATAAGTAAACTATTATATTTGTGACCGAAAATTTATAGTAGATAGTAGATATATGTATGTAGCTGTGAAGGGTGGGTGTGTTTGTCTGTGGAGTTCTTAACTATAATTCCGACACTTGTTTCTCAAACATCCGCTGCAGGGCATCAACCAGTGCGGCTGCAGAAATGGCGGGAGGTGTGCGCGGATATTGGCACGTGACAGACAGACAAGAAACGAACAGTGCTTGTGTTCAAGACTGTTCACGGGACAGTTCTGTGAGGAGAGGCGATTTACTGGACAGGGTATGTCCGTGCATGAACACGTGCATTAACCTGGGATGTACTCATACACATTTCCATATACATAAGTGTATGCATACATGCTATTGTAATTAGAACATATGTACATACGTAGTTGTCATATATACGTACGTACATACATACTTGGTAGTTTATGAGTAACTATGCATGTACGTAATATGTTGTATGTGTTGATCCCTATATGTATGTACATATGGTACATACATGCAGATGTAGGAATTATTAACTAACTGGGTGTAATACACCTTACAGTATACCAGCCAGGTTTCATCACAAAGTATACTAGCTAGTTGGGTTTTATTACATCGTACAATAACCAGTTGGAGTGTATACTTGATTTACATATGCATCTCGGAGATGTATGTGCACATGTACCTGTGTGGAGGTCAGCATATATCCAGGAGGATGGACAGCAGGCATGCACACACACGTGCACAAACGTAATGTTGAGTGTGTGTGTATTTTCTTTTGTCATTCATGCCAAATGTGCAGAAACACATGCTTGCATATGTAGTAGAAATACCTTCTTCTACCAACTGTGGTGTTTACCTGATCCTCGGAGTAAAAACGGAATGGAAAACCTATGTGTTTCACTATAGGTGTGGAGTCTAGGCGGTTTTATGAATTGTACAATGCGTCTGTATGTACAGTGAATTCTCGTTAATCCGTCACTGCTTTCTCTGCCAAACATTTTAATCTGCCGCAATGCCCAATACTATTATATTAGACAAGTACTGGTGAATATCCAGTCAATCCACCAAACTTGTTAATCCACCATATCTTTGGAAAACGAAGAACACCAGAATAATAAAAATTCACTGTACATATGTTCTTCTAACTACCATTAACTTAACACACATGCACAGCATATTTTCTTGTAATTTGATTCATATGTAGTGCATTATCACATCTGGTAGAATCCCAACCATCCCATTTTCTAAATTCCACCCTGTGAGCTGTTCACACCTGATTCCTCTGTATCACGTTTCACCGACACTGTAAACACATTCCTTGTGTACCTTTGTTGAGTGGCACTTCAGTAGTGTACATACTGCACTTGTGGTTCTCACCTCATCGTTACCTGCCCAAACCTTCAAGTTGGCTGTGTACACTGGTCCTTGAATGTCGTGGAGGTGATGCATACCTCGGTAGTTGTCACTAGGAGGATTGAGGGTCTCTTGGTGTACTAAAAATTGTACAGAACCTTATATTCCAAAAGATCAAGTTTTGTGCCCTGTTGCAGGTGAAGCTTTAACTAGGGGGTGCATTTACCCGGGTACCAGCCCATCACATTGCTAACATTTGGCAATTCATCTCTGCTATTCATATAACTCTTAGCCTTCTTTCCTGTGAATCGTTTGTGTCTTCTACTGTGTCTTCCTGTTTGCAGTGGGGATATGTATATTATTCTCCCTAACTTTCTCTCCTCCACTACTGAATTTGAAAGTCTCTCCAGTGTACATTTCTCACTTCCTATCCACATTACAATGATGAATAAGTACAGTAAGTATATAAGAAAAATCTCTAGCCACAGAAATTGTATTACACCAAACGTTTTGACAGCTGACTGCTAGCTTTGTCAGTGCTAATTGCAGTCTTGATGTAGTGTATTTTTAAAAGGAGGGTAGTTTAGCTAGGTGACATCTTATGGATACATTCAATCGAAATCTTTAGCCCTAGAAATTTTATTACTCTAAACCTTGTTGTAGCTGACTGCTACGGTACCTAATGCATACCACTGACAAAGGCAGCAGTTAGCTGCCAGAACATTCTGTGTAATATGATTTCTGTGGCTGGAGATTTCCATTAATCCATGAGATGTCTCCTAGCCGAATAACCCTCTTTCCAACAGTACCATAATTTTGCAATGTTAAAAAGAGGCCTATCCCTGCTGATAACAGCATTATAGTTCCGGGGTTGTCCTCATGCACAGGTACACCATGAATGTGTACAATACTGATCTAATTACAGGGTTGTCCCCGCTCATAGCATTGTTAGGAGTCTCAGCATTGTTCTCACAATCACACATTATATGTGTACAATGCAGGTTCAATTACAGGGTCATCCTCACCAACATGCTTATATTCTATGTTAAGGTCTATCAACATAATCTACCTTCACCCTTGTGGTGTGTATACGTATAGTATGGTAGTAAGATCTATCTGGATTATGCTTGACTGTATTTTCAGGACATAATCAGTCATACGCAATATTGTTCGACACACAACTTCGTTCGTGGAATAGTTTATTACATCTATGCTTCCAAACTTGCCATTTTAGACTAGTGTAATAAATAATTATTATTGGAAACTCATAATCGAAGTATAAATTGTTGTGATTATTCTGATAATGATGCCCATTATCACCATATAGGTTTTGCCGTTATCCCACCGGCCTAGTGTGTACAAATGATGTTTTCAGCTACTGTGTGTATGTACATACGTACATATGTACAGATATTGTAATTATGTAGCTACTACGCATGTGTATGTACATACGTACATTTGTACTGATGTTATAATTAGCTACTATGTGTATGCATATATTTTATATCAATTGTGAATTGTAATTGCACGTACGTATATCTCTCTTCTTATTCTGTCCAGATACACCAAATTGTACCAGAGAGTGTGAATTTGGTACTTGCATTGCCGACAGCACCTGTATGTGTAGTGTTGGATATACCGGACAGTACTGTGATGCTCCTGTGTGCTCCCAGCCTTGCATGAACGGAGGACTGTGTTTTGCTCCCAACCTGTGCGAATGTGCTGAAGGCTATAATGGTACTGGTTGTGAAAATCCCATTTGCACACAAGTTTGCGAGAACAATAGCACCTGTACAGCACCCAATGTGTGCACATGTACTAGTGGTTACACCGGAGGCAGCTGTAACACTCCAATTTGTACTCGTACATGCGTCAACGGGGACTGTACAGCTCCTGAAACGTGTACTTGTACTGTAGGCTACAGCGGTAGCTCCTGTGACCTCCCCGTCTGCTCTCAGCCATGTTTGAATGGAGGGTCTTGTGTTGGCCCTAATACTTGTGACTGTCCTGAAGGTTTTGAAGGGACTCTCTGCGAAACTGAAGTAAAACAAACTTGTTCTCCTTCTTGTAAGAATGGTGGGTTGTGCGTGCACAAGGACACTTGTGAGTGTGCTGATGGCTACACTGGAGACTCGTGCAAAACACCAATCTGTACCCGAAGGTGCGTCAACGGTGACTGTACAGCTCCTGACACTTGTACCTGTAACCCAGGATACACTGGTAGACGTTGCAACAGTCCAATGTGTAGTGAGCCATGTGTTAATGGTCGCTGTACTTCTCCCGATGTGTGTACATGTACTAATGGCTACACTGGAGGCAGCTGTAACACTCCAATTTGTACTCGCACTTGCGTCAACGGTGACTGTACAGCTCCTGACACTTGCACCTGTAACCCAGGATACACTGGTAGACGTTGCAACAGACCAGTGTGTAGTGAGCCATGTGTTAATGGTCGCTGTACTTCTCCCGATGTGTGTACATGTACTAATGGCTACACCGGAACCAGCTGTAACACTCCAATTTGTACTCGTACATGCGTCAACGGTGACTGTACAGCTCCCGAAACATGTACTTGTACTGTAGGCTACAGTGGGAGCTCCTGTGACCTCCCCATCTGCTCTCAGCCATGTTTGAATGGAGGGTCTTGTGTTGGCCCTAATACTTGTGACTGTCCTGAAGGTTTTGAAGGGACTCTCTGCGAAACTGAAGTAAAACTAACTTGTTCTCCATCTTGTAAGAACGGTGGGTTGTGCGTGGACAAGGACACTTGTGAGTGTGCTGATGGCTACACTGGAGACTCGTGCGAAACACCAATCTGTACCCGAAGGTGTATCAACGGTGACTGTACAGCTCCTGACACTTGTACCTGTAACCCTGGATACACTGGTAGACTTTGTAACAGTCCAGTGTGTAGTGAGTCTTGTGTTAATGGTCGCTGCACAGAACCTGAAGTATGCAGCTGCAGTTTGGGGTACACAGGTGCTAGATGCGAGGTTCCCATATGCTCCAATCCGTGTTTGAACAACGGCACTTGCATTGATGTCGATACTTGTGCTTGCCCACCGGAATTCATAGGCGATCAATGCCAGTTATTCGATTGTTCGTGTATGAATGGGGGAACCTGTAGCAGTGGAAGAATCTGTCAATGTGTGAATGGATATGGAGGAAATATGTGTGAAATACGTGAGTTTCAAGTGACAGTCACGTGTCCCCACTTCCACATGTACACCAGGCCACCGTATTGACTTACATACAATAAGACAATATCTGAGAGTGTATCTGTGAGTGCTTATGCAAGCAAAATGTGTAGATGATAATATTCTTCTACCTACATGGTGTAGTGTGTATGTATGTATGTGAATGTCCATACAAACACGTGCATGTGTGTATGCACCACACACACACACACACACACACACACACACACACACACACACACACACACACACACACAAACACATGCACCACATTCATGCACAAACGCACACAAAATGACGTATGTTACAAATGTCACCCTACAGCCTTGTGTGATCCTCCCTGTCTGAATGGAGGGACCTGCACTGATGAACACACTTGTGATTGTATATCATCCTCTTTTGAAGGAGATGCCTGTCAATGTGAGTTACCTTTCAGGGATGAGCAAATTCTTTGGCAGCAGTACATAGTATTATTGGTGAATAGATACGGTGTAAATTTTACTGCCTCATCCTGTCTCATTTCCCCCTCAGTTCGCATATGCTCTGACTATGACTATTATTTTGGATACATGGCTAACATCGATAAATTCCACTTCCCTGGCAAACTTCTCATATTTTCGCAGGAAGACGAAAATGTCAATGTGTCCATCCACAGACCAAAGACTGGCATCACAAGAGCTACTGTTGGACCAGATGCACCGTTTGTCCTCACCATAAACCCATCTGACCAGGATTATGAGATATCTTCCGATTCTGACAATGACAAAGGTTTATATGTCCAATCCCAAAACAGGAAGCGAATAAAAGTCCTAATGGTGAACGAGGCCCCTGGAAGCATTGGTGTAACTCCAGTGATACCGACTGTGTACAATACTAACGCTGGACCATACACCTTCTATCCTGTGAGTGTTGACACATTTAGAGCTCCAGATGGTTCGACAGTCGCAGGAGTTCAAAGTGCCGTTCTACTTGTGGGTACAGTTGACAATACAAGCGTCACCATGATTTCTCCGTACACTAAACTCTTCCTTGGAAGGCCTCAGTTTGCCAACCGCCCCTTCACGTTTGTCATTGATGAGGGGGAAACACTGCTTTACACTGATCGCAGAGATCTCACTGGAATCGTCTTTGAGAGCGATAAATGGATTACGGTCATTTCTGGGCATGAATGTGGAAATGTCCCTAGTAACCTTCCATTTTGTGATCATTTTGCCAAGCAAATGCCACCCACGCGATCGTGGGGGACAAAATTCGTCACTGGTGACCTAGCAACCAGAGAAAGTGGATATGTAATCAAAATGGTTTCAAGTCAGCCCAACACAGATGTAACCGTCACATTCTGGAACTCAAGTGTAGCTGTTAACTCTATGAGCTTTGCTCTGACTTTGAGTGGTTCTCATGAAATTGTGGAGGTACCAAGGGGTCTGGATTCCACCGTAGAAGCCACAAAGGAGATTCTGGTGGTCCAGTTTGCACGAGGACAAGGAGAGAGGACCATCGATGTGGGAGACCCATGCATGGCTGTTGTACCCAGCTCCGACCAGTACAGTGCAAGCATGAGGTTTACCACTGTTGGCAGCCAGACACCACTGCGTGACCGGACAGCTGTACATTCCATCAACTTGGTGGTTGAGGAAACCTGGGCTCAGCCAGACCAAATAGAATTGGACGACACCTCCTTGGCTGATTTGGGCGTGGTTGCAAGATGGGTGGAGTTCAGCACATCTCAACGCTATGCTATTTTTACTCACAGCATTTCAGTGAAAGGCATTCACAACGTCCAACACGTCAACCGTGATGCTGAAATGTCTCTGATGATATTTGGGTTTGCAGATAACTGGGGCTATTGCTATTCTTCTCTGGAAGAAGGTGAGTGTTTGGTGTTTGTGCTGAGTGTTATTGTCTTCGTGTCTGTTTACATTGTTTGTGTGTTTATTTATATATAGTCGTGATGGGAAGGGTGTGTTGTATGTATGTGTTGGCATGTTCATGTGTTTGTGTCCATTGTGTGTGTGAGTGTGTGTGTGTGTGTTTGTGCATGACCATGTACATATTAGTGTGTGTGCTAATGCATACATGTGTGTGTTTGTGCGTACAGTTAAGTGTGTGTGTGTGTGTGTGTGTGTGTGTGTGTGTGTGTGTGTGTGTGTGTGTGTGTGTGTGTGTGTGTGTGTGTGTGTGTGTGTGTGTGTGTGTGGTTGTGTGTATAATGTGTATGCTTAAGACATTGTATGTGTATACATGTTGTTTGTGTGACAAGTACTGTATATACATGTATATGTGTGTGTTACAAGCTTACTCTAAATACATTTCCTTTACTTTTAACACTCTACCACACTTTCCCAACACAGCTTTGAAGTGTTCCACAACCACAGGACCATAGCTGACTCATGTGGACGCTGTGTAGTGTGTAATAGTATGCTGTAGTTTCATATTTTTAACTATGGATTAAAAATTAGCTGTTATCAGTGAACATAATAGGATCGATTGCAAGGAAAAAATGTATTGAATTATTGCACAATATCCAATGAGAGAGTTTATTATTAATAATAATGTCAAATTCGTGTGCATTTTATAAAGATGATCCAGACAAAAGACGGCAGTTCTCGGAAACCATTCATACATTGAAATTGTCTCAAATCTCATGTATAAAAAATGAGCATTTTGCAGTTGTTTAGTTATTTTACTTATTTGTATAATCTTATTTATCCTGGGTAAGAGGCCTTTAGTCAATTGCAAAAGACTACTTTTTGGCACAGTAAATCAAAATAGGAAGTTAAAGTGTCAAATCTGAGAATAGACAAAGTCACGAAATCTGACCAGGTACATAATATATATTATCATGAAAACATTCATCAACAATGAGAAATATCATTAGTATATATCTTGGGAATTACACATTCGTAAAAGCTCAACGTTAAAGAACAAGTTGGGTTAACCGGAGCAACATACTGTCATATTGGTACACCATGGCTATTACAATGAGCTAGGCATAACCATCTCATTATACAGCAGGATATATAATATTATAGTCATTGCTGGTCCTTATAAGCCAAAATGGCCCCTGGACCTCATGCAGATCGATCTTATTATTGTTTAATTCTTTGCTTATATCTTATTTAGTATTTGGAACATGCCTGTATAATCAATTGAATGGTTGTAACGACATATTCTGTCTTAGTTTCATGGATTTGCGTATATCATTTGTTAGTGCATTTATCATTGATGTATTGTCATTGGACATAATGTAAGTGAATTTATTCATTATAATAATAGAGGATATACAGCTAGTGAAATCCTTGGAATCCTACTGCTGTTATCAGGACGGTCATGCCTTGATGTGCTCATTGCAATGGTGTACGTACCGGTAACAATACAGTATGTTGCCTCCGGTTAACCCAATTTGTTCTTCAACCATTTAGGAATGTGTCATCTCTATAATACGATTCGTTTCCAAATCCAGTAGGTTTTAAGTATGATGGGCGCTAATTGTGAATCTCGTGAAACGCCCTGGTAGGCGTTTATAGTGGAAGACACTAGTGGATTGGAAGAAGATTGTATGGTATATTAGGTCATGAGCTCGAGTGCGGCCAGTATGACTGGCCTCAGCGACGCAGACCGTAACATGAGTAAGCAAGCTGCCTTGAACTTTCTTGCTAAAAGCCTCGAGAAGAAAATATCAACCGAGAAAATGTCTTCTTCTCAGCCACCAAAAATCCCCGAAAGGCCTCAGAGTCAGTGGAATTTCAAAGAACAACTTTCTTCTTCTTCCAAAGAGACGTACAGCCAATGTGATGTCGAGATACCACCACTGGACAAGGAGAAATTGGCTTCTTTTCAACTGAAATTGGAATTGAATGGAGGTTCGAATTCGGATCACAAACCTCCTATCTCCTCAAAACCTACCGTGACGCGACAGCCCCCGGATCCTCCTCCGTCATCACTTAAGCCGAAACAAAGCCCTCCTTCTAGGCCAGCACCCCCGAGAACGAAACCGGGCCCTCCGAAGAAACCTCGACCACTGGAGTCTACCGTTGCCTTTGCCGGTGGTATCCCAGTCCCTCCTCGCCGCCCGGAACCGCCTCACTCGAAGCCCGAACAGTCGTGGAAACAGCCCTACAAACCGCCTGTGGCACAGAACAAGATACTCACCTCACTAGGAAAACCTTCACCCTCGCAAAATCCTTCTTTCCATAAAGCCCGTTCCATATTCCAGAACAAGGTAGAAGAATCGCCCAGGATAGTCGTATCGGACGTACAAAACCGGTGGAGATCGGCAGACCTGGAGCAATCACTCTCCGAACCTAATACGCCTTTGTACAAGTCTTCAATCGTGTCCTCTGCTAGCACACTGGAGGAAGTAGTGGATGACAAGCCTTCCACACTGACCAGAAGTCGTTCTCTGAGTTATTCCAGCGTGGACTCGGCTCGTCTCCGAGAGAGAGGCACCTCATCCTCCCCTCCAAGAGCGGAGAAAAGAGGCTTTCTGTCATTTTTGAGCAGGTCGACTGCTGTGAGCCCATCCTTCATTAGGAAGAATGTGAGTTAGCATTCAGTATCCTATCCAATTCCTCCATCTGCACTTACATCTGTACTTTCTGGAGAAGTAACCTGTGTCCACTGGTGTGTCTGTACAGTTTGATATCCTGGAGCACAAGTATATACACAATAGAATGGGAATTTAGCTGCCCGGACCTTATATCTGTTTACTGTACTACATTGTACATACGTACGTATGCACTTTCTTGAGAAGTAGCCTGTATCCACATGTATGTACTACGTATGTCTGTACCATATGGAGGTCAGTAGCATGTATCTCTATGTAGGTATGTATACATGTACTATGTATTGTGTATGGGTCGGTAGCCTGTATTCACATATTTGTGATACGTACATATGTCCGTACTATGTAGGAGTCAGTAACCTGCATGAATCCATATGTAGGAGTGTATACATGTTTTATGTCCTGTGTGTGGGTCGGTAGCCTGTATCCACCAGTCTGTAATACGTACGTATGTCCGTAACATGTAGGTCTCAGTAGCCTGTGTGTATTCCTATGTAGATATGTATACATGTACTATGTATTGTGTATGGGTCGGTAGCCTTTATCCACATCAGTTCACTAGACATGTCTCCACCATGTAGGGATTGGTAACATGTGCCTACGTATGTGTACGTATTATTTATTTGTACTGCGTAAGGTATTGCAGCCTGTATGTATGTGCGTATACGTATTTATGGATGACTGTACCATGTACGTAGTGGTCAGTGGCCTATACCTGCATGTATGTATGTACTGTTTAGGGGATAGTCACTCTTTAGCATAGAAATTTTGAGTTTTATTCATGTGACATTGACTGTCATAACTGAGTAAAGTAATGAAGAATGAGATATCAAATGGGAGTCCATCATTGAGCATGTGATGGTCATACTAACCAGTTATCCGTGGCACGCTTGTAGGAGTTGATGATGGGAATCACGTGCTCAATAATTGACACATTGAAATGGTAATTCAACACCACATACAGCTGTCCTGTGTGACCCCTACCAGAATAGTGTTGAGTTGTTTCAACTTTTGAGAAGTTGAACTTCATATAAATTGAGTCAAGTTTGTGTTATTTGTGAAGACAGGCCAGTCACCAGCCAGTAGTATGTACGTAGCTATATACAAATTTCATACCTATACCAGTTATAAAATGTACTACATAAGTAAAAGTGTGCTGTATTTTTCATAGGTACATATATATATATATATATATATATATATATATATATATATATATATATATATGTACCTATCTGTTTATACGTTATAACTGTTATGGAGGAAATAGAGTAGTCTTGATAGTGGTGTGCAGTGTTAACTCATTGAGACAAACTACATGTATATGGTACTCACGACTTTAGTTCTTGTTACCAGATGTTCTTCTTATCAGGGTTTGATATCTATGTTATAATATTTACAATGTACTCCATTACCACAAACCATGCAAATAATGCTCAATATTGGTTAGCAGCAATTTATCAAGGGTGTTTGTCTTAACGAGTTTCTGCTGTATTTCTGATCACTCTTTGAATAGTCAGCACACATGCAGGAAGCAAGGGGATGACTTCATGGTTAGGTATGTTGTAGCTAAGGGTTACCAGAACCAGTGAAGGACAGTAGTTGTCCTCAATGTGTGTGTGTGTTTGTGTGTACATGTGTGTGTGTGTGTGTGTGTGTGTGTGTGTGTGTGTGTGTGTGTGTATGTGTGTGTGTGTGTGTGTGTGTGTGTGTGTGTGTGTGTGTGTGTGTGTGTGTGTGTTTGTATGTGTGTGTGTGTGGTGTGTGTGGTGTGTGTGTGTGTGTGTTTGTATATGTGTGTGTGGTGTGTGTGGTGTGTGTGTGTGTGTGTGTGTGTGTGTGTGTGTTTGTGTGTGTGTGTGTGCCTGTACTACATTATCTGTCCAAGGACCATTAATTTATACATATGTACGTACATATTTATGGTGTTGTTTATTATTCTATGGGATATGTGAGACATTAATGTGTGAATTCCAGCATACCTGTTTTCACATCACTTTAGGCTATACATTACCCCACATACCAACACAGTGTACCTCACCAACCACATATCATAAGGGGACACTAAGACCAGGTATTCACCATCTTGTAGTCATTGAACTACGTTTGTACATAATATCATGTACTCTGATTGAATGACTCACTCAGGTGTGTCTTTCAACATGGAGATCGAACCGAACAATACTTGCTAATATACGTACCCATATCTGTACCTGGCATCTACATATGATTGGGTGTGCACTATGTGTTAGAACCTCACTACATACTGTATAGTATACAGATGTACAGTGTATACATTATGGATCTAGTGAAATATTCCAATCATACCAAAGACTATATAATTGAAGGACCCAGTTAACCAGGAGATTGTTATATGTAGGTGAATTCACAATACTAAGCAGGTCATACTTGATGTCTGTGTTGGTTGGTATGTTTCAGTCAAATTCGGTAGACTAATTGGAGGACGTCCATCACTGGGATCAAGATTGTATCAAGTGGGAGAGTAGTCATCAGGGTGCTTCCTAAACACTCTTCACTGCTTCTGCGTATACATACATGCACACTGCCACATACACACATATATGTATGTATGTACGTACACACATACATACATACATAGTTGTGGTAGAGGATAATGTTTTCCCATAGATATGTACAAGTACTTGTATCGTGTATGTGGGAGTATCCAATAATTTCCCACATGTGGGACATGTCCAATTGTACTTTTATGGCTGCTGGTGATTGCCGATTTTTGGGTAATTTTTTTCATCTCAATAACATTCAAGAGCAAATCTAAAGTTATTGAAGTATTTGCAGATATGCCTTTAGTACAATGACGTTTATTTTGAATGATTTGGTGCTGTACTTTTCTTTGTATTCGATAATCTCCGATCGTGTTGATACTTTTCAGCCCAATCGAATGTTTCTTTGAATGTTTAATACTTCTAAAGATAGCATTGATAGGAATTTTTGATTGTTGTGAGAACAAAGATAAATGGGGGCCAAAACAAATCGCTGAAGACAATCGAGGTACAGACAGACATATGCCGGAATTATGGTCTTATATCTTCATTTTATCACTTTTGTGCACTTTTGATGAATAAAATAACTAAAAATGCTCAGTTTCTAATCGTAAGTTTCTTTCAATAGCTGCGCTCCATCCCCTAAAAGTTTCGGATCAAAATATGCAGTCATGTGTAATTTTAATCCTTTGATTTAAGCCTTTAGAAACGGGTTTAAATCAAAGTAGATGAGGATTAACGTGGTAGGGAACGCCGAATGTATATTACCGGTATTCTTGTTAAGTATTTTTGATCTTCAATTAGGTTCAATCGATTTTCTTGCGTAATCACTCGATCAAATCACAAGAACGTTATGTGGTAAAGGGATCTCGGGCTGCACTAAGGTGTTAATAGCATTCTGTTAACGCTTAGTGAGACAAAAGGACATTTCCCACATGCGGTGTGCTGTTGTGATTTACCTACATACACACAGGACATACGTACGTACATATGTATATTCCACCAACACCAACTAATAAATGTATTGATATGTCATAATACAGGTATATACGTAGTATAACCTACGTAGTACAGAAAATAATATAGAGTCATCATCAAGTACAGTACATTCATTTATAGTGCATTTCTGCAGTGCATGGAACCCATCTGTTACAAACCTCTGAATCCAGGAAATCTCTGTAATAGAGATACCATTCGGTGTCCCAGTGTACGCATAGTACATGACCTCTGAATTGAGGACACCTCTGTAATAGAGATACCATTCGGTGTCCCAGTGTACGTATAGTACATGACCTCTGAATTGAGGACACCTCTGTAATAGAGATACCATTCGGTGTCCCAGTGTACGCATAGTACATGACCTCTGAATTGAGGACACCTCTGTAATAAGGACTATAAAAGTACAATCTAAAAGTGTCCTTAATAGAGAGGTTCCACTGTATGCAGTATACTTGTAACTCCCACTGTGTAACATTACGTTCAATTGCATCCATATGCATACAGTGTCATCCTTGTACTGGACTTATAACTACCTCCAGTATAGACACACTAGTATGATAGTCTGTATCACCATTTCAACTTGCAATAAGTTCCTTGTGGTCTGCAGTTAATGCACTTATCCCCCTCACATCCTGTCCACCAATGACAATGCAACTAAGTACACACTGCACGTACACCATACAGGAAACATACCATTGTGCGGTGAAAAATCTCTAACAAGGAAAAAGTAGGGATTTGTTTCGATGAAATAATTTATGGAAGGGAATTTTTGGTACATTTGTACATATTTCCAAGAAGAATTGTTTGAGGAGGCGTAGAGAAATTCACTTTATAAAAACTAGACATGTACATACGTATGTATGCATGTATCATAGTGTATGTGAGACTGGCAATTAAAGTATTCCCAGTTAGTACACACCAAGGGTTAGTACATGCATGTATCTATTGATGCACACACACACACACACACACCAAACACACACACACACACACACACACACACGCACACGCACGCACAGCACACACACACACACACACACACACACACACACACACACACACACACGCACGCACACACACACACACACACACACACACACACACACACACACTTTCCCTTCTTAACCACTTTCCTGAAGGAAACCCTGTATTTTCATACAATACATACATATATATGTACATACATCACATATGTACGTATATTGTACGTATACGTTTGTACCTACATTGTATGTAAACCAATGATGTGTAATTCAATAGTGATCCACAATCTCATAACACACCTTATTCACTACTAAGACCTCATCTTAAGACATCACCATGTACTTACAGTATATGTCCATATGTGGTGTGTGTACTTAGATATGCTTATGTATGTACATGCATTCTTACGTGTTGGTGTGTATTTGTGAGTTGCCAACACGGGAATCTTGTACAGCTGGCAACCAATACCTTTAAGGATGCCGTCACTATCGTTGTTTCTGTGCAAACAGATTACGTACAAGGTTCAGTTATGATCATGAGGAGGCCTCCAATTGGTAGTTATTCATAATTTGCTCTGTTTGTATATTCCACATACACATGTCCGTGCATGTGCAATACACCCATGTACGTATGTGTGTATATGTATGTACTTTTACGTATGTAGGTATTTGTGTTCATATTATGTACTGTGTCATACATATGTATTGTGTAAGTTTATACAGTACGTACTACATGCCATGCTGTACATGATAATGTCCTGTATTGGTAACTGTACGTATGTTTATGTGTACATATGTACTTACGTACGTATGCTAGTGTACAAAGATTAGTGTTGTTACGAGGAACAGAGGAAATGTGAACATTCCCTCAAGTAAGTTAGATTTTAGGATTCTTAGTAATGTACCACATTTAAACTCTACTAATATGTGTACAATAGGACATCTACTAGTGTATGCATAGTAGGCCACTACTAGTGTGTGTACAGTAGGACCTCCACTAGTGTGTGTACAGTAGGACCTCCACTAGTGTGTGTACAGTGGGACCTCTACTAGTGTGTGTACAGTACAGTAGGACCTCCACTAGTGTGTGTACAGTAGGACCACTACTAGTGTGTGCACAGTAGGACCACTACTAGTGTGTGTACAGTAGGACCTCTACTAGTGTGTGTACAATAGAACATCTACTAGTGTGTGTACAGTACAGTAGGACCTCCACTAGTGTGTGTACAGTAGGACCACTACTAGTGTGTGTACAGTAGGACCTCTACTAGTGTGTGTACAGTAGGACCTCTACTAGTGTGTGTACAATAGAACATCTACTAGTGTGTGTACAGTACAGTAGGACCTCCACTAGTGTGTGTACAGTAGGACCTCCACTAGTGTGTGTACAGTGGGACCTCTACTAGTGTGTGTACAGTACAGTAGGACCTCCACTAGTGTGTGTACAGTAGGACCACTACTAGTGTGTGCACAGTAGGACCACTACTAGTGTGTGTACAGTAGGACCTCTACTAGTGTGTGTACAATAGAACATCTACTAGTGTGTGTACAGTACAGTAGGACCTCCACTAGTGTGTGTACAGTAGGACCACTACTAGTGTGTGTACAGTAGGACCTCTACTAGTGTGTGTACAGTAGGACCTCTACTAGTGTGTGTACAATAGAACATCTACTAGTGTGTGTACAGTACAGTAGGACCTCCACTAGTGTGTGTACAGTAGGACCTCCACTAGTGTGTGTACAGTGGGACCTCTACTAGTGTGTGTACAGTACAGTAGGACCTCCACTAGTGTGTGTACAGTAGGACCACTACTAGTGTGTGCACAGTAGGACCTCTACTAGTGTGTGTACAGTTGGATATCCAGGAGTACAAGTACTGTATATACACATTGAAATGGGAATTTTTGCCGTCTGGACCTTATACGTACCTGTTTACTGTACTGCATTGTGCATGTTGTAGCATTCCAGTGATATCACAAAGCATGTGATAGCTTGTTACAATGAGTTCACCTGAGATAAGTGTCTCCTAGAATGCTTTGAGCGTCATTCAAATCAACATCTCTCTCACTAGACCATATTTGTGAACCATGAGCTGTTTGTTGTCCATGGCATCAAGGGTACACACACAGTGATAAGAGAGATGATAATCTCAACTGTTCCTGGTGATCAGCCAACAGTTACTCTGCCAGCCTGTCACCATTGATGTGAGTGCGCCTGTCTAGCAATGTATCACCAGAGATGCGTGAACACACAGTGAAAACACAGACCCACAATAGGTATTCACCCTCGCTAATAAGTGAGAACATCTCTGTGATTTCAGATTTGGTTTGCTTTGAACCTTTTCCTGTGGTCAACCATAGTAACCCATGCTGTACTGTATATACTTACATACATACATCGCATGCACTTTGTGTGTGCCTTGCATACATTCAAACCATGAGTCCAAAATAGACTGGTCACTGCATACAGTTAGGTTTTATCCAGAGGTGCTTTTACATAATTGACAGGCACTTCAACAGATTGACTGCTCTGTAGTGATCATTTAGGGTGTAAATGCAGAGATGCTTTACATACGTATGTATTAATTTAACAGAGTGACTGTTCTGTAGAGGCCACTTAGGACAGTTGGTCCTAATACATGGGTGCTTCAACATATGTATTTGACGGAATGTCTGTTCTGTAGAGACCACTTAGGGCAGGTGGTACTAATACATGGGTGCTTCAGCTTATGTATTTGACGGAATGTCTGTTCTGTAGAGGCCACTTAGGACAGGTGGTCTTCATACAGAGATGCTAGCAGTCTCTGTGGATAGGTGATAACTTAATAACTTGTTACTTCAATCAAGAAATGTTGCAGCAAGAAATGTGGTCTCTATATGGACATACTGTCTTAACACGGAGATGCTTCAACTTGTACGTACGTAGGTACATACAGTACAACAGTAGCTGTGGAGATTATGATTGAGCAGTTATCTTTCAGAACATGTGGTATGTTGCGTGGGCGACTTCAAAGGAAAAGCAGTGCACACATTCGTGATGTGTGCACACTTCTCTGATGTACGCACACTTCATTCGATGTTGCATTGTTGTTGCATTGTGGATGATTGATTATTTCTTTTTCACACGTCTACTAATCATCGCTCGATCAAAGGTGCGCCCACGCAACATACCACATAATAACTAAAGTACCTCTGGAGAAGCTGTAGTGAATACAGACACCTTTGCCTAATTGACACCTCGGGCTTCGCCCTCGGTATCAATTAGGCAAAGGTGTCTGTATATCCGCTACAGCTTCTCCAGAGGTACTTTAGCTATTACATGTGGACACATTATGTTGATAGCCCGTAGGACATGTTGGTACACAATCTGTTGTTTGCTAACTTAGCCAGAGTTATCAATCACCTATGTATGTAATTCTGTCCTTCAATTAACAGCAATTACATTGCAGATACTGTATAATAAAGTTGTATGTAATAGTTATATCCTGCCTAGGGGTGCTGCAGATAAGAGGTGCTACAGTAGAACCGCGTTAAGACAAACACTCTTAAGACAAATTTCTGCTTAATACAAACTAATTTCCAAGCATCATTTGGTTTGCTGTAGTAGAGTACATATAGTAAGCCAATCCTGATAAGAAAAACATCTGATAACAAGAACTAATTTTGCGGGTCCCTTGTAGTTTGTCTTAAAGAGTTTCCTCTATAATTGATTACTGAGGGCAAAGCCCGAGGTAATCTATTAGTACTTTATCTGCTGCAGCACACCTAGGCAGGATATAACTAACTTGTATCCTGATGTGGTGAGTGATAGACAATTTATACTGCAAATATGTGCATAGCTCAATGCAACATATTATATGCTATTCAAATGTGTTTATATACTAACTCCCTGCCTTGTTCTCACGCAATTAATCCTAACAATGAAACCTGTCTGGTGACCTGTGCTGTATCGCTGACCTGTGCTACATGGCTTGTTTACATGCAGTTTTTCCTTTATCTACCCCTCAACCAGGATACAAGTACATATGCGCACACACACTCGTACAATATTAATTTTACTTACGTACTTATATGCGTATTACATGTGTACACCTACGTACAGTGCAGTATTCTGTGTGTGTGTGTGTGTGTGTGTGTGTGTGTGTGTGTGTGTGTGTGTGTGTGTGTGTGTGTGTGTGTGTACAATGTGATATTGCATATGTGTACAATAAAAACACAATTCATGTATACATACGTATGTACATACGTATGTATGTACGTTTATATGTAGACAGCATTTTAGAGCATTATGAACAGTACCAAAATGTAATGCAGACTCAAGGTCATTGTCACTTTCTGTCCTGTGCTGTGTGATAATATACTACATACATGCTAACATTCATACATACATATACTGTACATACATACGTACATACTTGTATACAGTTGTACCTCATCAGCATGAAATTGTTTAGCACAAAATATCTCTTATCGTAAAATTTATGTCAAGTCCCTACATTTACCACTAATGTACATACAGATTAGGTACATATGTAAGTACTGTTAACACAAAATACTGTTAACATGAAAATTTGAGATTATGATAGAATTCGTGTTGAAGAGGTTCAACTGTACATAAGTATTGTACAGTACGTAGGTACAGTGCACACAGTATCAATTTATTTTTGTACATATAGTACATATACTCTACAAATACTGTTAACATGAAACTTTGAAATTATGATTGAGCTCGTGTTGAAGATGTTCAACTGTACCTAAAAGTGTGGTATGTACAGTACATAGGTACGTACAGTGCACACAGTATCGATCCATTTTTGTACATACATAATAGTCCAAAGCAATGACAGGATATCCGTTATCATGAGAAATGTGCGTGCTCACATGGTTATATTATGTTACCACGTAACCATTTGTGTATCCCATGGTACGCCATTAGTGGCAGTATCCCACTCAATGCTGCAGCGATCACAGTTGTCTAGTGTCATTTCGAACTCAAAGGGTAATGAAACCATACAAAATGCGTACACATGTACTTTCATGCACAAACAAGCATGTGTACATATACTTATACATATATACGTACATATGTGTACCTGTTCCAATCGTGTTTGGTGATCTCCTTATTACAAATGCAGTCAACCAGGTTGTTGTTTATGACAAATAAAGGTTATTTGACAGGACTCCAACATCCTGCAGGAGCCGCATAGTCTAAGCACATGTTGTTCTGTTAAATTGATATTGTCAGCAGGGTCAGCTGTTTCAGTGGAATTCAGTTAACCTCGTCAAATTGGGGGCGGCTGTGGTACACACGGGAAAATCTGTTGGGGTTTCCCCCTGGGAAAGTTAGTGATGTAATGTGGTTTCAGCTTCCTGTATAAATAGGAGTGCCTAGTACCTGTAGTGTTTCCTGAACTTGTTTTCATTCATTGTCAATCGAAGAACAGTATGCTGTCCTGCTTTGGGAGACAGGTACAGTAGATTATGTGTGTCTCTCTCTGTGTGTTTGTGCTAATACGTATCTCTCTCACTGTGTGCTAATATGTCCCTCACTCTGTGCTGATATCTCTCACTGTGTGCTAATATCTCTCTCACTGTGTGCTAATATCTCTCTCACTGTGTGCTAATATCTCTCTCACTGTGTGCTAATATCTCTCTCACTGTGTGCTAATATGTCCCTCACTGTGTGCTAATATCTCTCTCACTGTGTGCTAATATCTCTCTCACTGTGTGCTAATATCTCTCGCGCTGTGTGCTAAAATCTCTCACTGTGTGCTAATACGTATCTCTCACTGTGTGCTAATATCTCTCTCACTGTGTGCTAATATCTCTCTCACTGTGTGCTAAAATCTCTCACTGTGTGTGAATATCTCTCA
>OZ026553.1:3314008-3324008 GCA_964020155.1 Chondrilla cf. caribensis
AGTGTCTCTTTGTTCACAGTCCACACAGAGAAGCCATCCTTATCCCGAGGTTTTCTGCATCATCAGTCCTCTGGGGTGTTTCGAGATCTACGATAAGATTCTCGACGAGATTGAGCAGCGGAGGGTGGTGTCACGCAATGCTGTCTTCACCTTCCTCAAGGCCATCTACAATAACCCCTTCCCTGCACCAGTGAGTCCGCCAGCATCAACATTGTAAGGTCACTTTCATTTTTAGTCTTGTTGCATTGTTGTGAGCATAATTTACATACAGTACGTACTGCTTGTGAGCATTTTGTCGTATGCATACGTATTGTAGTTGTCAGCACACTGTACATAATATGTGCATATGTAGTAGTTATGAGCACAATTTACTTTCGTACAGTACATACATACTTGTGAGTGTTCTGTACATATTTATTGAGTGTACTGGACATACATATGTACTGTATGTGCTATACTTAAGTATACACGCACATCACCCCTGTTGTTGTCTACCTTTAAGGGAAGAACAGTCTCTGTGAAAGTGTTGTCGGTGAGTTTGTGTACAATTTTGTGAAGTGTCTGACGATGTCATCAAGGTTCATGTAGTTGTATAAATACCAGTCACAGCACGAGTGCTTATCAAGATTATGATCTATGTGTGTACTGTACCTACAGCTCTATGACGTATGTACATACGTACGTAGGTGCCATATTTGTCTGTCCTAGGATGTGGAATCAGGGTTGTTGTTGTAGTGACATGGGGGGGGTCCTTCCTCTATTACT
This sequence comes from Chondrilla cf. caribensis, assembly GCA_964020155.1. NCBI lineage: Eukaryota > Metazoa > Porifera > Demospongiae > Chondrillida > Chondrillidae > Chondrilla > Chondrilla cf. caribensis. The sequence continues at coordinate 3,314,774 of OZ026553.1, forward strand.
CAAGGGGACAAAATAACAAAAAATCCCTTTTGTTTCCTTTAAAACTTATTTGTGTACTTTCTGTCTTCTGAGTGCCAAGTATAGTACCCTCACAGCTAAAGGCTTTCCCAAGTTAAATAAGATTACACAACTGTAACCATAATATTAATGTACGTATGTACAGTGCTACGTTAGTAAGAGTCTGGGTTAGTACATACTCCTGGTTAGTGAGTGCACTTCACTCAGTCCCTAGCTCATGCACAATGTCAACCAGTACCTCTGAGGGGTATAACAGATTTGGTGTGCATAGGATGTGTTATAAAAATCATATATATACATGTGTGTTGTATGTATTGACACTGTAGATCTAACTATTCATTGTCATCATTATCATATTCACTGTATACAGGTGTACAGTTATGTACGTATGTACATATTCATATCAGCATGTACGTATGTACTTTCTACACTCTATGTTTCCCTTCCTACGTAGCCCACTGGAAAGGGGAAGTCTTTGGAGAGCGAAGAGATACAGTTCACAAGACCTATGTCCTCAAGACTCGAGCATGTGAGTGTGTATACCCCCCATACTGCACTTGGTATTCCGGTAACTGGTGTTCACTTGAATTGGTACATACAGTCCAACCAAGTGAAGGAATGTCAGCATCACATCTATCATCTACTCATGTGTCGAGGTCATCCAATCATTGTAGACCGCACTAAAATAGTTGTAGTCAGTATATGTATGTCAGTACATACTGTACACATGTGCACATACATATGTACAGTACAAATTGCTTGGTGAAATGTACCCTGGTCAATACGTACATACTACTTGTTAATGCACACTCTTGGTCATACACACCTGGTTAGTACACACTTCTGGTTACCACATACGTAGTTATGGGTAGCACATACTACATACTAGTTGGTACACACTCCTAGTTAGTATGCACTCCTGGTTAATACCTGAACGTACGTACATAATATGTATGTGTAGTATACACTTACATACTGTAAGTACATATGTAGAGTGAGTAAGATATATTTATTTGATATCTTGGTTTTTATCAATGTCTGGATACGTATCAATTGTTATTTTATTCAATCTTGAATGATTTCAGGTTGACTTTGGTGAACTGTTCATGACCACAACAGTAAAGAAAGTAATCTACATGTTCTCATCACTTCTTCTCGAGCGTAGAGTCATACTTACTGCAAAGAAACTAAGGTACGTGTGTGTGTGTGTGTGTGTGTGTGTGTGTGTGTGTGTGTGTGTGTGTGTGTGTGTGTGTGTATGTGTGTGTGTGTGTGTGCGGTGTGTGTGTGTGTGTGTGTGTGTGTGTGCGTGTGTGCGTGCATGCATAGTGTGGACATATGTACATAGAATGTGTTGTGGATCCTACATTTCACAATGTACCCCGATGCGTGGGTGTTTTCAATCAACTACAAAAGTGCCGACAGGAGTACATTCGCGATGTACTGGGGTACATTTGTGATGTACCCCAGTTTTTGTAAGTGGCATTATTTAATCTAACAAGCTTCGGATAGTTACTGAGCGAACGACGAAACTCGCCGAACCCACGAGCCTCGGAATATTTACCGAGCCAACGAGGAAGCTTGCCGAACCTAAAGCCTCAGAATATTTTCCGAACGAACAAGGGAAACTTGCCAACCCACAAACCTTGGAATATTGTATGTATTTACCGAACGAATGAGGAAACTTGCCCAACCAAGACCCTTAGAATATCTACAGAACGAACGAACGAAATAGGAAACTTGCCAAAACAACGAGTCTATGAGTATTAACTTTACCGAACGAAAGAGGAAACTTGCTGAAACGAGCCTGAGGATAAAATTTAACGAACGAACGACGACTGCTGCAGTGCTATTAGACCTTCTTGCTGCTCTTTGTTGAATATCTCAATCGATAGGCCTACCAGCCCGCATAAATGAACGTGCCTACGGGGTATAACTACTACATGTGTCATACTTACTCTCTACAAGTATATACATACATACATATGATATGTACATAGTGTACATACAATTGCGTACATTCATCCTTTATGTTCTTTGTACTGTACAGCTCTCTCACTAGCTGCTGTCATGCGATGGCTGCCCTATTGTATCCTCTCGGCTGGCAGGTGAGTCACAAACCAATACCACGTTCACTACCCCAGCAACACTACAATTTCCAGTTTGTGATCAAAAATGAGGAAGGCAGTGGTTGAGGATGTTGGTGGTGATAGGAGATGCCGTTGTATCTATAATGTCCATGGCATTCGGCTACCTTTAAGCAAACATAAGGAACCTTTAGTATACTTGAGTATACAGTGGAATTCCTTTTGTTTCATTTGAACTTGCTGGGTGCCTAGCATAGTAGCCCTAAAGGCTCACCCACGGTAAATATGGCTACAGTTAACAATTGTATACTGAATTTCTATTGTGATGGGTGTGATGTTTGTCCCAGGTGGTATGTCTACTATACATTCAAACTGTTTATAGTGACTGTCCAATAATATGTATACTGAAGGTGTTTTCAGTGTCGGGTTAAGAAGTTAAGAAGTTTCTTAACTCACATCAGCCTTTGCACAGGCCATGTGCAATTTTCCTTCTCCCATCGTTTTCAGTGTCCCCTGAGATTTGTTATGAAGAAATTCTACTGTACATACGTACGTACATGCACATATGTAGTGCATGTGCATACGTGTGTGTACAGTAGATCACTCTTTCTTGTGCCATACACCCAATTATTCTACAGACATGTATGGATCATGCTAGCACATCCATACTGTATAGCGGGAAAATTTCGCAGGACAAAATTTTTGCAAATTTCACAGTTAACCTAACATCGAAGAAAATAACATCTGCGGATTAGGCATTCTCATTGTTCTATCACATGATTGTGGCCAGCATGCATAAAAATTTTATCCATGAATTTTCATTTTTTGGAGCCATCCGTGAAAATTTTGTCCTGTGAACATTTCCTGCTATACAGTAGTACTGTGTGTGCTTAATGAGTAGATTTGTGTAGAGTAGATTTGTGTCTGTTATCATAAAGAGTCCAATTGCATTAGAATCCTGAGAAAGTCACCTTTCCAACATTGTCCTTTGATGTGCTAATTGATTGATAAACAATGTGTAACCTGTTCAATACATAATATATCTGGGTGCACCTCATGCTGTATGGTGTGGGTGTAGAAGCCATACCACTGATGTTTGTTTATTGGATGTCATGTTTACAAGGAACACTGGGATATGGGGACTAGCAGAGAAGCCATTCATCTGACTCCAAATGACCATACACTTTGAAACATGTGTCAAGGGTATACATTATGTATTGTGCATATCGCTCATTCATAGAGACAATGCCATATCAACTTTGATCTGCGTATTCTCATACAACAACCAACCTTTATATTATGTAGTAGTGAGTTAGTTAGATTAGCACATTTAAGATCATTGATCTTACTGGTGATAGTGTTATCAAATTCTGTTCTCTCTCTTCACCTGGACATACTGAGGTCATCATTGGATATGGGAACTCCACACCTATGTAGCCTACATGCTACAACATTTGGTGTAGCACTAAAATTTTGTCTTTAGTGTATTGTCGGTTTATCAAGCAAATCAACTGTAGTATTTGTCTTGTCAGCCACTTGTTGTCAGATTATCAAGGTGCACGCAATGAATTGTGTACACACCTCCCTCCACCCCTCTCTCTCCCTCCCCTCACAGCATGTGTACATACCAGTACTGCCCAGCACTGTCATTGACATGGTGTGTTCACCCACTCCATTCTTTGTGGGGATATTGCCTCAAGCTGCCAGGAAAATGGAGACAATGGATATCGAAGATGTGAGTGTGTTGTGTATGCTGTTCCGGTTCATGGTTCTTCTGCTCAGTTTCATGTTATTATGTGATACCTACTACCAGTTGTATGTGCGCACGTGTGTGTGTGTGTGTGTGTGTGTGTGTGTGTGTGTGTGTATGTGTGTGGGAGGGGCATATGTGTTGTTCTACCACAATACAAGCAGTTGACATACATGCATACAATGTACTTGGGTTTGTTGTGATATTTACTTATTTACTGCAGGTACTTATGGTGGATTTGGATTCTTCAAAAAGACTGATGAAGGTATGTTTTATGTACATATGTATGTACGTGTGGTGTGTGTTTGTGTGTGTGTGTGTGTGTGTGTGTGTGTGTGTGTGTGTGTGTGTGTGTGTGTGTACGTGTGTGTGTGTGTGTGTGTGTGTGTGTGTGTGTGTGTGTGTGTGTGTGTGTGTGTGTGTGCATATGTGTGCATGTGTGTTGTGCGTTTGTCTGTGTACGTGTGTGTGTGTGTGTGTGTGTGTGTGTGTGTGTGTGTACGTGTGTGTGTGTGTGTGTGTGTGTGTGTGTGTGTGTGTTTGTGTGTGTGTGTTTGTGTGTGTGCATACTTGTTGTTGTTGTTCTACTTTTGTTTTTGTTTTACTGGCATCTTCACATGTACACTATAGGTACACACGTATCCAAATTTGCTACATCATGCGCATACATATATCTCAACATACCTACACATGCCTTACTTAAATACGTCCTTTTGTGTGTAATTACGTACCTCTTTCTGTGCAGATTGGTGATGAGGATGCTATTCTTCCTTCCTACGTCATGTCCTTCCTGGTTGACTCTCTGGTGAGCCTCATCAACACTCCTAGGCACACTATGTACACACTGTCTGTATGCCAAACACACACTTGCACATGTACACATGCGTACACTGTCTGTATGCCAAACGTACACATGCACACATACACATATGTACACTGTCTGTATGGCAAACACACACATACACATGTACACACTGTACGCTAAACACACACAGGTATATAACGTACACCCTATAATGAATACATGTAGTAGTTATACCCCACTTTCGGTGTGTACTGTGTGGATGTACTAAGTGTTAGGAATAGATTGGCCAAGGGCGCAGCCCGAAGACTGTGGAAAACTCTCCTTAGCAAGGATTATAGTGATCATCTGAAAGTCTTGCAGTAGAACCATTCTGAAAACCTGTGCCATCCCTTGACTGCACATGATTGCACATTATTTCCAATAATGACACTTATTGTGATGTTTTACATCCATAATATTATAATTGTGCTTGTGTACATAGGAATCTCTCCTGTCCTCGACACCCGAATCCAAGAGGACCAACTCGGAAGAATTCAATGCTCAAGTGTCTGACATATTTCTGCAAGTACTTGTGTACTTCTTGGGTAAGTTGTGTGTGTGTGTGTGTGTGTGTGTGTATGTCTACCTGTATACGTATATGTGGATGTCTGTGTGTGTGTGTGTGTGTGTGTGTGTGTGTGTGTGTGTGTGTGTGTGTGTGTGTGTGTGTGTAGGTTGTAATACCTCATATACATACATATTATGTGTTACGTACAATACGTGTTTGTGTCTACATCTGTGATGAAGTACACAGACGGTAGATGCTTCATATCAAATCTATGGTCTTCAAACCACAGGGAGAGCCCCCAGCTATTTGCATCAATCAGAAGACGGATTTAGTTTCCAACAGAATAGCTACCTTGATAGCCTCCATGGTGCAGCTGAGAAGGAAGTGAGTTGATGATTTTACAAAATGACCATTATGTGGGCCTACAAACCCAGGTGGAGATAAAGAGCATATGTACCTAGATCTGAATTTGTGTTAGAGGGTCTGAGATCGACTGGGGTGACAATCAGTGATCACCTCCACTCGTGTCCTTTTGGTTGCCACCACATACAGCTCAACTGTTCCACCCTGATTGGGCACCACTGTGTTGCACCAGTAGCATCGTGGACAGCTGCATCACTCCAACAGGGTGAAACAGCTGTATATGCATGTGTACATACAGCTGTTTCAGTGATGCAGCTGTCCACGATGCTACTGGTGCAACACAGTGGTGTGTCCAATCAGGGTGGAACAGTTGAGCTGTATGTGGTAGCGACCACATACAGCTCACAATGGCCACGATCATACATTGCATGAATGTGGCCATTGTACACTAACACTCAGAAATCATGTATCTAATCAGAATATTTGCTCTCACAAAGTGTTTCTTCCTTCAAACTGTGTGTTCTCCATACAAGCTGTGTAGTGTGCACCCCTACAGTACGTATGTAAATACCTGGATTTGTATTGTTAGTAATTGCTTTCATGTTCCCTCTACATCTCTGTACAGTTTATGAGGGTGGTCGCAACTACTCAAATGTTTGACAGGTTTTTAGAGGAGAGAGAAAATGCTATTATGAGAGGAAAACCCCTCAATGGTCAGTTCTTGTGTGTGTACAGATGTGGAGAGTGTGGGAGGGATGGTTGTGTGTACGGATGTGGAGAGTGTGGGATGGTTGTGTGTACAGATGTGGAGAGTGTGGGATGGTTGTGTGTACAGATGTGTAGTGTATTACGTTACGATTACTTAAGGTTATTTACCCTGGGGAAGCCTTTTGCCAGGATCAAAGCTACTATACTAGGCTCCCAGTCTGGGGTGATGATTGTGTGTTTGTAGGTTTGTGCCTAGGTAGGTATGCTTGTAATTCTGAACCGTGAATCATTCTCGTTATCTCACCTCCCAGGTCATTTTGAACATAAAGTTGAAGAATTTGGAAGTTTACCACTGAATCCCGAGCAGTAAGTCATACATGATACCCTCCTTCACTCCTCACCAACAGTAGCTTATGGTACATGCATCCACATGCACATGCACACTATGTGTCAGAATACAAACTTATATTTCACCCAATCACACTATTAACTTTAAAATATTTGACTCTTCCTTTCTTTTAGATATTTTCGTGTTGAAGGACGATCCAAGAAGAAATCTAGTATATTTTTTAAAGCCAAACATTAATCTCTCTTGTTGTCTACCTTGTTGTACATAGAATGCCATGAGCTACATATGGCCAACCTTTATGTTTGTGTTGTCTTGCAGCAATTTTATTGTGATTAAGTACATTTTGTGTACTGTATTGCATGCGTCACCCCGATGCTGCTACATGTGTGAAAACATGCATGCACTTTGTGAGTCTATTTAGTCTGTATGTAAACTGTACAGTGTGTGTAGAAGTACTGATCAGTGTGTAAATACAATGTAGTTATGTAAATTGAATACTTGTGACTTATTTCCTATTATTATTTTTATTTGATATTAAAATATATTGTAAATTATTGTGGATTAATGATCATGAACTGAATCACTTCATATGGAATATCATATACAGTGGACCTTTAAGGACACATTGGGATCTTACATACTTTTAGTCCTTATTACAGAGGGTTCCTCAATTCAGAAGTCATTTTATACACTACAATACTACATTGGGTGACAGAATGGTGTCCTTATTACAGAGGTTTCCACATTTCATAGATTTGTAATAGAGAGGTTCCACTGTAATTATATCCGTATTGTTCCATTGTTACATAATAATTGTATGCATTAATAATTATGTATAACATTATGCATGCTTGGATACAGTCATTAGCACTGGTTTATGATTGATTGTGCAATCAGTGGTGTTATACTGAAGAGTTGGGGTTAATATTATATTATTATTATTAATATGATTATAATATCATAAAGTTTTGAAGTTAATTATAATATTTCGGCTATAGTGCGCATGTGTATAATATTATACTATGTATAGGTGAGTATATAATACAGCAATGATATTGTTTCATTTTTGACTCTGAAGAAGATCGGAAGCCATACCTATAAGGAACTCAATAGCTTTCTTGGGGTCAATTGCAAGCTGATCCCTTTTGTGTTTGTCGTGATCATCCAATTCAGCCTGTAAAGTGGCAATCAAGTATAAGTGATAGAGTAGATTATGTGTGTATATATTATGTCTCTCTGTATGTGTTTGTGTTCGTGCGTGTATGATGTGTGTGTGTGTGTGTGTGTGTGTGTGTGTGTGTGTGTGTGTGTGTGTGTGTGTGCCTGCGTGCGTGTACGTGCATTTGTGTGTTTATGTGTGTGTGTGTGTGTGTGTGTGTGTGCGCGCGCGTGCGTGTACATGCATTTGTGTGTATGTGTGTGTGTGTGTGTGTGTGTGTGTGTGTGTGTGTGTGTGTGTGTGTGTGTGTGTGTGTGTGTGTGTGTGTGTGTGTGTGTGTGTGTGTGTGTGTTGTGCATGTGGTGTGTTCAAGTGAAATTGTGGACAATGCATGTATACTTCAACACCTATACAAGGCATATGTGGTTGTTATTGTCTCAACTACTGGTTTAGAGTATGATCAATGCATGTTTCAGGATTCGAGATGGTTCTCTGAGAGATTAATGCATATCATGGAAGGCCCTTATGGAGAATATCATTCCTCATGAGTATCACTGGGTAAAGATGCCAATGGGTCTCTGCTAGTCAGAGATTTGATCACTTCTGTAAATCTCCCATACAGTTACATGCATACGCATTGGATTGGATTGGACAGCTTATTTATTCAGGGAAGCCTTTAGCCAATGGCTACTACACTACGTAGCTGTATCAAAACAGTTTTTGTTGTGTTGGAATTGCATGGTGTATCAACTGTTATGACAGTTGAAGTGAAGTCGAATGGGATGTTGAAGTGGTGGTGATTTGAGCTGAGCTATGTGGTACGCTTCACTCATAACAATATCCTCATTACACCAGCTGTACACCATATACAGTTCAAGTATTGGATGATAACAAACCTGGAAATACGAGATGAATCTTAAGATGTTCACTATTTTTGCATACTCAAGTTCGCGCTCTGGAATAGGAGCGGGTCTGTGCTGACAGTACAGAGCAAGGAACTCCTTCTCAGTAAGCACACCTTCAACATTGGGATCTGCATAAGTATGTGAATACATGCACCATGGTCACGTCAGAGTATGTACAGTGCTATACACATACACTGTGCGAGCTTCATGTTGATATTGGATCCTCCCGATCAGAATATTATAGTCAATGTGGGCCATTGTGATCTACTTTATCATTATAGTCTCAGTTTTAACTACCGTACTGTGGGAAAAAATTACGATTATTGCAATTTGGTCCCATTCACAAATTCTTACAAGTGACAATATCGAAACACAAACATAAAAATATCAATACAGAACTTGCGACATTAATACTGCGGAATGGCAGTTTGAGTGTGATCGAATTGCAAAATTCAAGATATTACATACATAAATAAGACACACCAACTAATATCTGACTGAACCACGGATTCTCTTTGATGAAAACTTCGGGCACTTCAGAGTA
>OZ026553.1:3329008-3331508 GCA_964020155.1 Chondrilla cf. caribensis
AGAAGATCAGAACCCATATGAATGAGAAATTCAACAGCTTTCTTGCGATCAAGATGCTCCCTTTCATGCTTGTCGTCATCATCCAATCCATTCTGCAGAGTGCAAAACAAGAAAGTGATGAAATGGGTACAGTATTTTACAAATTATAAGTCAGACCATTAATTCAATGCACATGTATATTTACATTATTTGTCATGAAAGCTATGACCCAATAAACAATAGGCATTTTTTGAGTATGGATTTCTGTTTCCTCCAATCTCTTACGATTTTATCGCTGACTGAAAATTCACGACCTGCTGTCCTATTACCTTTAGTAGAAAGCTAAAATTAGATTAGCAAAAGCTATCACCTGAAGCTTAAATTTGGCTTCATAGCGTCATTGCTTCACTTTGGACATTATCGCTAGCTTATAGTTTCCTATATCCACCATGAACTCATTATTATTCATAGCCTACTTTGTCACATGACTGATATCCGGTATATACATCGCATCCAGTATATAAGTCACACCCATTGTATATAGTGCTGGCTTTAAGCATGAAAATTGTGACTTATAACCCATAAAATACGGTAAATGTGTGCACGTGTTCACTCGTGTGTGCATTTTCGTGTATACACACACTTGTGTATTTCAGGTATGGAACTGCATATTATACATAGTTGTAATTATTATGCATGTTAGAGTAAATGTGAATAAATGAGAATATAAAATTGTATTTTTCATACTTGTGTACACAGAGTAGTATAGTTATGTGAGATGGGAGCTATGTTATGGACAATCCATGTACCTGTGTGTGTGTGTGTGCGTGCGTGTGTGTGTGTGTGTGTGTGTGTGTGTGTGTGTGTGTGTGTGTGTGTGTGTGTGTGTGTGTGTGTGTGTGTGTGTGTGTGTGTGTGTGTGTGTGTGTGTGTGTGTGTGTGTGTGTGTGTGTGTGTGTGTGTGTGTGTGTGTGTGTGTGTGTGTGTGTGTGTGTGTGTGTGTGTGTGTGAATGTACTTGCTAAACTTGTACACTAGAACAACACCTACTTTAGTTGATATTGCTCAAACTAGTGTTTTAGAGTGTGATCAATGGACGATTCAGGTTAGAGATGGATCTTTGAGGGATTGACCTAAACCACTGTGTTAGGAGGCCTCTTTCAAAAATCGATAACACTCCTCATTAGTAGAACTGGGTGGCATACAGTTGTGGGCAAATAATCTCTACAAGGTGGAGGGTTTGCAGTTCCAAGAATCACTGTAACTGTATCAAGACAGTTGTTGCTGTTTGTTGGTATTTAAATTCGTTATTATGACAATTGAAACGAGGTCGGACCAGATATCAAAGTGACCATGTTTAAAGTTAAGCGATTTGGTCCCTCCATATCCTCACAGCAATATCCTCACAGCAACATCCTCACAGCAACATCCTCATAGCAACATCCTCACAGCAACATCCTCATAGCAACATCCTCACAGCAACATCCTCATGCAGTTGTACATTACATGCTACAAGTAGTGGTTGACAACCTACATACCTGGAACACCGAGATGAACCTTAGGCAGGTCACTACTTTGGCATACTCAAGTTCGTGCTCTGGAATAGGAGCAGGTCTGTGCTGACGGTACAGAGCAAGGAACCCCTTCTCATTAAGCACACCTTCAGTAGTGGGATCTGCATAAGTATGTGAATGTACATGCACCATACGTAGTATGTACTATAGGTAATTAAATGCAGCATACACTGTGCAGACATCCATGACAATAGTGAATACAGTGCCAATGTGCTGTACTATATTAACATCCAAACCATATCACGTATGCAGATACGTAAATGATGCTTTCTATAATGGAGAGAAAACTCACCAACAAACATCTGGCTAAGGCGTGGATACTGTCTTAGGGCACTTTCGGGTATTTTAGTGTATATCATGCAGACATTTGCGAGATCAGAAAGAGGATCTCCAATAGTACACATTTCCCAATCCAAAATGGCTTTCAACTTGAACTATAGAAATTGAAAGAATGCAAAATACAACTCAGCAATGCTTTACATTATATAATATGATAGTGAAGGGGATTCAGAGTACTGACTGTTTGTGGATCAAACTTGAGATTATCAAAGTTGAAGTCATAATGCAGTATGCCTGCAAAATATTGGAAGAAAGAAGAAGAGTACACGTAACACAGGTATAAAACTTGTAAATGCCACACCCCACATGCTACACACCTACCCACACACATAAACAAGCAATCACACACACATTCACACAGAAACACACACACACACACACACAAGTACACAAACACATATTCATACACAAACAGACACACACACACACACACACACACACACACACACACACACACACACACACACACACACACACTTCGCTTCCTTGAACTTGGTACTTGCATTTGTTCCAGCCTGGTGATCAGATGCTTGATGCCAGCATTAGAATAAGCATGCACTCCAAGATTTCTCTTCCAGGTGGCAATCTGTACACATATACATATATATC
>OZ026553.1:3336508-3366508 GCA_964020155.1 Chondrilla cf. caribensis
TTATTACGTCATTGTATTATAAGTGATATCATCAGAAACACAAGTAAATACGGATCTCAGCGCTACCATAGATCCTATGCAGTATGTTAAGGTTAGTATATTATAGTCCTATACCATACATAATATTACACTACAAAATGTATAAAGAATAATAATTCCAAGATTCCTGTGCATACCATCATGGGTACGTGTGTAGTTATTTCTTAACAGCGATATACATGTCGTAGGCCAGCTGGTTGCCTGGGGAGGAGTCGAACACAACCGCTGGGTTCTTCTTGGTGTAGATCTCCTCTTCTCCATCGCTTGTGTCGAAGGAATGGTTGACAGTCTCATGGGGGAGATCTGGAGGGGGGAACCTCTTCAGGGCGTTCCTCTGCCTGCGTCGAGCACTGGAAGGCAGTAAGCACACAAATGTGATGGATGCAACCTGTTATGTTTACACTCTATTGTAATGTGTGCTACAAGTAGTCCACAGATTAACCTAAATGTTAGGCATAAACAGAGACAAGCATCCTAATGTACATACTTACGTACATGCACATAGCTAACATACAGAATTGAACTACCTGTACAAATGAATGAGGTGACAGAGATGATACAAACAGTAATAACAGACAAGAAGAGTAGTACAGTACACTAAACAGGTATCTTACGTACATGTAGGCAAGCAGGCATGCAAATGCAAACACATACAAATACACAAACACACACACACACACACACACACACACACACACACACACACACACACACACACGCACACACACATCAAACGTAAGGCATACTAACAGGCAAGTTCTGGCGATGCACACAACAATGCAAATCATTGCACACAGTGTCAGCAAAGCAACTATCGGCAGAACAATCCACAGCGCGTGATGATGGATGGCATGTATAGCAGAGTCGATGTTCACAGAATTGTCTGTAAGAATGCAGATATCAACAGTGAATTATACTGCAGGCTGGAGCTATACTACAGAGTAACAGTAAATAAGTATGCATACATGTGAAGTATGGTTGGTATTTTGATTTGCCAAAATACACACAGTTAACATATTAATGACCACACGCACACATGCACGCAAGCACGCACACGCACACACACACACACACACACACACACACACCTGGATAATGTGTTTCTTTGCCATCAGAGTCATCATCGAAATATTCAGATGGGACGGTTTCCTCAGTGAGAAGAGCTACAGTTGTATACATGAAATTGAGTCAAAACAAAGGTAAGAGAGTCAACTTCAAGAATGCACGATATTTCCATGTTACTGTCAACTCAACTCTAGGAATTTGACAAACAATAACAGATATCAGCACAGTAGGACTATTTTCACATGCTGTTAACTTGAACTATCAGCAATAATTGATGCAAAGTGTCCCCTTGTTGTGTTCTGCAGGCAGGAATAACTAAAATACACACTAAAGCCAAAAACCAACGAACACTGTGCCAAATATGTACATAGCAAGATTACACGTAGAAGTATGGATAGACTATTTCTGCACACTGGTATGAAGCCTGGCATTCTCGCACTCTTGACATTTACAGTCATAGTCGTTGCATGAGGAAGTCAGAGAAGGACTAAATGATGTCTTGTTCAAGATATTCAGTTGAAGACATATGCAGTAAGAATTCATCATGCCAGAAAAGACCAGTAGGGTGCCTGTCCATGTATTAGTTGTAACAAAGCAAAAATAGAAAGGCCACAAGATATGATCTTATGCTATTCAAACTAAATTCTTACCACAAAAAGTACATATCTACGTATGTACCAGTAGCTAGTGCTATGATATGTACATTTAGGAGAGGGTAGATTTAATATGACAGAAGCTAGGTACTATCAATATGGATATGTACGTACATATTGAAGGGTACTATGTGTATGTATAGACTGCGTGGTTGGGGTCAGCTATGAAGGGATGGGATGATGAAAAAAAATGGAGTGGCCATCCAGGAAAAAATGGAGTTGAATGTTTCCCTGGGGAAATTCCCGGAGGACATTCGGTCAACCAAAATTCCCCTACTGAAACTCTAGAGGGATGTCCAGAGACAGAGACAAATGTTTCCCTGATAAGAATCAATGATTGCATATACTCACTCCACTATCTAACATTGAACTAGTCACAAAGCCCCAAGTACATACACATGCATACCATACACAAACAACTGAGGCTATGTGGTACAGCAAATTCCACTTACTGGAAGTTCCCGAGGGGCGTGTGGCTGGACGCATGCTCGGTAGTACGTCTGTGGTGGGAAAAGGCCTTGTGGGGCGAGTACGCTCCTCCGATGACTTTGTCCTGGGAGATTTTGTCACTGGTACTGTCACCGGGTGCATAGTGGGCTTAGTGCGCGTTGCAGAAGAAGGCCTTGTCAGATCAGTTACTGGAGCTACACAGACAGACAGGAAATGTCATAACAAATCCACTACTGTATTCACTGCTTCTTATCTAAGTTCAAAAAACACAACTTCACAGTTTTTTGTTCTAATACCAGCTGTAAAGCCACCGCAATACAAACATAGATAGTAATATTCCTGGAGCTTATCACTGATCAGCTATTACATGCAAGCAAATGCATCTCAATAAGGTCTTCACGTAATCATGGAAATGTGCTAACCAGAACACGAGGCTACTGTACACACCAAAGTACTGTACAGTGCTGTATACAGGATAGTGACCAACTATACCCCGTTACATGATAAGTCATGCCAATGTATACTACATATCTAAGGGCACCTAATACCCTAGAATACAGCAGTGTACTACATACAGTAGGTTACAGTACTATAGTATAGTATACACACCAGGCTACCTACATACGTACATGATTGACAAAAATGTATCACTGGATTTACGCCAACTAGCTGAAAAGGCTAAAGTCTGTATACATACATACATACACTTGGTTACTGTACTGCACCGACCGGGGTGTCATTGTACTTACTAGGAGCCGTTGTTACTGGGGGGGTGGTGGGCGGATCCTTTTTGGGCTTACCACTGTCCCGGTCTTTGCCACAGCAGGACACAGTAGCCTGCATGAACACCGAGCTGGACCCCGAGGACCCGTGACAAGCGTACCTCACTTCAACAAATAGTATCTCAGTTGGTGTGACAAGTCGCAAACTACATTGTTTCTCTGCTACTTTCCTCCACTCATCTTCAGTACGACAGTTGAATATTGTGGTGCCGAGATGGAAGTTGCTGCAATCCTTATCTGTATCTTCTGCAGGAGTAGCTGAGGGGTAGTAAGAGTGAACAAAGATACAGGTGACAATCACGTGTAAATCACATGTCAATCACATGCAAATCATACACCAATCACACATAAATCACATGTCAATCACATGTGAATCACACACCAATCACACATAAATCACATGTCAATCACATGTCAATCACAAATTGAACGTGAATACGTACTTTGTGTGCATACAAGTCTTCAAATTGTGGGAAGAGAGGCAGGGAGCATATTGGTGTTTGTTCACTGATATTACTATCTTATTGATGTTTGTTTACTGCTACTACTACCAAAATTTAATGATAAATGTTTACTAACTGTCATTACAGGTCCATAATCATTACTGCACAAAAATATACAACACCTTGCATAATTTGTAAACAGGTCTCAAAAGTGGTAAATATTTGTTGAAATACAGCTTGTTAGCGAGATGTACGTAAATGTAACAATTTTCAACCATTTATTTGAACTGATCCACCCAAAACACAGGCTAGCATGCATGACGTTTACATTCATAGGAATGTACTCTACATGTCTGCTCCATGCAGACTGATCTTGACAAATCTATCAATCAACACCTTTGTTATCATTAATCAAAGGTCATCAGACATCTGGACTGGAGGATTGAACCCTTCCAAGAAAAACAAAAACACAACCCTGGAAAAGACCAGCTTTGTTTGTCTGACGGGGTCATAGAGCCCCATTGAGTAGTCTGGTTTGAGTAGCTTGGCAGACAGGGGTAGTAGCCGTCTGTCTTCGAAAAGGCCCCCCATTGGCGATAAAGGCAGGAGGAGGGGTCTGGACCACATGCTACATGTTTTGTTGCACCCACCACCCACAATAAGTTCACATCTGAGAGCTACCCAACAATCTCATCTACATGGACTAACAGAAAGGACAACTACGTAGTATCTAGAATCATGGCAGTAGCTTCTCATTTTGAGATGGTCTTGTGCACTGGCATTGTGTGAAATAACCAATGTAGAGCCTCCATTCCTCAGGCCTAGTGTGTGCATGACCTTGCTAAGGCTTGAGTACTCCAGATACCAATAAGAGTCTTCCCTACTGTAACAATGGAACCTTGATACTCTAACACTCTTGACAATTTTTTGCCACATTACAAAAGTTGTCAGGTTGTAGAGGATTTACAGTTTGTATTATCATGATCGATTTGTTGGTCGAGCATAGAGGATGAAAGGTATTGCATTATAGAGGTGACACCACATATTCACAAGTATGCTTATATGGTGTGTTGACAGGAGGTTGCATGTCTCCAAGTTCACTCAATTGCGGGTGAAGAGATAAAAAGACAATAAATCGAGAGAGCATAAGTCTTCTGTTGTCTACCCTTTCTCCCCGGCATGACCCCGGACTGAGGTGAGACCTATAATGGGACTGTTAGTATATAGACAACCCTAAAAGTGTCTTGAAAATGTAGACCAACTGCAGGGTATACTGTACATTTGATATTAAAACTACGAATAACAGTGAATTTTGACTGTTTTGGTTAGACTAAGTGTGAAACATATCAAATTGGTTTCTGAACCTTGCCATGACATGAAGGTGATTTATCTCGGTCTGTTTAGTGAAATCTTTGTACTTCTTGGACAAAGAGCTAGTGTCCTGTCAGCCACACCTCATTCAACATCCAGAAGTCAATTTGAAGTCATTATCACACAAGGAAACCCTTATTTCAACAGAATTGTAATTGTAGACTTCAAAATGGCATGCATATTATATGCATTATCATGCCATTTGCGAGAGACACAATTTCTTCACATTTTAGTATGGTGGAGAGAAGTGGAGTTGGTCTTACAAGGGGATGTCAAAGTGGTCTACCTAGTGCTTGAAGATATATTTTTGTGGAGGCTGTTGTAAATGACAATTGAGGACAGAGGTACAGAGTGCAGTCAAATGAGCAACAGTACACAGGCTGAGCTATAGGGGAACATGGGTACACTCACGTGGTTCTGTGTCACGGCAGATGGCAATGGGGATCTGTAGGAGGTAGGGGTTACGTATGGTGTGACATTCTTGACCTGTGGGACACTTCTTCAACTGACAGGGATCAAAGTTGAGATGCTCCCTGTGCTTAACGTCCAGGTGGTCCTGCAATGGGGGATTGTGGTACAAAGAGACAACAGTCATTCTCATGCTGGATGGGGGGACTCAACACATGTAGTACTTCACGATATGGGACACATGGGTGGAGGTAACTCATCTCCCTCTACAGACAGACATGTAAGTGGAGAGGACACCACTGCAAAATATGCACTGTTCCACTGATATTGCTCTATTTGTCCATTTGGTCTCTGAGATCTGGAGGAACTGGGTCTATTCTAAGACCAATTCACTCAATATGGTAGTGTCGATTAGGAATAGCGGAGACCACTTCATGAAGGTAAATCCACTTACTGCCATACAGCATGAAGGTTTGCTATTCATTTCTTTCTATGGGCATTGACTGAGATCATCAGGGAAGCTGGGTACATTGAAGTTTTCGAACACCACCAAGTGATCGTTCTAGTCAATGATTAATGGTGACTTTGTTCCACTGTGACAATAACAATGGAGGGGTGGTCAGTGACAGCCCAACGGCACACATTGCAGCTAGTTGAGGGATGTCACGTTTGTTGATGTTGGGGAGGAGACAGAAACATCGAAGAGGGAGATTTTGAGACACTGTAGGACCTCACTAAGACTAACAACCTTAAGGCCAATTTCAATTTGACACAAACCAATTATTCTTGAGTCTAGTGTGGTTTGCTGTAGTAGTGTACATGATTAAGACAAACCTGATCGGTGAAAAACATCAGATTCTGATAACAAAACTAATTTTGTCAGTCCCTCATATTTTGTCTGTTAACAAAACAAATTTTGTCAGTCCCTCATATTTTGTCTGTTAACAAAACAAATTTTGTCAGTTCCTCATATTTTGTCTGGTAACAAAACAAATTTTGTCAGTCCCTCATAATTTGTCTCAATGTGTTTCTATGCCTTTCAATGGGGACCAGATAGGGTAAATGCGTGAGGTTGACTTCTGAGGTGATGTTCTTAAGGAGGATACACAGAGGAATGGAGCAGTCACGAAGCTGTACAGTGAAGTCATACAGGAACAAGGTTATGAAAGAACAGACTGGAATTTAATTTGACAGTGTTTAAGGGGATTACATCCTTGAATGCTGGGGATTAGGATGGCTGTATGGTCCACAACCAATTATCCAGTAATTAACAACCACTCAGAGGGAAAAGCTTTCAACGAAACTTCTATCCGAAGTGGCTGCAGGCCAGAAAAGTTTGTGACATAACTTACATTCATTGATAACTTGCCAAAATGTCTACTCTTGGGGTGAAATATGTCATAGTACCCCGAATAACAGCATAAACGAGATACAGGAAATGATGCACACGGAAGCTAGGGAAGGTGGAGAGTGACAAAGATTGAGACAGCATAAGAAGAAAGGGATCTAAAATCCGGTTCAATGTCATTGAAGAGGCTCAAGAACGGCAAAGGGTGCAACACCTTGAAGAGATCTTCTTCATGAACAGTGAAGGACAATGACATTTATGACAGATTTTGTTTGAGGGAGGTGGCAACATCTCAGATCTATCTTCTCAATGCACGGCAGTGAGTGGGGTCATGTAGGGAAAATGCTATTGAGGGACACTTGAAGGTTTTGCGAGCAAACGTATGCAGCAACAAACTGTTATAAGGCGATTTAAAAGTTGAGGCTTGCATTCAAAGAAAAACAAGCATGGCCAAGAACAAAGAAAAAAGGGTCATTTCAACTTGAAATATACATAGACACACCACCATTCTTACAAATCATTTTAGTATATTATATCCGGCCATTGAAGCAATTTCTGTATCTCCGCATGGCCCAGTAATAGTAAAATGAACCTAGTACATATTGTGCTTTCAATGAGCCCATGTACGGATCCAATATTATTTGATAGAATTAGTAAAGCTCAGGTGTCTTCCAATAAGTGGCATACACTCACACACACTCTGTTATACATTTCGTACATTCCACGGTATCTACAGTTTCTCAATGTGTAGTCAGAGGTGAACGCATGACAGACATGAACACATCATGAGCAAACAACCTCGTTTCTAGGTACCAGTGTTAATTGGGCAGCCAATTAAAAGTTAAGTATTTCAGCCCTGTAGGTGTGTGATGTTACAGTAAGGAAACCTGTATTTGAAAGGAGTTCCGATGATGTGAGTAACATTGAGGACGCACATATGGTACAGAAATACTGGAGGCTTAGTAACCATTAGATTGAAAAACAATATCTTTATCAGAAGGGTTTCTGAGGACATAGTCTATAGAGCATCCATATAAATAATCGCAATTTAATCCAAAATGCCCATAAGTGTACTCACGACTGGATGATAGAAGACTTGCTTATCTCCCTTTTGGTTGCCTTTATCGGTTTCAGGGGAGGTTCCAAAAGGGATTGCCGATGTGCTGTAACAGCAAATCTGTACAGAGCATTGGAAAATGACAGATGCAAATAATTGACGCCATGTTACATAATATACGTAATGAGATCACAGATTAAGAGATCGAACCAAACATGAACACCCACATGTGTGTATACGTACATGTACATGTCACAGACAACACACACACACACACACACACATGGATGCGCCACACATCACTCTCTCTCTCTCTCTTTTTTTTTTTTTTTTACACTGCACATGGGCCATAATTATTCCAAAGAATTCAAGGTACATGTGAGGTCTTAGGTGACCCAGACCCTGCTAAAACGTGTTCTACAAAAACACATACACAGTTTATAGTCTGGCCTAAGAAAAAAATAAATTAATTAATAATAATATGAAAGAAGGGAAACGAAACTAATAACATAGACAATGATAACAATTAAGTAACATTATGTAGTAATAGTGCTGGAAAAAAAAAGAAAAAAAGCGTTAAGAGGTTTCTGTGCCTTCCGCCTGACGCCAGTTGCGCTTACACCAGATGAGGTGGGAGTGGTGTAGCACAGTCTTGACCAACTCCTCCTCCAGTCTCCGGCATTCTCTCGATGGTGGGTGGTCAAGGGCCTTGTACAGTTCTTGGAGGCTCACGAGATGGAGGAAGCCCCGAGACCCAACCTCGATGGTGATGAGGTTGGCAGTGGATGTTGCGGAGCACTCTGTCAGCAGATCTTGGTACCTGTCCCTCTTCCTCCTTGCTGCATCTTCAATGGTGGTTTCGAATGGGATGGTCAGCTCCACTAGGTGGATGGAGGACTGGCTCCAAATGACCATGTCCGGTCGGCTGTCTGTGGCAGCAAAGGAGGCAGGGAAGCAGTACTCCTGGTCGGGGAGGTCCACGGTGACTTGCTGCTGGGGGTTGGCATGGCTGATGACAAACTGGTACAACTGCTTCAGAACAGCATCATGCCTCTGATTGTACCGTCTGTTCTGGAGGGCCACAGGACAGTTGTTCAGCACATGCAAGAGAGTCTGACGATTGGAGCAGAGAGGGCAATTTGGTGTGGGCAGCTTCTTCCACAGATGAAGGTTGGCGTTGTGGGGTAGGGTGTCCTGGGCTGCGTTGAGGGTGAACTTCATCACCCTCTCTGGAAGGTCCCACAGTGCCTCTGCCCAGATGGTGGATGCTCGGTCATCAAAGCGGCGGGAAGGGTCACCCTGCACCGCAAGTTGTCTGCAGCTCTCCAGGCGTCTGGTGTTGTCAGCTGCTGTGACCCTCCGTTTCACAGTCCTGATTATCTGTGGTCGAGAGGATCCTGGGTCGTCCTTCATAGCTGCAACTACCTCCTGGTGTGGCTTGAAGGTGGCTCTGGATGCCTTGCTCTCTGCGGTGGTTTGCCTGTCTGCGATGAGCCGTACAGTGGAGTCCCGTGAGTTCATCTGGGAGGCTGCCAGTCCACACTTGGTTTTCTTAAAGATGGTGGTCAGGGAAGGCAGATGGAGACCACCACTGCTCTTTGGCAGGTACAGGCGGTGGATGGCAGCACATCGAGCAAGTCCTGCCCAGCACTCTCTCTCTCTCTCTCTCTCTCCTTACACATCGTATCAAAATATCCAGAAACTAATCACAATTTAGTACGCACCTTTGTACAGAGACCATGACCCTAGTCTCCTAAGTAACCTTATGGACAGATTCCAACGTACATAAAATTAGGAAATAAAATGGCTTCCGCTAACTTTGTTGAATTTTGTTTACGGATTAGACTGGAAGCTCGACAAGTGAGGTTGCCACTACTATGGTACAGCCTATGCTAGTGAAAGTACCTCCACATTGGGAGACCGTCACTGTTGAAGCGTTCTAACCCTAACGAATTTCAACAGGGGGCGTTTCCTACACAACAAATAGTCAATAGCCACATGTACAGGTAATTCTGTACTCACCAGCAATATAGCGACCACTGCGAATTTCATTGCACTTGGCGCTTCGGACAAGATGACTATCGTAATTGGCTACAAACGCGGGGTAGCTATCCCCTGCTTATCGCTTAAACTCGCTCTGTCAGTGCTTTCTTCCTTCTTTTCCGAGAAGAAACCAGCACGAGGTCCGCGTGGGAGGCACGGTATCGAAGTAAACAACTCGTAAACATCTCGAGAAACGCCCACAGGTGTACAGCTATAGGCTATGGTGTATCGTTATTATGTACATAATTATTACAAGTAATGATATTCACAGTTTAGTAATATTCATAGTCACAGCATTCCTCTCTTCCTTGCTGATGGGACATTGATAAGAGCCTTATCGGGAGTTTTATCTATGATCTCGAGATGTTGACGCATATTAAGCAAGATAGCTGTTTGAGCAGAAATTCAGAAGACGTTTAGTACTGGTCACTAGTTAGGTGTAATTTGTGTTTCAAATAGACGTAATTCAGATTTTCGGCGTTGGATTTCCAAGCTCCGCCTACATATCTCTGTATAACTCCGCCTATGAATGTATCACTTATAATAGGCAAGCTGCCCTTACGAGTTCTTACAAACGGTGAACTTGCATGGTAGCTGTGTGACCTCGTCGAATCCAAGCGATAACCAGATTATTGAGAAGATACTCGAAGAGCAAGCAATTTCCAGTGCAATGGTGAGTTGAATGAGTGTAATTGTGTGTTAGTACCTTTTAATGCTCTCTAGGCCAGTTTTATCATTACAAACAGTCAGTATTGCAGCAAGAAACACATTCTTGTTCGTTATCTCTCACTGATGTTGTAAGATGATATGTTGGAAACGCCGATCAGTTTTCCCAGCCGTGCTAGACAACCGAACTCGATTCCCACCGTCGAAAGAGCTGTTCGCTCGTTCCAGTGAGGGTGTTCCAACAGCGAAAGTTGTTCAGTTTCGACTGCTAATGGCTCTTAATTGGCTCTAATTTCTCTTCAGTGTTATCTGCCGACTGCACGGGGCCGTGTACGTATACCTGCATACATCGGATTTGATGGACACTTATGTGTATTGTGTCTCAGTTTATTGACCATTTTCAGTGTTTGGATGTTGGCAGGTCTCGCTGGTGTGTACGTACGTATATAGCTGTTGGTGATATGGAACGCTATGCTGTGTTATCACAAATGTTCGGTGATATCTTTATACAACTATGGCAAGTGAATTTACTTTCAGTAGAATGGACAGTATGCTGTTTTTTTCAGTGTTTGCTGATCTTGTGAACTGTAACATACTTGTATAAGGTTGCCTTTAGGTCACTTGCAGTTTAAGTAGCTAACACAGTGCTGACTACAGGTCATGGTAGAGTACAATACAACCAGCACACAAGCTGACGCAATGCTTGTTTAGATGTACGTTGTACATAGTATTAAAATACAGTATCTGACTAGCTCAATATGAAACATTAGAAGTCGATGGCTTTATATTATGTATATGTATATTTATTATAATTGTATGTACGTCGGTGCCAATGTGAATATGAAACTAAATATCGACATCAAATTAAAGTCAAAGCGTGTAACACTAAATATTAGTCTAATATGGTCCCTGCTTAGTACATGAACACAGACCCAGCTGTTGCTGGAAGTAACTGCTAAGTATAGTATTACACTCTTTCTCCAAATATACAGGTGTGTTTACAGAAACGCGTGCACACACACACACACACACACACACACACACACACACACAAGCGATTATATGACATATTTTCATTAAAATTGAACTTGCCACTAATCGTCTACTAACACAATAGTAGAGTTTATTCAGCACTATCCTTCCAGTATTAAGCTAAATGTCAACTGTGCCTTAGGGTGATTTTGTGTGCTATAATTAATCTACCATTCATATCTTCCCATACTGTGTTATTTTATGCAAATGATATTCATGGTTTGCTATTCGGTTGAGCACCAATCTTAGTGCTAGCAATGTTTATGAATTTATATGAATGTGATTAGCTGAGTAATGGTATGTGTAGGTGGGTGGATTCATCAGATATGGTGGTGTGGTCATCTACAGAGCCGCAAAAAGTATATTCTATAGCTATCCACTCCCCACACTATGTATGGGTATTAAGTATAAGTGTGTGAACACCGTAGGATTCACTTCCACATTTATGAGAAATATGCGTGTAAATCAACCTTACACTACACATAGCACACATCACATTTACTTCCACACGTAGAATAACTGGATGTGTGTTATGTTTATGCATCAACCTTACACTACAGTATTAGAGTAGACGTGTGTAAACAAACACCACACTGGCATGCATGTACATGCATGTATGTATGGTGAGTACCGCATGTTATTCTATGATAATTCTATATATAGTCACCATGGATATATTCGATGTTCTGTTATGCCATAATTGTATCAATTTGGTACATTGTACTATGAACGGTGATGGCTAATGTGGTTGTTGACTGGAAGTATTGTGTGTTGCCAGGTGCCAAGATCAGCTGTCTAGTATGGCGTATCACTAGACATACTCCGTCCAGTGTGGTACAATTCATGCATTACTATCCAAACACGCAAACAGATTCACAGTGTGTGCCAGTTACAACTATGTTTGTAATATTATACGTATGCTTATAATATTCAATATAATTGGTACTTTACATACAGAATCCCGATATATGCTGCTAACTCCACCTAATCAACTTTCTAGACGGCATTGTCACCAAATCAATAAGTGCAATAGATCTGATAAGACTAAGTACTAGACAGCCAATGACCCTGATAAGGGCCAATGTAGACTGAGTTAGTAGACTGTGTTATTTGCCTGTGTTGGTTTTGAAACTGCTCGTTTTCATCAAAACCTCTGAAGTGCTAGATCTAATATTGTTGGCTCTTTGTGTCGTTTTAATACTTTCTTTGTAGCCTTCATGAAGTCATCCGGTGGTATTTTCTGTGGTTTCCGAGCATCATGGTGATGATGAAAATACACATTAAGCGAACATTTGTTTTCCCATTAAAACACTGTTTTCATCGTTGTCCCAAAACAAGATGGTACGTATATGCATAATAAACCAACGAGGAAGCTGTAGGGTGTATTCGTATATCTTGGATATCTGTTGCTTTGTGTGGGAATGTTGATTGTACAGGTCTCATATTGATTTGATACATGTACTGTATGGTTGTGAGAACGTGGTAGTGTATGTGTTCAAATGTGTGTGTTTGCTTGTGTGTGTGTGTGTGTGTGTGTGTGTGTGTGTGTGTGTGTGTGTGTGTGTGTGTGTGTGTGTGTGTTTGTCTGTGTGTGTGTTTATGTATGTGTGTGTGTGTATGCATTTACTTTCATGTGCGCGTGTGTGTGTTATGTATGAAAACCACGTAATATCTAGCTGTGAGTAAACCTATGTGCATGTATGTCCAATTATAAGTACATGGATAAATTCTGCACACATACGTAAGTACTTTGATCAAGACTAAATCCATCAATGCCCGATTCTGTCACAGACAGGTGGTAGACAGTTGTATTGTCACATCTGATCCGTTTCATTTCACACTTCAAGGTACAACCTGCTATGGGGATAGTGGTGAAGTGTCACCCTGTTTCCGTACGCTGATCAAATTCGACATGTATTCATGTCATGTAGATTCATTTGAGCATGGGAAGCTGTGCGTATCTAATAGTGTGGAATGAGATCATTGCACAGTGGTCATGTACGTAGATACGATTGCTTCATGTGCAAACACAGTCAAATTGCTATAAAGTCACTCTTGAACGTACTGATTTGCAAAGTTTTGGAATTGTTCAGATGGTGAACGATACTGAATACAAACTGAGGAGAATAGTAAGGATTAACTATAAGCACTATCAAAAATTAGAAAATAGTGGAGTCTCGTGACTGAGGCTTCAACAATTTTGCATTGCTGTGTATACAATTACCTACGCGAGGATGCAGTACAAATTGCATGGTTTCGTGAGCCAAATGTGAATAACAATTACAGTCAAATTGCTTAGTAAGTACCTGGGTTAGTACACACTCCTGGTTGGTGAGTACACCTCACTGAGTAGCTAGCTCGTGTACACTACGTCAGCCAGTACTAGCTGATGAGAAATACAGATTTGGCATGCCCTTCAAGGTGCTCACTAAGCAAGTTTGTATGTATTCAGGAGAAGTTTCCTTTCAAAACTGACCATCCGGTGATATCTCTAGTAAATGGGCCAGCCACATGTACGTCTACAGCTCACCCACCCACACTCATTCACAACTGGTTATTTGTGGTCTCAGTCATACAGTGAAGGCTCCTCAGTCTGTCATCATCGTAATAAAAGTGGTGTGCAGTATAATGCAAGCAAAGGATTCATTGTTCGGGATACGTGGAAAACGTTATTCACTGGTATTCAGACTGCATAAGGCAGCACTGTATTATCCTTTATAACATCATTACTGTTTCCTCTCTTGCATTGTAACTGGATTGTAGCTGCACTGATGAATCCACTGTACGTGCGACCAATATCTGTATCGGTATTCACCATCCTACGGCTAGCGATGAGGAATTACTTTCTACCAGGAAACTGGCTTACAAGTGCCGTTTGAATACACTATATACTTTTCCTACACATGCAAGCTATGCATGTATGCATGTTGTATGATTTTAAGTGCATGTGTGTGGGCCTTGTCTGTGCTGATTGAACATATGTATGTGCATATGTAGGTACTGTATCTTGCCACATACATAAGGTGTGTGTGTGTGTGTGTGTGTGTGTGTGTGTGTGCGTGTGCGTGTGCGTGTGCGTGTGTGTGTGTGTGTGTGTAACCCTAACCCTATATACCAGCACTTGTCCAATAGCTGGTGGCCACTATAGACAGGTTCCGCTGTACACATTTGCCTTTCTTAGGAATACAGTAGAGTGTCCGCAGTGCGGCCATGGAATACGTATTTTATATTTGTAGCAAATTTCGTTATGAAGTGATCGATGGAGCAGCTGCTCTTTATATTGAAACGTTATATTGAAACGGCCTGAAAATCGACAACATGTCCGTAATTCATTCAACCACATTGTGCACAAATAGCAGGTTTAATATGTGTTCATTTTTCAAGAGCTGTTAAGGGGTCTCTACAATAGCTGTATACTTCTGTTGTACCATATTGAAACAGATACGTAATTTTGGCAACATTAAATTTGTTCAGTTTGCTCTCACTTTTTGTCACAACCATTGCTGTATGTCAGTTTTGATTTGCGTGCGTACACACGTACAGCTGTTCTACTTGGCATTTTATAATGAAACTGTCACAATGATTATGCATAATTGTTGAAAACTCCACTCCAGGTGTGCCGATTGGTGACCTGCATCTGCGTTTGTTGTTAGCTTTTAAAATGTGAAAGACATTTTTCAGTACTTTCACTTTTCTGTCAAAGACCAGGTGTATGCCACATCTGTCTATTAACTTTCTCCTGATTGTGTAATCTGGTATTTTGGATGGGAGAACAGTAATGGGTGGATTAGAGAGAGGTTCCACTGTAGAGTGTTCCCAGTAGTGGGTGGATTAGGGAGAGGTTCCACTTTAGAGTGGTCCAATTAGTGGGTGGATTAGGGAGAGGCTCCACTGTAGAGTGGTCCCGGTAGTTGGTGGATTGGAGAGAGGTTCCACTGTAGAGTGGTCCAGGTAGTGGGTGGATTAGAGAGAGGTTCCACTGTAGAGTGTTCCAATTGGTGGGTGGATTGGAGAGAGGTTCCACTGTAGAGTGGTCCCAGTAGTGGGTGGATTAGAGAGATGCTCTACTGTAGAGTGGTCCCAGTAGCGGGTGGATTGGAGAGATGTTCCACTGTAGAGTGGTCCCAGTAGTGGGTGGATTGGAGAGAGGTTCCACTGTTGTGTGGTTCCTGTTGTGGTAGATTTTGCAAATATTCCCCTATTACAATAGAGAATGCAAAAACTCCCTGAATAACAATGGAGTTTACACTAACATCCTACTAGATAGCAATTGATGAACATCTCGTGGGTTTCCTCGTTACATTTTTCAGAAATATTTGCCCCCTTTCGATTGACATTATGTTTATTGGAGATGTGTCATTTATGGTTAGTTGTAACAATAGCCATCCGAGCACAATGTTGTAGCCATGTCTATGTGTACAATACACAATACTCCTGTCACTAAGAAAAGTGTAATTTAGTCATTTCACATTGCATTTGCTACAGTGCATAAAAGTCATGCTATATGTGCATGCATTGATGGATATAATATGAAATAATTACGTTAATGGATTACAATATTAAATAATTTATTGATTTGGGGATTAATTGAACTTGTGGGGTAGTTCAGTGTACAATATCTATGGGTTTCTTTGTCAGTTCACCTCTTTTCCCTAGAGAAGAAACACAGCTAGACACTCACCTCCACATACGTACATACATACATACAAGCTGTACATATTCTTGTATTATACAATTGGCTACTGTCACCATACAAACCTCAAACCATCAAAGTGCCGAAGGTGAATCATGGGATGATCGAAACTATCAAGGTCTCCTTCCTACAATCTGATTGACCACCTTGCAAGAAGCTGTACGCAACATTTCCTGTTGTCTCATTACTACATTTTAAAAAACCGTCGCATTGGGAAAATCCTCTGAAGTAGATCATTGTAACAACACCCTGCCCACCTAGTGTTCGACTGCTGTTCCCGTTTTGAGGTGGTCCAGTTTCCAATTTCAATGTTAGAGAAAGGCAATCTGGCATCAAAAACGTATTCAAGGCTGTGCCGGGTTATGGGTTGTTTTACCGAGTTCAACACCCATTTCATCAATGTACACTCTCATGTAAGCCCATTGATAACTTCACAAGTGTGTAGGTGAGCTACGTATGTGACAACTTCTGAATGATAATGTGTGAAAAATACCTCAAATAATGGATCCATGGTAGAACCTGTCTATAAAGTCCACTCAAAGACATATGGCCTGCATATTAGAGGTGCTTTTGATACCGTATTTGAATTCATATACATGATGGCTCACTAATGATGGTGGGTGGTCTCTATGCAGAGGGAGTTTTTATATATGTAGATATGGTCTTCAAGTAGAAGCTGTGTAGATTTTTCACTCCGCAGGCTACTTTCCTACAGTTACACTTATGAATATACATACGTACGTACTTCAACAAAACCTAATTCTCTATCTATAGCCCCTGGCCCAGTCATCAATTCCTTGTATTCTTTGCAACTGATTGTGTAGACAGTTGGTCTCCCCGTCTTGAGTCTGGAGCTTGTAGTTGGTGTTCTCTGTCATGTCTGTGGAACACACTCATTCCTCCACACATGTCAATACTTCCTCAGGACTGGGGGAAACCTGCTTACTACTGACCTCTCAATAGAGGAAACCTCTACAGGTAGGACACCCCTGTATGCTCTGTAGCGTATCTCGTGGTCCCAGTATTTAGAGAACCTTCACCCTGGGGACATACAACACTGACTGAGGTGAAAAGCACTAAATCTCTTCTGTGGTCAACACACTGAAGATCCTATCACCACTAGTACTTACCACAAGACATTTACATATTCTCACTTGTACACGGTGTGTATATATGTACATATAGGTACATTTGTACAGTATACCGCATGTACCGTATGTGTTTTGAAGTATTTTGGTATAGAAATGACAGCATAGTATGACATATACATACGTACACCTTGTGCATGCATATGTAATATATCATGATATGTATTTGTCCCTAAATAATTAGATACAATTCATCCATTTTCACCTATAATATACTGATTATGTTACACAACATCAAATTACACATACATATGTACATACATACAGTATGTAAATTCAGGGTAGGTGAGTGATATCCAATCACTATACGGTGCACTACATTGCCACTCTGTATTGCACAGTGGTAGTGGTATATATATACAGGATTTATACTGTATGTACAGAGGTGTTTGTATGTGCATACATTCTAACTGCATGTACAGCGGCCCATTAGAGCTTAAAAAATGGGATGAAACGATTGATTAATTGATTCCCGAGAATGTAGTACTAATCTGATCACATTTTCCCATCGCTGTTATGTACCGTAGGCATGTACATACTGGTATATACATACGTATATACGTACATACTAACTGCCCATACACAGAAGGTAATTAGGGATAGTGTAGGTGTAACTGACCATATGCATTCTTTCTGATGTCATCGTATCACACTGCAGGACCTCATTAGTGGCGTAATTTTTAAAATTTGATCCGTCCATCATCAATCGTCTTCAGACCATAAGCGAACGGACTTTTGACCTTCTCTGCCAATTATTGTAATTGGATTAGTATTTGATTAGGATTACATGCGGTGAAATGTTCACTATTGTGCATGCACAGATATATTCAGACACATGCACAGACATTCACAAATACATGTGTTCAGAATGCCCACACGTGCGCGCGCGCACACACACACACACACACACACACACACACACACACACACACACACACACACACACACACACACACATGTATGCGTACACACACACACACACACATACACACACACACACACACACACACACACACACACACACACACACACACACACATATACACACACACACACACACACACACACACACACACACACACACACACACACACACACACACACACAACACACACACACACACATACACACACACACACAAAGTATCAATCAGTAAAGTACACACATGGAGTAATTCTCAGGAATTCTAAACCATTGGTTCAACTTACCCTTCTCTATAATAGCATCTCAAACTTTGAGATTTTGTTGTCTTGGCAACCTCCCATGTAAAAACTTCCAAATGAATGTCAATATCAGCTTCTACTGTACGTCTCAAGGCAACCTAATATGACCAACGAGTGCCTTCAAGCACTACACTCCTCAATAGTGTTGTAGTCTGCATTCAACTAAACGTACATTTCTTACCAGTTCAGTATATGCGAAACGTGCATTTCACAATTTTGAAGGGACCGAAAATTCCTTTCATATTTTAATCGGCAATGTTTAGGATGTGGTGCAACTTACAAGGTGCCAGGAGAAAGTTGTGGGTTCGTTTTTCCTGTATCGCACAATCAAATCCTTTCTGGGATTTGCAGATTGACCCTTCCTTCTGGCTGTTTCCTAGTTCTGACATCAACTCGAATTTACCACATGTGTTGTGCTTGGGAAGTAACAGATTATGGGAGAATCCTCTCATTTGCGTCTTATCCTTGTGTACTTGATATGAAAACTTTTGAGTGTTTGGGCCAGAAGACACAATAATCAATGGACCTTGCGTGCGTGTGTGTGTGTGTGTGTGTGTGTGTGTGTGGTGCGTGTGTGTGTTTTGCACAGCATTTACACAAGTGTATTGGGTAATACTATACACATTCACGCACAAAATGTAGATGAGGTCCTCCCATAAGTATTAAAGCATAGTAAATGTACTCTA
The DNA here is from genome assembly GCA_964020155.1 of Chondrilla cf. caribensis. NCBI lineage: Eukaryota > Metazoa > Porifera > Demospongiae > Chondrillida > Chondrillidae > Chondrilla > Chondrilla cf. caribensis. Next base: position 3,355,616 of record OZ026553.1, read on the forward strand.
AGTGTATATGGCTGCTTTCTACATATTAGTGTATTCATTCCTGAGCATTAATTACGCACATGTGAGCCATACGTATATTTGTATGTATGCATGTATGTATGTATGCATGTATACATGTATCCGAGTTAGATGTTAGACAGTATAAAATACCTCCAAAAATCTGACTACCTCTGTAATCTGACCTACTGCTCATACCTAAGGCTGTCAGATTAACAAGTGGATCTACGTATACCTAAGGTAAGGCATCTCTGTTAGGCCCAGATGACAGTTGGAGTAATATTTTCCCAACTGCTAGCTACTGTGATATAGATTGAATGACCTACTGAGACTAATAGGGGATGGTTGAACGCAGCCATGGTAGTGCGCCTGTAAACACGCCCCTTGCTTTTTATCTGATCTGGAAGCTGTCTTCACCATTCATGCTTGAGTGGGTGACAGTCTCAGTCAATTATCATAGTCTAACCAAATGACATGTGGCAGGAATGACAATGACAGTTCATGCCTCTCTCTAAGTGATGCTATTTTTGTTGAAGACTGTGTACATGTGTAATGATGCATTGCTGAGTGTCATTTTGAGTAATATTCATTATTATGTCTCTGATCTCTACTAGTGTGTGTACATTGGAACCTCAACTAGTGTGTGTACTGTAGGACATCTACTAGTGTGTGTACAGTAGGACCTCTACTAGTGTGTGTACAGTAGGACCTCTACTAGTGTGTGCACAGTAGGACCTCTACTAGTGTGTGAACAGTAGGACCTCTACTAGTTTGTGTACAGAAGAACCTCTAATGTATGTACAGTAGAACGTCCACTAGTGTGTGTGCAGTAGGACCTCTACTACTGTGTGTACAGTAGGACATCTACTAGTGTTTGTACAGTAGGACCTCTACTAGTGTGTGTACAGTAGGACTTCTACTAGTGTGTGAGCAGTAGGACCTCTACTAGTGTGTGTACAGTAGGACCTCTACTAGTGTGTGCACAGTAGGACCTCTACTAGTGTGTGTACAGTAGCACCTCACTAGTGTGTGTACAATAGGACCTCTACTAGTGTGTGTAGAGTAGGACCTCTACTAGTGTGTGTACAGTCAAACTGACATAGCTGTTAATGCCTATGTGTTAAACAACAAAGATGTGCGCGAAACTTCTATTTCATACACACCCACCTTATATTGAAAAGAATAAAATCCAATATCCCATACGTTTGGTTCAAAGATGTCAAATATAGATCTTTGTATCAATATCAAATTATCGATGTTCATGATGTTTTGTGATCGCAACGTATGCAACCTCATTAATCATTAGAGTGTAGTGAACCAATGTCAAATACAAAGTTTCAAATTACAATGTAATAGTGAGGATTGTGAGGATGAAGGAAGAGGTGTTGTCAGCTATGGTTGATGAACCATACCCCGACTAACTTGTGTGTGTATGTGTGTACATGTGTGTGCGTGTATGTGCGTGTGTGCGTGTGTGTGTGTGTGTGTGTGTGTGTGTGTGTGTGCATGTGTGTGTGTGTGTGTGTGTGTGTGTGCATGTGTGTGTGTGTGTGTGTGTGTGTGTGTGTGTGTGTGTGTGTGTGTGTGTGTGTCTTAATTCCCAAGAAATCACAGTAAACCCCCCAATTTTCATATCGGTACCAATGCTTCATTTGTGCAACAGACACTTAGTAACTCTCTAAGAGGTCAAGGTTCACAATTTACCCGCAAATCCAGGTTTCCAATCATCAGTTATATTTACAAAAGTGCACACACGTTAGGCGGATAAGGTTAATTCATAGTCTATCTGGCAGCTGCCCCTGAATTGTTGGCTTTTCAAACATGTACGCAGTAATTACATGCTACATAGATCAAATTAATCGGCAGTCTATCTAATAGCTGTCTAGAATTCAAATTATCACCAGATGTATTTGGTAACCTCCTTCTTCACATATATGGATATACCCGGTATGATATTTTGAGAACATGTGGTGAGATGAACTTGGTCTCGTTGTCTTCATGTGGCCCACATAAGACGGAACGAGACGGGATTCAAGGTTAGAATAGGATTTGAGGTTGGGTTTAGGGTGGAAGGTTGGAATGAGGATGAAAGGTTGGAATGAGGATGGAAGGTTGGAATGAGGATGAAATTTTGAAATTGGGATGGAAGGTTAAATGAGGATGATAGGCTGGAATGAGGATGGATGGTTGGAATGAGGATGGAAGACTGAAATGAGGATGGGAGGTTTGAATGAAGATGGAAGGTTTGAGTAGGGAAGGAAGACTGAAATGAGGATGGGAGGTTGGAATGAGGATGGAAGGTTGGAATGAGAACGGAAGGTTGGAATGAGGATGGAAGGATGGAGTGAGGATGGAAGGTTGGAATGAGAATGGAAGGTTGGAATGAGGATGGATCCGTGGTTGGAAGGAGAATGGAAGGTTGGAAGAAAACTGAAAAGTTGTGCATGTGTAGATCAGAAGTGTTGCATGGAATGAATCAGAAAGTTTAGAAAGGTTTTTAAGTCAAGGGGAGGGAATTCCCATGTACACCCTTGACCAAAAAGGTGAATTATATTACAATGTAATAGAAATTAATTTTCATGTCACAGTGTGCAACACTCCAAATGTGTACGTATGTATCATTCACAGCAGCCAATTGGTGTGGTGACAATCTGCTCACTATCAGTTGCCAATAGAGCTGATATCCGTTAACTAGCATGTGGTAGTTGTAATGAGATTGTGTCAGGACCAATGAATGCCTATAAATGTTCATGCTTGCCAAGTTCAGTTGTCTTTGCAGCCTTACATATTCATCCTCGCTCCTCAAGCAATCCTTTAAAAGTGTCTTGTGTTCACTTAGATGGTATTATTTGAAAGGCTTGCACAAACCATTGACCAAACATTGCTGGCTTGGTGGTTTGTTAGTTTGAACTGATAGATTATCATGCGTGCAGGTCTATCTGTGCTTTAGTGTGTGTGTGTGTGTGTGTGTGTGTGTGTGTGTGTGTGTGTGTGTGTTTTAGTGTGTGTTTTAGTGTGTGTGTGCATGTATGCAGGTCTATCTGTGCTTTAGTGTGTGTGTGTGTGTGTGTGTGTGTGTGTGTGTGTGTGTGTGTGTGTGTGTGTGTGTGTGTGTATGTGTGTGTGTGTGTGTGTGTGTGTGTGTTTTGTACACATGTGCATACATGTGTGTATCACTATGTGTTTCTATGGTGATTGTGAACACGTAAGTTTGTTCATGTATTTTTTTATGCAGCTACATAATACATCAATGTGTGTTCATCTTATATACAGCTCTCCCTCTCTCACATATGAACACATGACTCTGTTTAACTCATTCATTAGTATATCAGTTGAGCATTATATACATGCAATTCCTGTTTATGTCCTATTTCTGTATTTTGTGTGGCCGGGTGAACAATGCCGCTTTTCATGCTATCTGAATGCAACCAACACGGAAAGTCGGCTATTTGCTTTCCGGCTTCAATGCAACAACAGGGCAGAAGGAAATGTTTCTTCTTTTGATAATCGCATTGTCTATCTCCGAACCAGGTCTGTCAATACACACTTCTCAATAGTCAGGGATTACAGGAAATGGGAGGAACGCTGCTACCTTCAGTTTCAATCCAGAGGATTCAATTCACATTGTGTATATGCAGTATTTTGTGGCATTCATGCTTTGTATGTACGTACACACCTGTTAACGTACGACGTTGTGGGCACATACACAGTGATATTATTATACTGTACATACACTCGCGAGTCTAAACGATTTCGTAGATCTCCGTATAACAATCATTGCGTGAACGCTCGCGTGTGTATTGATAGAATTCATAGCATCCAATGAATCTAATTATGGGAAAATGGCGACCGTTCTTGTGTTGTTCGTGGACAAGCTTTTCGCGTGCAGCTAGCAGCAAATGGTATGTTAGACAGCGCATTATGGCCCATTTCATTGAACATAGAAATAACTGTTTCGGAATCTGCTTGCTGACAGTTGTATACTGTATTCTTCTACCTTATCTTGACTCTTTTAGCATGTTGCTTTCTAACGTTCCTATTCACCTGGGTGAAGTACCATGTGTAGTAGTAATCTACGTATGAATGCATTTAATTGTAGGAGAGTTACTTCCCATGCATGCCTGTAATTGCTTTGTGTGATGGTAATGATATCATGAGGTCCATGCTATGGGAGTAAGCTGCATAGTAACTTTGGTGAGCAATACACGTAGCAGTGAATGAAACACAAGGTGAGTACAGGATGTTTGGACTGCAAAGGTCTTTGGAGTTTATTTCAGCTGAAAAAGATCTTCATTGTCAAATCATTCTCTTTGCACACCTTCTCTTTCATTCATTGCTACTCGTTTTGCTCATCAGAGCTCCCAGACTGCCTCAATCATGTCCAATGTGGCCAAGTACAGCACCTACTGATGATGACTAGATGTCACACGTCTGCCACCATGTCATTCCACGTGTAGTGAATGTGGTATGACACACATTTGAAGCAGACACACAGCACATAGGCAGCTTAGCAGGGCAACATCTTCGTACATTTGTACAGGATACAGTGAATACTCGTTAATCCACCACCACTTTATCCACCAACCCTTTTAATCTTCCACAATTTCCCAGTACCGATATAATGTACAAGTACCAATAAATATCAAGTTAATCCGCCATATTCTTTGATAATGAATTGTGGCGGATTAACGAGTATTCACTGTATGTGTTTTGCATAATACTGCTATGATAGTGCATGTAGAGCTTTAAGTAGTGTCCGGAAAAAGCAGGCTGGAATGGAATCAAAGTACTTGAATAATTGATGCAGAATAATCAATCTTCATAAAACACTGTTTTTCAATAATACTTTGAATGTGTGTGATAAGTGTATATGTGCACCTGAAATGTGAAAAGACTCTAAAGACTCTACATCACGTCTATTGGATGACTACTCAGTTTAATGAAGTGGGAGTATATTTCAGTTACGACTGGTTGACTTACTGATGAATCAAACCGTTACTGTGCACTGATAATCGATATTGAAAGTTGCAACCGATTTCCACCACTAGTACATATCTCCATTGCTTTCAATATAACAGTGGCAGTGACAAGTGGGGGGGGGGGTCTTACCTCTTGCTGTGGGAAACTATTCTTCATCTTAGGAATTGCATATCACATTGAAGTCACTCCCTACTAAACTTGAAATTTACAACTACTTTACTGCAAAAGCTAATGTACATTTCTATACAGTGGACTCCACTTAAAGACAACCTTAGTAATGAGACCACCTCTGCAACGAGACCTCCTCGCTAATAGGACCACCTCACTAATAAGACCTGCTCGGTATTGAGACCTCCTCACTAATAGGACCACCTCACTAATAAGACCTGCTCGGTATTGAGACCTCCTCACTAATAGGACCACCTCACCAATAAGACCTGCTCGGTATTGAGACCTCCTCGCTAATAGGACCACCTCACTAATAAGACCTGCTCGGTATTGAGACCTCCTCACTAATAGGACCACCTCACTAATAAGACCTGCTTGGTATTGAGACCTCCTCGCTAATAGGACCACCTCACTAATAAGACCTGCTCGGTATTGAGACCTCCTCGCTAATAGGACCACCTCACTAATAAGACCTGCTCGGTATTGAGACCTCCTCGCTAATAGGACCACCTCACTAATAAGACCTGCTCGGTATTGAGACCTCCTCACTAATAGGACCACCTCACTAATGAGACCTGCTCGGTATTGAGACCTCCTCACTAATAGGACCACCTCACTAATGAGACCTGCTCGGTATTGAGACCTCCTCACTAATAGGACCACCTCACTAATGAGACCTGCTCGGTATTGAGACCTCCTCACTAATAGGACCACCTCACTAATAAGACCTGCTCGGTATTGAGACCTCCTCACTAATAGGACCACCTCACTAATGAGACCTGCTCGGTATTGAGACCTCCTCACTAATAGGACCACCTCACTAATGAGACCGCTCGGTATTGAGACCTCCTCGCTAATAGGACCACCTCACTAATAAGACCTGCTCGGTATTGAGACCTCCTCGCTAATAGGACCACCTCACTAATAAGACCTGCTCGGTATTGAGACCTCCTCGCTAATAGGACCACCTCACTAATAAGACCGCTCAGTATTGAGACCTCCTCACTAATAGGACCACCTCACTAATAAGACCGCTCAGTATTGAGACCTCCTCGTTAATAGGACCACCTCGGTGTTGGCACAACCTCAGTAATAAGACCTGCTCAGTAATAGGCTTACAAACAGATGCTTGAACCCCTGTACTGCACACGTGTACAAATCAGCACTCTTCAGCATTCAGAATTAGGCCCACCTTACTATAGACATCACTTCAACTGGTCCCGTAGGTGGTCCCAAATGTGAATTCTTTACTGTACGTATATGCTTTGTAGCAATGAAACCTTCCATTAAAAATGGCTGACTGGCTAGGTGTCATCATAGTGGTGCAGTCCACTGACAAAGACAGCAGTGAACTGTCCAAGCATTTACAGTACATAATTATTTGGCTAGTGAATTACCATATTTTGCGGGTTATAAGTTGCACCATTAATTCAATGCATATATATTAACATTATTAGTAGTGAAAGCTACGTATGACCCAATAAACATTAGGTATTTTTCGAGTTTTGATTTCTGTTTCCTCCAGTCTCTTATGATTTTATCACTGACTGAAAATTCACGACCTGCTGCCCTATTACCTTTATCTTCAGCAAACGCTATTACCTGAAGCTTAAATTTGGCTTCATAACGTCATCACTTCACTCCGGACATTATCGCCAACTTTTAGTTTCCTGTACCCACCAATGAACTCATTATTATTCATAGCCTAATGTGTCACATGACTGATATCCAGTATTATATGTCACATCAGGTGTATAAGTCCCACCTGTTGTATATACGTAGTGCTGGTTTTAAGCATGACAGTCGCGGCTTATAACCTGTAAAATACGATACATTCAATTTTTCCTTCCATTAGTTTGTTGAGATACGTAGTTATCATGTATTGTCTCTTCCGCTCTCCTTTCACTCCAGGCTTCACATCCTCCCACGCAAGTGTTTCCAGCTCCCTTTCTCCAGCCGGTTGCACCCGTTAGAACAGCGCGCATATTCAATATGCCGGTCATCTGTATTCCTCAAGGACATCAAACCATGGTGACGTCAGCACTGCAGCCATCACAAGTCGCCAACATAATCCCCGGTCAGATTCCCACCACCAGAGGGGTTGTCATGGCAATGGGTCAGACGGTGTTATCTCCCCAGCAAGTGGTGGTTCCGTCCAGCCTACCATGTTCAAGCACTTCCTCGCAAGAAATTCGAGTTATGGACGTCCACAAACATCCTGTTCGCCAAGTTCACATGTTGCCGAGAGAACTTGTTCGTCAACATAAGCAACTTACCATAGAAAGTTGCGACAATGTCCCAATTGCTGTTGAAAAGATGCCCAGTGACAAGGCCATATCACCTGTTTCTGCAACATCACATTTGAAGCAAAAAGAAATTGAAAATAGCAAAGACAGCAGCGATTTGAACAGGAAAGAAGAAGACTTTGTGGAAACAGAGGTTGACTCAGGGGAGAAAGGGGACAATCTGAACTCCAGTGTTATCACCTACATCATTGAATCTGGAGATTCGCCAAGCGAAGACGAAGATGACTTCGACGAGATGGAGGAGACCAAGCAGATGGATGAAGAAGACAGCCAAAGAGTGAAATCTCTAACCACGACATCCATGCCTATATTTCCAAGTGCAGCTACTCAGATGCCAGCAAACTCTTCCAGCTCAAAGGTTCCTGTTCAGTACTCTAACGTTATCATGCCCTACGGCTTTATGCAGAATCAGATAATCCTATCTCCGACACACCTCCAGCAGGGTAGCAACATGCTGCAGCCTTCACAAGCTCTCAGTGGGCTAACACCGGCAGTGTACTGTCAGCAGGTACTCGTGAACCAACCCCAGCAGCAGCCCCCGAATTTGAAGACGATCTCGGTCACCTCAATCAAGCCGATCCTCCCTGGGAACGAGAATAAAGGTCAGTAATGGGTTATTGTACGATTAAGATGCTGTCTTCCTTTTCAGCCAAAGAGAGTGCCATCAACACATTATTAGAGTCATCCGTGTATCCATATGTACAGTACTTATGTAGAATGCATACGTATGTACAGTACATACATGTGTACAGTACATACGCACAGCATGTATGTACGTACCATATTCGGCCTCTTCTCAACAATCGATCCTCATTTTCATGACACACTGATCTATGGGTGTTCGCTGGATGCAACATGATCGTGTCCAGGGTAGTCTCGCTGCCAGTCCTCAGCCATTTCAACAGTGCCACTGCGAACCGCTTATTTATCAATGCTAACGCATCCTTGACCTGCGTTGACATGTGTACCAAGCCTAGTACATACGATGTATGCATGCTAATGTTACAGAATGTATGCGTGTTTCGCAAATTGACGGTAGAATTTTCGCCTGTGTTTCATTTTTGCTGAAAGTCAAATACCAACAGCTACATATGCATGTAGCTTCTTTCTGACGAAAGGAGGAGAAATTTGCACCACTTCCAAGTTGTTCCCAGAATTTTATACGTAAATGAAATCATGTGACACGTAGCACATGTGTATGTACGTATGTGATAATGTACTCAGTATGCAAGAATTACGAACACACCACAAACATGGCCACTTTATACTGTTGTGATCCTCCCTGTGGTCTTAACTGTGGGTACCTACCTACGTGTGTGAAGCTGCCAGTCGTAGCAGATATGATGTGCTTTGTTGTATGTATTTCTGTCGGTCTATTGGCGCCCACTGATGTTTTTGTACGTTCAGTTTTTTTGCACATTTTATTCGTGTTGAGTATAAGAAGAATTGCGAGATTTTCTAAGATTAATGTAGTTTTATCAATTGATAGTTGATACCCCTCATCATGAGATTGAGGGTTGTATGTACAAGCATGTATGTGTGTTGGTGATGGGATTAGATTTGAACTGAGCGTTTCAAGAGCAGCAGAAATGTACAGTGAACTCTCATTGATCCACCGAACCTTTGAATCCGCCACAATTTCGCAGTACCACTATATTGTACAAGTACCAATGAATATCCCGTTAATCTACAATTTTCTTGAAATATGAATTTGCAGCAGATAAACGCGAATTCAGTGTATGTGGGAATTGAGTGTGTCGAAATACACTTGTAGTGAACTTTACCACAGTAATGAATCCAAATACTTGAGTTACATGTTGTATATGTTGACAAGTTTGTACTACAGTGAATACTCGTTAATCTGCCACAATTCATTTTCAAAAAATATGGTGAATAAGCGAGTTTGGTAGATTAACTGGATATTCATTTGTACTCGCACATTGTATTGGTACTGGGAAATTGTGGCAGATTAAAAGGTTTGGGGGATAAAGTGGTGGTGGGTTAACGAGAATTCACTGCATTTGAAAATGAGTATATTTGCTTTTATGAGTGATTAATGCCCTTCTAATGTATTACCAAAATAATTAATGTTTACCTCTAATGAATGAGCTCACATGTTTACAATGGTCATTGATTTCACACTCGATACAACAGTTATACCTGCAAAAATGCAGTTGGATGTATTTTCGTAAGTTCTTCAGTTTGTGGCACGTACAGACTGTACGCAATACCACTTCCAGTTGGATGCGGTGTGATGTGATGTATATAAGTAATGTATGTACAGTATTTACGACACAAAATCTTTCTACAAAATTTCCTTTATGAGGTGTATGGGATTTGTTTGGCTATTAATGGTAAAGTACGTACCTACAATGCAGTGAAAATTAATCTCATTAAACTACTGCGATTCCTTGTCAAAAATGTGGTGGATTAAGGAGTTTGGTAGAGTACGTTTTCTACACCTCCAGAACATAACAGAATAGCGTACATACATGTGCAATACGTAAGAGATGCGAGGTGGCTTGTACTTGTCTCCCTAGTGCTGGTATTTTGTGTGAAGTACACAGTGAATACTCGTTCATCCACCACAATTCATTTTCAAAGAAAATTGTGGATTACCAAGTTTGGCGGATTAACTGGACATTCATTGGTACTTGTACATTATATTGGTACTGGGAAATTGTGGCTGATTGAAAGGTTTGGTGGATAAAGCAGTCGTGGATTAATGAGATTTCACTGTAGTTCGGTTGTCAAGAGTGTGTATAAACAAGTAGTGTTTGTTTAATGGTTCTGTTTATTGTTGCTGTTGTGGTTGTATGTAATATCCAGTGATAAAACATGTCATCTTCATTTATTGATAGTACATGTCATTATCATCATCATCCAGTGATAGTACATGTCATCATCATCATCATCCAGTGAGAGTAAATGTCATCATCATCATCATCCAGTGATAGTACATGTCATCATCATCATCATCCAGTGATAGTACATGTCATCAGCATCATCAAGTGATAGTACATGTCATCAGCATCATCATCCAGTGATAGAACATGTCATCATCATCATCATCAAGTGATAGAAAATGTCATTATCATCATCCTACTACTGGCCCACTGTGCACATAGTGTATCGATCATTCCTCCAGTTGATATGTAGTTCTTCTGCCGGGGACGTCTCAGCTCTGGGGGACCTCTTAGCTCTGGGGGACCTCTCAGCTCCGGGGGACCTCTCAGCTCTGGGGGACCTCTCAGCTTTGGGGGACCTCTCAGCTCTGGGGGACCTCTCAGCTCTAGGGGACCTCTCAGCTTTGGGGGACCTCTCAGATCTGGGGGACCTCTCAGATCTGGGGGACCTCTCAGCTCTGGGGGACCTCTCAGCTCTGGGGGACCTCTCAGCTTTGGGGGACCTCTCAGATCTGGGGGACCTCTCAGATCTGGGG
>OZ026553.1:3371508-3386508 GCA_964020155.1 Chondrilla cf. caribensis
TGAGATAATTTAGATTAGTAAAAATGTATATGCGTATGTTGTAAAATTGCATGATTTACCTCCATGTCAGCATGGAAAATGGCCGACCAGCCTGTCTACTTGCATTCCAATGCCAATAAATTTCATTTTGCCACCTCTAGGCTTGTAAACATCACTGCAAATGAAACATGCTTGGATTCCACAAGTTTTATTGAAATTTGAAAGGGTTACCCGGTATTTAGCATCTCGAACCTTGGTGTGGTTTGACATTTCTAAGGTTATCTGCATCTCCAACATTCTTGGCTGATCTCGTGTTTATCTTTAAATGTTTGGATTGATTTGTCATCTGTTTTTGCTGTAACTGTCTACTTCTGATTTTCCCTTTATGCGCCAATCAACTGTAGTTTCCATGGTTACTGCTTAAACTTCCAAATGAGTGTGGAACGTAGTGTATAATCAATTACGTTCTATAGTCTTTGAAGTGTTTGAATGGTTACCATGGTAACCCTTGTGAGACATTTTCTGTGATGCCTTTCCCACAGTATGTGGATGTAGAAATTTATGTAGCAGCTGTTCCACTCGCTTTGGGCAGAGTGACATAATTTCGAATATCCTTTTTGTATGTTCACTATGTTGCCATATTTGGTATTGCCATATTTAGTATTGCATGCTTGGATACGTATGGTCCAATGAATCACTACAGGAAGGGAGAATATCGATATTGAGGAGGGAGATTGTCGGTATGGAGGTGGGAGATTGTCGGTATTGAGGAGGGAGATTGTGGGTATTGAGGAGGGAGAATATCGATATTGAGGAGGGAGATTGTCGGTATGGAGGTGGGAGATTGTCGGTATTGAGGAGGGAGATTGTGGGTATTGAGGAGGGAGAATGTCGGTATTGAGGAGGGAGATTGACGGTATGGAGGTGGGAGATTGTCGGTATTGAGGAGGGAGATTGTGGGTATTGAGGAGGGAGAATGTCGGTATTGAGGAGGGAGATTGACGGTATTGAGGAGGGAGATTGTCGGTATTGAGGAGGGAGATTGTCGGTATTGAGGAGGGAGATTGACGGTATTGAGGAGGGAGATTGTCGGTATTGAGGAGGGAGATTGACAGTATTGAGGAGGGAGAATATGGATATTGAGGAGGGAGATTGTCGGTATTGAGGAGGGAGATTGACGGTATTGAGGAGGGAGATTGTCGGTATTGAGGAGGGAGATTGTCGGTATTGAGGAGGGAGATTAACGGTATTGAGGAGGGAGAATATGGATATTGAGGAGGGAGATTGTCGGTATTGAGGAGGGAGATTGTCGGTATTGAGGAGGGAGATTAACGGTATTGAGGAGGGAGAATATGGATATTGAGGAGGGAGATGTGGGTATTGAGGAGGGAGTTGTGGGGGAGAGGATGGGTATTGGAGGGACAGTGTCATTTTTTGCGAATTACTACATGTAGTGCAACTTGCCCCGTGGTTGCTGCATAACCCTGGTTATTCCGTGTAAACACTTGTCCCCTTACTTGTGCCTACCATGGACGCCAGCACTGATGGTAAATTAATACTGCCAATAACAGTACAGATTTGGTGTGTCCTTCGAGTTACTTACTAAGCAAGTTGAACTGTGCATATTCAACACAAATACAGTGGAACCTCTCTATTACCAACCTCTGAAATGTGGAAACCTCTATAATAGGGACACCAATCTGTGTCCCAGTGTAGTACTGTAGTGTGCTAAGTGACCTCTGAATTGAGGAAACCTCTGTATTAAGGACTGGAATTAAGGTCCCAATGTGTCCTTTATAGAGAGGTCCCATTGTATGCACTTCACTATGCATACTCAACACAAATATGCACTTCACTCCGTCCCTAGCTCATGTAACAATGTCAAGTTATCAACCAGTACTGACAGCAATTCCCTCTGTTATGAGGCACACCTTTGGTTCGTCTTGGTGGTACTTTGACTAAGTAAGTTTGACTGTACATGCGTGAGTACATTCCCACAAGGTATGTATGTACATTTGTTAAAGGTTTTAATCTTCTGTTCTCTCTTACTCAGTTAATCTCTTCTAAATGAATGCTACCTTACGAAAAATGCACGTACTAGTGTCCCTAAGAACCCTATGCGCTAAGTATATACATGATCTACTACTTTGAGTAGATAATGACATAAATGTTCTTTTGGATATCGGACTGTGAAGTTTTCAACTGTTGTTGGGAAAAATCTTTTCTGATTCAGAAGCATTCAAAAATGCAGTGTGGTGAAGAGAGTTCTCCATCTTTCACCTTCATCCAGATGAAGAATTCTCTTCACCAGACTGCGTTTTTGAACGCTCCTGAACCTGAAAGGATTCTCCCAACAACAATAAATGTTCGTATTGGACAGATGTCTGACTTGTTTGGGTTTTGGAGGGTGGAGATAGTGACAGTCTGGTATACCTGCAGTAAACGAAGTGCTTGCAGTGTACTTTGATAATCTGACACTCTTTGGGGGTGAAACAAGTATTCAATGTGTGTACAATGTGTACAAATTCTGTAAGTTGTCGGATTGTCAAGAGTTTCATAGTGTACGTGGTTGGTAATAATGGATGTGTCTCAGAATATGGTCGGATTATTGAGGATGTTCGAACGTGGAGTTTTGGGATTATCGAGGTCCACTTTGTTTGTTTTAGACAGCCGACGTTTGGATTACTGCACCCGCCTTTCCCCTTCCAATTGAACCCTCTGGATGTACTCAACTGATCTGTCCGTGTTCCGCTACAAAGTATACTGGTTTATCAACCGCCGCCTTGTCTTTTAGTGGCCAGCACCGTGTAATGAGGTAAATTTGTCGCAATGTTTACAGATCGATTGGATGTCTCCGTTTTCTGCACCTGGACCTCCCTTTGGCCAACCATTAGTGCGCAGGTGTGTTGCTACTAAATATCACGAATCTGATAGGCTTGATGATGGTGGGATGATTTGATGTGTCGGACCGTGATGATTGATGTATCACGGAGTTTCATTTGTACTAATTTGTTCGGTTTGTGTAGTCCCTGACCTGATTACCCACCGCAGAGAATAATTTGTTGTCGGTGGTTGCGAAAAGGATGTTTATCTAACGCTGTACTCCTCTCCTAGACTGTGTTCTCTCGTGTGCTTGAAAATTGTGATAAAAAATGTTCTGTGGACGTTTACCTTAACTTGCACTTTCTCGCAGACTATTTCTCATTATACGTGAATACATTAAGTGTTTGAAGCCATCATGACGTAAGTAGTTTATCTAACATTGCACTTTAGCACAGTCAAGAATGTTCCACCGATACATATGCGTATATTTGAGGAAAACCTGAAGATAATTTTACCACACGAATATTGGTCAGGCCTTGTATTCTCATACATCCAGGATGTTCTCTGTTGACATTTGTGCAGCTCAATACTTTCACTGTCAGTTGTAGTTTTATTTTTCTGTGTTTAAGAGCATTTGACTGCATTTTTGCTGATAGCTGAATTGCTACTGTATTGGTATTACTGGTGTATATTTACATGTACACATGTACAATGTGTACTAAGATGAATTGACCATTGGCAGATATTCAAGTACGATCCCCTCCCTCTCTCTATATATATTATATGCATACATGCAAACATGCATACTCATGTATGTACACACATACAAGCACATGCATAGACATACACATGCATGCACACACATGTACAAAGGTGGATCCAATTTCCATGTCGAATTGCTACATGCTGTCGTCGTCGTGGCAACCTCTCCAATCCACAATAACTGGTAATTAGGTTCAACATGTTTTCAACATGCGAAATCGTGTGAAGTGAGAATTAAATTTTGCAATTAATGTTCAATCTGGACAGATTTTCAATTGACTAATGATATCCAATAACATAATTTTACCAGGCTCAAGTACAAATCTCTCAAGTTCTTGTTGTTGGCTATCTTCAGTTACTGCCTATGCTCAAGCAGCTTTCAAAGACATTTGGGGTGTGTATCCTCTAATAGTCAATGTAATGATATATCCTGAACAAAATTACATGTTAACCTTGTTAGTCCTTGCTGATGTATGAAGGTATTTTGCGGTTTACTACTGATGCAACGATGGTGTTTATTCGGGACCATTGAAGTGTAGTTCTTTGAAAGGGAACACTTTTGAGGTACTTTGAGTGTATTGAGCAAGTGAAGGGCTGGTTTTGAGGAGGGAGATTGTTGGTTTTGAGGAGGGAGATTGTTGGTTTTGAGAAGGGAGATTGTCGGTATTTAGGAGGGAGATTGATGGTATTGAGGAGGGAGATTGTCGGTATTGAGGAGGGAGATTGTCGGTATTGAGAAGGGAGATTGTTGATATTGAGGAGGGAGATTGTTAGTATTTAGGAGGGAGATTCTCGGTATTGAGGAGGGAGATTCTCGGTATTTAGGAGGGAGATTGTCGGTATTGAGGAGGGAGATTGTGGGGGAAGGGGGAACAGTGACATTTTTCCATGATTGCCATGAACATGATGAGAATATTGACTTTGGAACACTAAGACTATCATGCAGGTAGTAAGGGCAGTTGAAATGTAAGGATGTTAGAAGGCCACTGCATCCATTCCCCCACCATGCTATAGTATACTTTATTATAGAAGTTAATTGGAATCCAACCTGCTCGAGGAGAAAGGAGAAAATAGAAAAACCGACAACTGCGGGACTCGAACCCAGGGTGTCTGACTGTAGCCGCCATAACCACTGAGCCACGAAGCCATCACAGCAACCAGCCCTCCTCAATTCTCCTTTCATACTACACCAGTGGTACTGCAAACTGCAGTCTCACACCGGTGAGTCCACACATCTGTGTGGATTTACACACTGATGTATTATACCAATGCTTGTGTACTTTATTGTTTGAATGGTGCTGTGGTTAGTGTTATCTGGCATTATATGTGTATTACACCTATTATTACCATTACCATTACAGTAGCTGATTGTATGGGTATATGAGATCATTGATATAGTACTCCAGTTAGAAGTATTATCAGTAAACAATGACCAATTTGACCATAATATTATGGTATGAACTACACAGAGATTAAATATATTAGATAAGTATGTATATGTGTGAAATATGACACAGTTGTGTGTACATATGTATGCATTTATATTCATACGTATATGTATGTACATACGTATATACTTACTCATGGGTATAATCACCACTGATTTATCTAACCTCAATTCGACTGAAAACCTAATTGAACACAATTGTTTCGAAATTGTACCATTCCTCGGCATTCAACCCTGAAGTGTGCATCCTGAGTCACTCGACTCCTTGTTTGTTTGTCCAGCGAGTTCAAATGAGCAGCTATAGTTGGATGGGAATGAGATATAGAAGAAAACTATGATTAGAAGTGCAATATGGCTGCGTGGGCATACCTATGTATTAGAAGTGCAATATGGCTGTGTGGGCATACCTATGTATTAGAAGTGCAATATGGCTGCGTGGGCATACCTATGTATTAGAAGTGCAATATGGCTGTGTGGGCATACCTATGTATTAGAAGTACAATATGGCTGTGTGGGCATACCTATGTATTAGAAGTACAAAATGGCTGTGTGGGCATACCTATGTATTAGAAGTGCAATATGGCTGCGTGGGCATACCTATGTATTAGAAGTGCAATATGTCTGTGTGGGCATACCTATGTATTAGAAGTACAATATGGCTGTGTGGGCATACCTATGTATTAGAAGTGCAATATGTCTGTGTGGGCATACCTATGTATTAGAAGTACAATATGGCTGTGTGGGCATACCTATGTATTAGAAGTGCAATATGACTGTGTGGGCATACCTATGTATTAGAAGTACAATATGGCTGTGTGGGCATACCTATGTATTAGAAGTACAATATGGCTGTGTGGGCATACCTATGTATTAGAAGTGCAATATGTCTGTGTGGGCATACCTATGTATTAGAAGTGCAATATGTCTGTGTGGGCATACCTATGTACGCATGTGTGTACGCATTAGTACCTGGACAAGTTTGAAACAGTTGGATAAATATACCTTAGCACTACATGGGCACATCCGTACATGTGCGGTATGCGTACGTATGTACTCTACATATGTAGAGTGTGTACAGCGAGTACTCGTTTATCCACCGCAATTGGTTTTCAAAGAATATGGTAGATTAACTGGGTATTCATTGGTACTTGTGCATTATATTGTTATTGGGAAATTGTGGCGGATGAAGTGGTGGTGGATAAACGAGAATTCACTGTACTTTTTGTATGTGTGTATTTGTATATGCCATAGCATGTACACAGGCGGTATGCAGAATTCTACTTAATACTCTGTGATTCGGTTTTGAAAATTATCACAGATTATCGATTTCAGCAGATTAGCAGGATATTTGCTACTACTTATGTATATTGTATTGATATTGGATAATATGCCTGATAAAAGTACTGGTAGATAAACTAGCATCAACTGTCTGTTTTTTTTGTCTCCTGGGATGGAGTTTTCAACCAACATAGCCAGTGTGTTTTCTAGCGTTTATATTCTTTCATATGTAACAGTTTTGAGCTGATATACTCTAAGACCTACTTCATCATGTGTGAAAATTATTCTACCTCTCCAACATCAACTGTGTTGTGTACGTATGATGATGTATTCTGTTGAGATATGTGTTATGTGTTATTGTCTGTTATGTGAGCATGCAAGTGAATAGGTGGTCCCTCGGAGTGGGGTCTGGTGTGAGGTCCCTCGGAGTGGGGTGGGGTATAACTGGGAAATATGCATCTTCCTAAAACGAGTATGGTGGAACCTTCATAATCCTTCTTTTCATTTTCAAAAATCTCCATAATCCAAGATACAACCTTTGTAATCTGACATTGATTAGTTTCCCAAAGAGTGTTGGATTATCAAGGGTCCACTATATGAACCTCATACATATACATACAGTATTCGGTGGATGAGTTCTGTTTTACAAGTGAGGCTTTAAGGTGTGTCTGGGGACAAGCCAAGCATGACACGCCCCTTGGCTTCAAAGAACCAGTCTACTTCGGAAGAGTTGAGCAGAAACCACAAACTAAATGACCAAGGAAGCCATACATATCCGCCCTTGGTCTGGCTTCCACCATTGGATCTGTCTTGTGATGGTGAACCTGACAGGTGAACATTGGTGGTGTCACAGTCCTTGTGGTCCTGGAAACTTTCAACATCCTCACCACTATTAGGTGTCCATGTAGTGGAAGACTGTATATGCATACATTGCCTATGTATAAACTCTGTATGTACAGTGTGTCTGGTTTGTACGTGTTCTCACAAGACTACCTTTGTGAAACTTGATTTTTATGGGCTTTACAGACATCATTCAAGTAATCCACCAAGAAGTGGAACCAGTGTGTGTGTGTGTGTGTGTGTGTGTGTGTGTGTGTGTGTGTGTGTGTGTGTGTGTGTGTGTGTGTGTGTGTGTGTGTGTGTGAGTGTGTGTTTATACATGCCAATGTACATATCTATGGCATGTGGGTGTGTTTGCACATGCATGTGTGTCTATAGTGTGTGTATGTGTACATGTGGGTGTGTCTATGGTGTGTTTATGTGTTTGGGTGTGTGTATGTGTATGTCTGCGCATGTCCATGTGTGTGTGCATACCCCACACACAGAGTATAGATCTATTATCATTGAGCACTCCTTCAGCTCATGTAACCTAAACATTCGTCTTCACAGAGGATACCAAACAAGTGAATGGGACATTAAGTGAGTCATTTTCTTTGTTTGACCATAGCCAGTACTTGTGGTAGGAGAGTGCAGATAGCTTGGAACAGGTATGTATGTACTGGTATTGTATTGCTTGGAGTGACTGTGTAGAAGCCACGCATTCACTGGGGGAGGGATCATGGGAATCACGCCCACACCTCAGTGTTATGTAGTCGCTGAAGCCAGAGTTGTGAGAGATATCACCGGTGATCTAGTATGGTCCATTGTACATAATAGGAATATGGGGTGAGGGACTTTGTGATGTGGTATTTTGACAGGTTTGGAGGTGAATTTTTTCCACCCTTTCTCCATGTTTATGTGTGCACCCACCAGGCGATGGGTAGACATTACGGCTGGTGTGTGACAGGATGTGTAATCACGGACTGGAAAGATGATGAAGCCATAAAGTGCAGAATACTTTTTGACAGTTTTTCTTTGTTATTCCCTTTGATCTCTCGACCTGCCACAAATGGCTTCCGAATTGGCATGGATGTTAGAATGCATGCATGTACTCTGTACTATATCCACTCCATGCAGACATGCAGGCATCACCAATCTGTGGTGTGCTGTGTTTCTTTGTACAGTGTGTCTGGCGCACTCGCCGTTACTTGTGTGGCTTTCACACTCAGGACCACTGTTGAGAACTTCACGTCTATTCATTTCTGAGGCTTGATATCTGTGTCCCGCCTTGCCTACATGGACACATTACACTCATTGACATATTGCCCGAATCTGTGGTTACTCCATGGTTTTACAGTCTGTCTGTTCTGTCTGTTCTGTCATCACCTGTATGGGCATAACAGGTTTTACAATCTGTCATCACTGCATAACAGGAGGTTATGGTGGGATAAGTGTGCTCGGTAGAATGTATTCATCTTGAGAGGCTGTGAGGTTCGTACCGCACGACCTCTCATATTCAGTGATCATTCTCTGTCTATAAAGGAGAGGTTGCCCAATAGATACACATATGGTCCCAATAGAGAGAGTTGTCTCAGTAGAGACTGGTCCCAATGGAGAGAGTTGTCTCAGTGGAGACTGGTCCCAATAGAGAGAGGTGTCTCAGTGGAGACCGGTCTCGGTAGAGAGAGTAGTTCCAACAAGAGTTGGGCCAAATAGAAAGGTGCTCCCTATAGAGAAATGTGGATTACTGATGTCTGTAATTGCTATGGTGGATTATTGATGACTGCAATGGCCGTGGTGGATTACTGATGACTGTAATGACTAATTGCACCCTTGCACTGCGCACAGTTGGTGTGGCACACAACATCACAGTAACCATCACCTTCTGTGTTCCAAACACCTATGTGGGAAATACAAAGTGTTCCTTTATCTGCCTTCCCACATTTACAGATCTGAGTATTATCACAATCACATGTTTATTGTACATATACCGCACCTTAAGTACTTTATAGTGCCGAATTACTTTTGACAGGGGGTGATTGAGTGTGCGTGTGTGTGTGTGTGTGTGTGTGTGTGTGTGTGTGTGTGTGTGTGTGTGTGTGTGTGTGTGTGTGCATGTGTGTGCATGTGTGTATGTGTGTGTGTGTGTGTGTGTGTGTGTGTGTGTGTGTATGTGTGTACACTGAATGCATGTAATTGTGTGTTTTCTCATAGTTCCTCATCTGGCTGTAATGTGTTCATGTTATTATGGCCTCGAAAATCGCACACTTGAATTTCTTTATCATCGAATTGTTTAATTCAATTGTGTTAGTATGTAGGTCACTGCGTTTATCAATTCAGTGTTACTTTGGTAAACACATGGTTCAAGGTGATAATATCAGTAGAGTGTCAACAATGAGCCAATTTGCACCACAAACCTACATACTATGTGGATGTATGTTTGTATGTACTGTATGTACTGTTTGTCTTGTGTGTTTGTATGTCATTGAATTTCTGTCACTGAGTGGAGCAGCTGTCTGCCTTTTTCGGGTATTTTGTCTTTGAAGGTGGTGTTTGGCGGGAACCAAATCCGATCTTGTGCACCTGCGGAGATTGAATTTCCAGACAATTGGAACCAACGATAAGAAACTCTCTTGTATCTTGAATTTCACTCAGAAATGAGATTATATTCAGGAATACATATATCTCTCAACTGTGGGGTTGTGCATATGATGGTATTCCTGTCTCTAAATATGTGCCTTTGGGTTTTTGCAGCCCATTCAGCCCTCACTCAATAATTACGTTCGTATGTACATCCATGTATGTATGTGTGGCCTACGACTTCAATAGATAGTAGATATTAAATTCTGGTGGGGTGTTACCCTCCTGTTGTCAGGGACACATGCAACTGCAGTTGGTGTCATGGGCCATCCATTCTGTGTGTGTTTGGACTTCAAATGTCATCTCTAGTCGTGCTCCTTGCTGTCCGAGTGCACAAATGAGAAGGGTGCGGAAAGCTGCATTGCCAGATTTGCCTTATATGTAAGTACTGCTACAAACTTTAGGTAGTCAACGGCTATGAGCTAACCCCCTATCCAAAGGGTAATATGTACATACAGTATGTACGTATGGTGGAGTATAGATGCTTAATGTACATGCTCGATGACAGAGATTGATGTCATAAATTCACTGTTAAGTCCAACATCAGATGAATGAGAGGTCACACATGTGTGGTGTTCACCACTGTAAATAATTTTTAACTATAGCAATGTTTTTGGGTGTACAATTTGTGTGGATAGACTTGATCAACAGAATTACGTTCTAAAGGTTGCCCATGGCTGTGTGGTGGATTCAAGACAGCAAATGTGGTTTCATATGGTCCTTAGCTACAGACACTAGTTTGAAGTGGGCATGAGGTTTGGAATGTATTCTTTACTGTGATTTCTGTTTGTGAGTGTTTATGGTGTCTGTGTGTGTCTGTTATCCCTAGTGTGAGTGTGGGAACGATTCCACCAGGAGGAGGGCGTGCATGCCTCCCCTCCCAGTACATTGTAAACACGGAGTTGAGTGTTGATTTAGGGACAGAAATTGCCATGGCAACAGTTACCATGGTTACATTAGCAATATTTTATTTGCCTCTATTGTCATGGTATAAGTGATAGATTGTGTCCCATGAAATGTACGTATTCCAGTTCTTGTTCTTATTCTGCCCCCACTTCCACAATAAGGGTATTTGAGGCTGAAGTGGAGTAGGCCGTTTTTGCGAATACTTCAGTGTCTGTATCGCACTCTATTTTTGGTGATAGTGATGTGCTTGTACATGTTTGTAAGCTCTGGCCTTCACTGAATGCAGTGTAGTGTATTGTTGTGTGTTGATGACTTTGGGCGTCCTATATCTCCTGTACACCAATATGGTGGAGTGTACATACTGTACACCGATATGGTGGAGTGTACATACTGTACACCATTATGGTGGAGTGTACATACTGTACACTGATATGGTGGAGTGTACATACTGTACACCAATATGGTGGAGTGTACATACTGTACACCAATATGGTGGAATGTACATACTGTAGACCAATGTGGTTGAGTGTACATACTGTACACCATTATGGTGGAGTGTACATACTGTACACCAATGTGGTGGAGTGTACATACTGTACACCAATGTGGTTGAGTGTACATGCTGTACACCAATGTGGTGGAGTGTGCATACTGTACACCAATATGGTGGAGTGTACATACTGTACACCAATGTGGTGGAGTGTACATACTGTACACCAATGTGGTGGAGTATGCATGCTGTACACCGATGTGGTGGAGTATGCCAGCTGTACACCGATGTGGTGGAGTGTACATACTGTACACCGATGTGATGTATTGTACGTACATATGTTCTTTACACTGCTGTGGTTATTGTTTGTACAATGCATGTAGTGAATTGTATGTACTGTATACCAATGTGGTGGATTGTACATATCTGGCTGAGTGTGCACTGCGCTATTTCTACTGCACATTGTGGAGTACATACTGGAAATACAGTATGTAGTTTATACATTGAGGACCTTCAAATGCAGCGTAAGACGTACTCCGGTTCAGACAATTGTATTAAGACCACATCAACAGGTTGGTATGTTTGACTATTATGCCCTTTCCTTTTGCTGGAAGATCAAGGGGAATTATATCGAGGATGGTCCGATTATCTCTTGGGTTGTTCTACAGAGAAGCCACGAGTATTTTGTATGTATCGTAATGTAGGTAATGTGATCTGAGAGTGTGGTTACTGTAGGGCTGTACTTGTGTGTGTGTGTGTGTGTGTGTGTGTGTGTGTGTGTGCGCGCGCGCGTGTGTGTGTGTGTGCGTGTGTTTGTGTGTGTGCGTGTGTGTGTGTGCGTGTGTGTGTGTGCTTGTGTGTGCGTGCGTGTGTGTGTGCGTGTGCGTTTGTGTGTGTGCATGTGTGTGTTTGTGTGTGTGCGTGTGTGTGTGTGCGTGTGTGTGTGTGCTTGTGTGTGCGTGCGTGTGTGTGTGCGTGTGCGTTTGTGTGTGTGCGTGTGTGTGTGTGTACACATGTATGGTGTGTATGTGTACATGCCTTTGTGTAGGGTCTCATGAGGTATTCCGTCTTTGAACTGTTGCTGAGAGAGAGAGTAAAGCACAGGGTGGTACACTTCCTTCCATTCTCTCTAAGTATTCTTATCAGTTATTTGTCATTTGCTAATAGGCTCACATCTTTGACCAAACATTGTCACTGGCCCTTAATTTTTCATTGTGTTCACCAATTGTACCTTCTCATCTCAGCACCTCTGCTAAGGGGTGATAAGGTTATTTAGCTAATGGGGGAAATGAGCTCATCCCTCCACAGTGGGGCCTCGAGTGGGAGGAGGTAATGAGCTGCAACCAATGGTTAAATTGTCCTGATGGATGATCACTGGTTGTGTGTATGTTTCAATGTCTTTGTGTTGCACTTTGTTAAACTTACTTGCCTGTGGACATAATGCAATTAGAATGTTGTGCATAGCTCAGCTAATGGGACCACTGTACACTTTCAGTATGGGCTCTAATGTATGTGTATGTCTACTATTTTATGTACAGTAGGACCTCTACTAGTGTGTACACAGTAGGACCTCTACTAGTGTGTGTACAGTAGGACCTCTACTTGTGTGTGTACAGTAGGACCTCTACTAGTGTGTGTATAGTAGGACCTCTACTACTGTGTGTACAGTATGACCTCTACTAGTGTGTGTACAGTAGGACCTCTACTAGTGTGTGTGCAGTAGAACTCTACTAGTGTGTGTACAGTAGGACCTCTACTAGTGTGTGTACAGTAGGACCTCTACTAGTGTGTGTACAGTAGGACCTCTACTAGTGTGTGTGCAGTAGGACCTCTACTAGTGTGTGTACAGTAGGACCTCTACTAGTGTGTGTTCAGTAGGACTCTACTAGTGTGTGTACAGTAGGACCTCTACTAGTGTGTGTTCAGTAGGACTCTAGTAGTGTTTGTACAGGACCTCTAACACCATTGTGTACTAATTAGAGATATGTGCTTCTCTCACTGAGTGTGGTTAGCTCGTCACCATTTCACACGTTATTGCTGAGTCGATTTTTTGTGGATTTAGAGGCAACTTTTGGGCGTTTTGTGCCCGTCAAATGAATAGATAAGCCCATTCATACTGAGGAGGTCTTTTGTTCCCATCCCTCCCATTCAGTTAATTTTCCAGACAGATATTTTCTTTGCCTGTGTGGCTTCCACAGGGTCTTTTCCACCATCTCTTGATTCTCACAGATACCTTGTTGGGACTCATTCGATGGTGTGAACTTTGCTCTAATGCATTCCTTAAACTTAATCTCAGTCATGTTCTCATCAACGTGTGTGACACAATCCTTCATATCACAGGGTAGGGACTTACGAACTGTTCTGTGTAGTACGGTGAAACGTATTCCAGTAGCCTCTTCCCTGTGATGGCCAACTGGCTAAAATGGTGACTGATTGAGCTATGAAGTAATCTGTCTTGTTTCACATACATTCAGTTTCAATTTTGGAAATATAGCCATCTGTCAAGGAAGTGAGGTCCCGTAGGTGACCACATTAAACAGGCTCCATTGTAAACATCTTATGTTGGAATATATCTTCAATTGTTTCTGTTCTTTGGAGCATTTGGGCCTCTCACAATAGAATTAAGACGCGTGTATATACAGTAGCCCTCTACTAGTGTGTATACAGCGGGACCTCTACTGGCGTGTGTGCAGTAGGACCTCTACTACTGTGTGTATAGGACCTCTACTAGTGTGTGCACAGTAGGACCTCTACTAGTGTGTGTACAGTAGGACCTCTACTACTGTGTGTACAGTAAGACCTCTACAGGTGTGTGTACAGTAGGACCTCTACTAGTGTGTGTACAGTAGGACCTCTACTAGTGTGTGTACAGTAGGACCTCTACAGGTGTGTGTACAGTAGGACCTCTACTAGTGTGTGTACAGTAGGACCTCTACTATTGTGTGTACAGTAGGACCTCTACTAGTGTGTGCACAGTAGAACCTCTACTAGTGTGTGCACAGTAGGACCTCTACTAGTGTGTGTACGGTATGACCTCTACTATTGTGTGTAGAGTAGGACCTCTACTAGTGTGTCTATACGTAGGACTTCCACTCGCATGTGTACAGTACGAACTCTACAAGTGTGTGTACAGTATGACCTCTACTAGTGTTTGTACAGTATGACCTTTACTAGTGTGTGTACAGTAAAAACTTCCAGGACAGTCATCATTATTAATTATATTAACAACGCTATTTATTCACATATTGGGTCTCACACCAAAAAGCTGTATCACCATGACAACCCAAATTACATTTCCTCGGACATTTATTGAGAACAACTGCAGCATCAAAAGTGGTTCGTTGTCTTCAACTATGTACTCCCATCATTGTGTCCGGCACAATATCTCATTAATTGCATTAAATTTAACTCCATAATGCAGTCCTGGCCCGGTCAGTATCATATTGTTTGGATATTAGGATCACCCCTCAGGTCACACAATGTGAAGATGTCCTGATGCATTCTTGTGTGTTGGCTTATTGTGAAATAAATGCACCATGGAATGTGTTTCATTGAAATTACAATAACCAATGTTGTGTTTCATTCAACCATGAACCACCAGAATGTTAAACCCTGTTTTAATGGGGTGTGTGTGTGCATGTTTGTGTGTGTGCATGTTTGTGTGTGTGTGTGTGTGTGTGTGTGTGTTTGTGTGTGTGTGTGTGTGTGTGTGTGTGTGTGTGTGTGTGTGTGTGTGTGTGTGTGTGTGTGTGCTTACATGCAAAGTACATTTGTATTATCTCAAGATACCAAAGGAGAACACATTAGAGGTTCACTCAGTACAGTCTACAATGATGGGGAGATCTCAACATGTGGG
>OZ026553.1:3391508-3399008 GCA_964020155.1 Chondrilla cf. caribensis
TTGTACGCATACTAAGCAAGTCCCATTGTAACTTCCATCACAGATCCACTCTAATGTGTATTGTACACGTGGATATGCACCACATGGTATAGTTGCTCTACTTTTTACGAAATACAGTGGAACCTGTATTAAAGACCACCTCTACACAAAGACCACCTGTCCTAAGTGACCACTCTTAAACTATCCATACATAATCTCAACTACACTGATACACCT
Source organism: Chondrilla cf. caribensis (assembly GCA_964020155.1). Lineage (NCBI taxonomy): Eukaryota > Metazoa > Porifera > Demospongiae > Chondrillida > Chondrillidae > Chondrilla > Chondrilla cf. caribensis. The sequence continues at coordinate 3,391,725 of OZ026553.1, forward strand.
CTATATAAAGACCACCTGTCAACAGAGTCCACATTCCCTCAGTCCCCTGGATGGTCTTTATGGACAAGCTCCACTGTATTTTGCAGATTGAATGCTGGCCTTGCAATTTGCGTTGTTGTTACATATCAAGGAAGAATGGCCAGAGGAGAAGTATTTACTAGTCAATTCATCAATAATCCAAAATCGTTTACATAATCTGCAAAATGAAATCCCACAAAATTAGAGTGAATACGGTAGTCGAATCTTTCCAATTTCTACACACTTACTGAATATCCATATCTCGTACTCTCTCCTTACCTAGCTGGTCATCATGTTACAATAGAGTGCTGTGTGTGTACAGTACAATTTGTGTAGTAATTTCTCCAGAGACCGCAACTAAACTTGTTTTCGTCAAAAGGTGCTTACTACATACGTTTTGGAATGAGTGTATACTGTTTGTGTGAACATGAGAACAAATAAAGCTTATATGTGTGTTTATCAGGTGTGTGTTAACCAGTAGTATGTATGTGCTACATAGGAATGTGTACTAGCTGAGAGTGTGTGCTGAACAGGAGTGTGTACTAACCAGGAGTGTGTACTAACCAGGAGTGTGTATCAACCAGGAGTGTGTACCAATCAGGAGTGTGTACCAGGAGTCCTGGTGTACAGTACATACTTGTAAACCAACTTCGGGTGTGCTACTCGGGGTACTCATGATGCATGCCACACCCCACGTACAGTGCATGCCACACCCAACGTATAGTGCATGCCACGCCCCATGTACAGTACATCCACACCCCATGTACAGTGCATGTCACACCCCACGTACAGTGCATGCCACGCCCCATGTAAGGTGCATGCCACACCCCACGTACAGTACATCCACACCCCACGTACAGTACAAACATTCATTAGGTCTCCATTCCTTCCAGTTTGTACTGAGTTCACCAAGAAGACCCTCTGTTTAGTTCAAAATTTCCACAGTCCATAGCATAAGGAAATGCTCTCATAGTTGGCATTTTTTTGCCATTGATCGCTCTGTGAACCTGTCTGGTATGCTTATATGGTCCAATCATAGTACTCCATGGGTTGAGATCACCATGGGAACAACCACGGTTCAGTACCAGACATTTTCTTTTTGTTGTTGTGGCGATTTCCTTGGAGATCACATATTATATTTGTATGGGTTGACTGGTTCTATCAAAGTAGCCTGGACAGCATTTTCCAGTGGATGGTGTGTTAGTGCTTTAAGGGTCTTTCTATTCACACTTGGAGATGGTGTGTTGTACCTGTATACTTCGCACTGGGTGGATGGTGTGTTGTACTGTATACTTCACACTGGGTGGATGGTGTGTTGTACTGTGCACTTCACCCTGGGTGGATGGTGTGTTGTACCTGTATACTTCACCCTGGGTGGATGGTGTGTTGTACTGTATACTTCACACTGGTCGATGGTGTGTTGTACTGTATACTTCACCCTGGGTGGATGGTGTGTTGTACTGTATACTTCACACTGGTCGATGGTGTGTTGTACTGTATACTTCACCCTGGGTGGATGGTGCGTTGTACTGTGCACTTCACACTGGGTGGATGGTGTGTTGTACTGTATACTTCACACTGGGTGGATGGTGTGTTGTACCCATGCACTTCACACTGGGTGGATGGGGCTATTGATCTGACCTGTATACCCAGTGGGTGATGGGTTGACCAATGTTGCCCTTGATCTTGAGGTCCTTACTCAATTACAGTCTTATCAGGTATTGCCTTACAGTTCTAACTGATTGGTTGATAGGGTGGGATTCATTTTGATTTCATTAAAGTAAACATTTAAGGCAATTTCAAAGAGACTTAAGTGAAAACATTGTATGCCAGCTCCCGATTTCCATATAGGTGTCATCAGTATGTGTTGTAGTTGCAGCTGAGTGTGTGGGCATGGAAGCCCTTGTGTTTATTGGAGTTGTCTGTGACCCTCTCAGCTGTTTGAAGTTTGTAACCCTGGTAATCGTTTTAATCTCCTGATATGGATTCTGTGATATTTGTCCACTAATCGTTTAATCTGCATGGCAACAGCTGAGCTGCGTCCAGGAGTGTAGTCGGGTTCGGAAAGGGAGGGGACATGTGTGGGCGTGGTTATGGAAGTCTGCATATAAGGTCGATATTGCGACGTGTACATGTACTGCAATGAAACCCATCTTTACACACATTCAGAGAGATCTCACATTTTATTTTATGTTATATAACAGAAGGTAATCTCAACAGAATGCATCGCAGTACTGTTCTTGAATTTGAGGGTAGTTTTTGGAGCACGGAAAAACGTTAATATTGTAACCTGAAATCACACATCAAGGATCTGCAATAAGTGTGGTCCCTTCCGCACTAGAAACCACAGAATTTGTCTGCAGTTTATATCAATATTGTTAATTGCCGTCATATCTAACTATCTTCTGCATTCTTCAGTCTTAATGCACAGTGAGATTATATCTGGTTATCTTGAAAGTCCCAAAGTTTTTCTGTCTTGGGAATGACCGAGGTTGAGATGGGTTTCATGGTACGAAGCCTTCTGTAGGCTGTGTCGTGTGTTTGTAGTTGTGGGCTGTTATCAGGATGGGGTGCTGAGTCCCAAACACACCTGACAACATGACCAATTTGAACTTAAAAAGCCCGTAATTGATACGTTTTGGTTTTCTCCTCCCTTGTATGATACCGGCTACGAGAATCCCAACGTTTTCTAGAGATTCCAAGTCATCGTGTCAACAGTCGGCTTGTCTGAGATGCATTTTAGTATTCAGGCTGATCCGTCCCTCAAATGCCTCAGATTACACTATGGTGTTCCCCCATAGTCCTCATGCATCCCTTGTGGTCCAGTCGGTCAGACTGACTCACAGCAAAACTGAAGCAGCCGACAGTATTCAAAAATTTCTGGAAAGCCATACAAGTGTTTTCACCATCACTACTATGTGTACATGCATGTGCATACATGTGTGTGTTGTTTGCTTTAGGGATATCCTGTGTGTGAGGGGTTTTGTATGGTAGTGAGACAATGTGAGCATTTTGTCTGCAAACATGTGGTTGGCTGAGTGTCTGGTGTATTGTAAGTAAAATTGAAAGTATGTGGTTTGGTGTGTGTGTGTGTGTGTGTGTGTGTGTGTGTGTGTGTGTGTGTGTGTGTGTGTGTGTGTGTGTGTGTGTGTGTGTGTGTGTGTGTGTGTGCATGTGAGTGTGTGCGTGTGCGCGTGTGGTGTGTGTGTGTATGTGTGTGTGTGTGTGTGTGTGTGTGTGTGTGTGTGTGTGTGTGTGTGTGTGTGTGTGTGTATGTTTGCTACACAAGGTATACACACACATCTCTAGTTGCCCAGGGATCATTTTTGAACTAGAGGTCATTCTCAGCAACATGGCTGCCCTAGCAGACATCAATCCTGGTGGTGGATAGATGTGTTTACTTCCCATTCTCTCCAGGAGGCACTTTGGAAGGAGCATGTCCTTTGATGTGTGTTAATGAAATTCATAGTTGTTTTTTTGCCAATGTACTAGGCGCCTGTTGTACTGATAACGCTGTTGCTAGGATAACCAGTTTACATTGCATGTAGTAAGGCAGTGTGTGAACCTTTTACCTCCCATGCCATTTCCCATGAATGCGAGGTGCAAACTAATGCCATCAAACTTCGTAGCCATATTGGCCACCACCTCCCTTTACCACTGTAAACTATACCTAATTAAAGGGTAGTGATAAACACCCTTTTCCCTGCAAACTCAAATTACCTAGAAATTTAACATTGCTGTAGACTGTGTGTTGTATCTTTGTATCAGTGGGTTGTGCATAGTTACTCCATTTACAGGTGTATTGATTGTTCGATATAGTATTTATAGCTTCTCGGCCAATGCCTGTCCATTTTGACATCTTCCATGACATGGTACACTACGTATAACTCACCTCTCACCTGTGCACAGTGTGCAGTGTGCACAGGTGGTCTCTGTGAGGACAGCAAACACAGGCATTCTTGTGATTTCAGCTACCAGTGTGGATTCTGAGCTAGACAGGTATCTTACAGAAAGTTCAGAACCTACGAGAACTATTTGCAGTAAATTCCCACAATCTCCCCAAAGTCATTGGTCATTCTAAGTCCCCAGTGAATGTGGCTCCTTGGATGTCTGGGATTTGGCCAGACAGTGCACATTTCTAGCAATTCTACAAGGTCCCCTTGTGGGAAGCCATCCAAGTAGGTTTCACTGCTTTCCATTCTTCAAGACAACAACAACAACACATCAAACTAGCCATTCCACATGAGTACATACGTACAGTATGTGTGAATGTGATCGGTTGTATATGTTGTGTATGTGCAGTGTTTAAGTTGTCCATGTGCTTCACACTATGTGTATTGTACAGTGTGTATGTGCCCTGTGTCCCCAGTAGGACCTCTACTAGTGTGTGCACAGTGGGACCTCTACTAGTGTGTGTACAGTAGGACCTCTACTAGTGTGTGTACAGTAGGACCTCTACTAGTGTGTGCACAGTAGGACCTCTACTAGTGTGTGCACAGTAGGACCTCTACTAGTGTGTGTACAGTAGGACCTTTACTAGTGTGTGTACAGTAGAACCTCTACTAGTGTGTGTACAATAGGACATCTACTAGTGTGTGTACAGTAGGACCTCTACTAGTGTGTGTACAGTAGGACCTCTACTAGTGTGTACAGTAGGACCTCTACTAGTGTGTGTACAGTAGGACCTCAACTAGTGTGTACAGTAGGACCTCAACTAGTGTGTACAGTAGGACTTCTGCTAGTGTGTGTACAATAGGACATCTACTAGTGTGTGTACAGTTGTAATAGCTGGTGGTGTTGCCTGATTGAATGTTGTTGTAATTTAATGGACAGTTGATCATGCAGGCCATGATGGAGTCACACCAGGGCAATTAAATCAATAATTCCACCTGTAATGACCTTTTAATGCATATACCTTTAATTAAAAATGTGGTTAGTGCTTGTCTTTGTTTTTGATATGTCACATTAGCCTGTTCAATTCATCGAGGCATTCCAGCCATTAAAGTTCACAATGCTAATGAGTTGGAGCCCTTTGAAAAGTGCCTGTGGGTAGTGGAACGCAAAGAGACCACCTGTGCATGTTTGTGTATATGCCTACATATGTATGTTTGTATGTCCATGACACAGTTTGTAAATACGTGTGTGTGTGTGTGTGTGTGTGTGTGTGTGTGTGTGTGTGTGTGTGTGTGTGTGTGATGTGTGCGTGTGTGTGTATTAGTGTGTCTCTGTGTTCTCTCTCTCTCTCTCTCTCTCTCTCTCTCTCTCTCTCTCTCTCTCTCTCTCTCTCTCTCTCTCTCTCTCTCTCTCTCTCTCTCTCTCTCTCTCTCTCTCTCTCTCTCTCTCTCTCTCTCTCTCTCTCTCTCTCTCTCTCTCTCTCTCTCTCTCTCTCTCTCTCTCTCTCTCTCTCTCTCTCTCTCTCTCTCTCTCTCTCTCTCTCTCTCTCTCTCTCTCTCTCTCTCTCTCTCTCTCTCTCTCTCTCTCTCTCTCTCTCTCTCTCTCTCTCTCTCTCTCTCTCTCTCTCTCTCTCTCTCTCTCTCTCTCTCTCTCTCTCTCTCTCTCTCTCTCTCTCTCTCTCTCTCTCTCTCTCTCTCTCTCTCTCTCTCTCTCTCTCTCTCTCTCTCTCTCTCTCATATGCTAGATCAACACAAAACACAATAGTTTGTGGAGCTGTAGCACACACTCCCTCTGTTAGCCGTATTGCTTTTGAATGATGCCATTCACCTGAGAGTGCATTTAGTAGATAGGTGGTCCTATGGTACACCTACATCTTATAGGGAAATTGCTAGCTACACGCACACGCCCATTACAAAAGACATGCTTCTACGTACACACACTCCTACATGCGTAAACATGCTAACAACAGATTTTTCATCATTTCCCTGGTACTTTGCTGATGTGGCAACCTCTACAGGTCTCCACGTTAACCCACCGAAGCTGAGCTAATCGAATTTCTCAGTTCCTTTGCTGTAACATATACTCTTTATGTTATCATAATCAATTCAATTGGCCATGGTGATGCGTTTTGATGGGGCTACCTAGTGAGTGTGCATACAGGTGTATGTACAAATACATCAAATTCAATGAAAAAGTGGGTTTAGTAGAACTTTCATGTGCTGTGAGGAAGTATGCTTTCAATAAGGGAGAAATCGGATCTGCTATAGTTTCAATTTTTCAATGAAGATTTGGTGGAAATTTGGCTACTTTTGTGTTGTAGCCAGTTGGCATATAATTAGTATACGGTTGGTACAGAGTTGACTTCCTGTGGTTCATCAGTGTGAATTCTGTACTGCTTCCTGTGTATTAGCATTGTTGTGGGTAATTACTCAAGTTTTGATAACAGTTTGTGTGTGTTTACATAACGACATGTACCCTCCACACCCTTGCTCTCTAGTACACAAGTGAGTGGACACACACAGACACACACACACACACACACACACACACACACACACACACACACACACACACACACACACACACACACACACACACACACACACAACACACACACAACACGCATGCACACACACACACACACACACACACACACACACACACACACACACACACACACACACACACACACACACACACACACACACACACACACACACGGGTTAATGTGTGTACACACATACACACAGACAGGTAGGCAGGGATACTCATTCGTTCAGTCATACACACACAATTGGCTGTTTGATCTATAATACGATGGTGTATTCGTTCGTACAACAATAATATGGTTCCCTATTATGTTTCCCACTTTGACATTAGTTCTATTTTACTTCATAATATCTGATTTCTGTTTTAACTGTGTTTATCTCCAAGAGGTAACTTAGTGGCACACCTGTATCCGCATGTTTTCCACCGCATGCGAACAAATAAAAGCGTACGGTCTATTCTCTCGCAACGGATCCCAGGGTTGATACACATGTCATTCGTTCGTGCCATATTTGTCCGGTGGTAGTCAAGTAATGAAGTTTGGTTATCTCTTACTTCTCATAGTTTTGGGTTACATGTGTTGGGGGAACTTTGTCTTATTGTATCATTGATAATGAAACAGGTGTGTGTGTGTGTGTGTGTGTGTGTGTGTGTGTGTGTGTGTGTGTGTGTGTGTGTTATATGCGGACGTACTGTGCATGAAGATAACCTTATATCACAGTGTTGCCCTGTTCACCACTATGGGCGGAGTATCCAGGTTAAACTTCACTAAATGTCGCGAAATTAACCTAAAATGTTCCACACAACATACTTCCAATCCGAGCA
>OZ026553.1:3404008-3421508 GCA_964020155.1 Chondrilla cf. caribensis
ATTGTTGAGTCATTGATAACAGACACCCAAATTTAATTTGCTGTTAGGCAGTGGTAACCATTAAGATGTACTTATGTATGTACTGTATTTGCCTGTAAACTGCTCCCATGCATACTGTGTGTCTGTACACCATTTGTCTAGTACAGTATGTGCCTATGTGTGTATACTTCACTGTTTAGTAGGTCACCTCTGTATAACAGCCAGTTGGCTAGGTCCCAAGGATGACTCTTGTAGTTAGACCGACGTGTAGCCCGTCCAAGCTTGGCTGTTAGGTACATTACGTTTCTTCTCATTCTGTCACTCGTTGTTGTGTCCTGGGTGAGTTTTCTTTGAGCAGGCATCCAAGGGCTTCTCATTGGTAGGGCAGACAGAATTACATCACTAATAACGTCTAAGTGAATTCATGGACATGGTGGTTGCGTGGAGACATTATGGGAGAGAGATGGTCTTACCTGTGTATCCTTCCACATCTGTGCACTGTGTATTGCAGAGAGATGCACTAATACAAGTCTTCTGCCACATGATCATTTGAGGTCACTTGATGTAAGTGGTGGTTCCTTTGGTTTGTATTACAGAGGTTGTCTGCAAGTAGGACTGTATTGCAAATGTATTTGTCGGATTAGCAAGATTTCTCTGCGCTCACACTAAACTCTTACGTGCCACCTATAAGGAGTTGATACCTTAGTAATACCACACACACACACACACACACACATTGCCATTTGTGTTTGTGTTATTGCCTGAGTGTTTCCATGCTTGGTGTATTTTCGAGTTCTTTTCTTAAGCACCTGTTTTCTTATCTCCTAATCGTTCCCTATTGATCTCTATGTAAGGATTACTAATGTGAATATGAGTGTGTGTGTGTGTGTGTCTGTGTGTGTGTGTGTGTGTGTGTGTGTGTGTGTGTGTGTGTGTCTGTGTGTGTGTGTGTGTGTGTGTGTGTGTGTGTGTGTGTGTGTGTGTGTGTGTGTGTGTGTGTGTCTGTGTGTGTGTGTGTGTGTGTGTGTGTGTGTGTGTGTGTGTGTGTGTACATTAGACATTTTGAAGAAGTTTCTATAGTTAGTTAAATTGTTGGGAGAAAAGGCTGCATGTATAAAAATCCTGGACTATGTGTATGTACATCAAATGCTGACATGAACACACACACACACACACACACACACACACACACACACACACACACACACACACACACACACACACACACACACACACACACACACACCAACTAGCTCTGTGCATCAAAGCCTGCAGTGTGACGTACAGTAGGTTAAGGTCACTGTTAACCCAGTGGACCTTTACAACAGACAGCTAGTCTACACTGCAGGTTACCCCCAAGGGACTAGGTTGTTGGTATTGTGTTTACTCCCTGTGGTGAGGTGGGTCTCCACTGCTCCTCCACCCAGTCCTAAATGAAATTAACAGGATATGAACACCTGCTCAGCTCATTAATATTCATAGCCCGCCCACACAACATTCATCTGTCTCCATATGCCAGCTCGGTAGTATTGCTTCACGTGGGGTTGTTGACAACTTTTGGAAGTCAATGAATCTGATTACAGTGGTTTCCATCTCTGATGTCTGTGTAGATGTGTGTGTTCCCATGTTACCTCACTCCGTGGGGCTACATGGGACCACATATCTCATGGATTATGCATCATGTGCACCACAAATGAATTAAGCGACCTCTCCGAGAATCAGGTCACTTTTGACTCCGCCTATCTCCCTGCTTCCTCCCTGCTCTGATACCATTCAGGTCAGCTGTTATGTCATAAGGGATCCTTATCTTGTGTTGGTTGGTTATGAATACTGTTTTGTGTTTTAGCAGTTTACCCAGATGGTCACAGATAGTTAAATCCCATCTCTCCAGTTTAATGAGAGCACTTCCTTCATCACTTTGGGGCTTTCAGTTATCTTTAAGTGATAAATAAAGCTAAATATATGTGTTTGTATAGCTATTGTGTTCAGAGGACTACAACCAACACTGTGGATTGGGATCTTATTCAATGCACAATCTTTTCTCATTTACATTTACTGGTAAACAGATCTACACTGCCAAACCAATAGAGGCCGTACTGTACACACACTAGTAGACGTCCTACCGTACACACACTAGTAGAGGTCCTACTGTACACACACTAGTAGAGGTCCTACTGTACACACACTAGTAGAGGTCCTACTGTACACACTAGTAGAGGTCCTACTGTACACGCACTGGTAGAAGTCCTACTGTACACACACCAGTAGAGGTCCTACTGTACACACACTAGTAGAGGTCCTACTGTACACACTAGTGGAGGTCCTACTGTACGTACACTAGTAGAGGTACACACTAGTAGAGGTCCTACTGTACACACACTGCTAGCGGTACTACTGTACATACATACACCAGTAGAGATATGATTGTGAACACTTGCTATTTATTACGTTACTTCTATCGTAAAGTTTTGTCTGTGAAGGAGCTCCAGCAAGAAGCTGATACCTAATTTGTCCCTCAGTTTTAATAGAATTAACTTACTTTTGAAATCACTGATAGTCACACTGCAGTAGCTGTACAATTAGATTTGTCCTGGCTAATTTCAAGCCCATGTGTACATATCTGTGTGTGGGTGAGCATCCTTGTTTGTGTAGGGTCATGTACACATCTGTACATGTACACATTCATATTGAATCACAAATTCAATGAGTAAAGTTTTATCAAGTGCTTCATTATCATGTTTGCATGCATGAACTCTTTGCATGTGTATGTACCGTACATGTTTGTGTGTGTTTATACTGTATGTGTACACGTACATGCATACTGTTATACGTATATGGTGCCCCCTTTCACATAATCTGCTATCAATTGAACTATAAACATATGGCATGTTAGTGGATAACTGATTCTGATCCGGTTAGTGTGGTATGTGTCTTGGTTCTCTGGCAAGGGGTTATCTTTACCCCTTCTTGTAACGTAATGCTTGATTTGATTGTGATGCTCCACATTTCGGGACGGGATGCGTGTTTACATTCGACGGTGACACCTTTCACCTGCCATGTACCCACTGAATGCAACTCAGCAATAAAAAAAAAAACTGTTAAATCCTCAGATTTTCTCTATATGAAGCTGCCCCTCATTTGCAGAATGTTCGTGTAACAATTTGTGTTTCATACGGTAGTTTTCTTAAGCGTATTATGTTGCTGTAGCTGGATAATTACATGTTGATGAGAAATTGGATTAGTATCACATTCTCTTTGCATCCTTATCTTTATATATTCACATAAGAATGTACGCATCCAAATATTCTCCAAAGCGTGCTTGTAAAGATTACGAGGTTCACTGGACACAATCTACAGGAAGTGAGATCTTAATATGTGGTCAGACTATGCAGGTTCGCTCAGTACAGTCTACAATGATAGGGAGATCTCGATATTATGTGAGTAGATTTGTAGAGGTTCACTCAGTACAGTCTATAGTGATAGGGAGATCTCAATATGTGGATAGATTGTAGAGGTTCACTCAGCACAGTCTGTAATGATAGGGAGATCTCAATATGTTGTTAAATTGTAGAGGTTCACTCAGTACAGTGTACAATGATAAAAAGACCGCACCAAGTAGTCGGATTGTTGTGTTTCTTTTCTGTACAGTCTACAGTTAGGAGATCTCACCATGTGGGTAGATTTTAGATGTGATTTTGTCCTTGTATGTAATCCCATGTCAATTCTAGCCTTCTGACTAATAACTGTTACGTCCTGGACACCTATGAACTTTAGGACTGTCATCATCACATTCATTAGGTATGATTTCAAGAGTATCAAATGTGCATATAATAACTATTATACAAATTGGTGCATGTGTGTTGGGGTTTGTTTGTGTATCAAATTGAGGAACATCGATGTCATACCACTTGGGTCACTCCTGCTGCATACCATGGTCAGGATGTTTATTAAACAGGGGACTCTTCTAGAGTTGTTTAGTTAAACAGTGGAGGCTGGAACACAGTACGGTAGGTACACATGTGTATGTTGTAGTGCTCACTAGAGGTCTTGTACTCTGGTCAGGGGAATTGATGTAACAACCTGTCCACATGTTGAGATCTCACTGTCACTATAGATGGTCCTGGGTGGATCTCTATAATCTGTCCACATGTTGAGTGGGCCTCTATAATCTACCCACGTGTTGAGATCTCCCAATCATTGTAGACTGTGCTGAGTGGACCCCTATAATCTAATCGCATGTGGATATTTACACATATTTGAGACTTGTATTGAGTGAATACCTGCAATCAACTAGGATACACTGTACAGTAATTTCCCACTCGATTATATGCTTTGTGTACCTTTGTCTCCTGAGTGACATAGCTTGTGTCCGTATCTACACACTTAAAGCATTGATATGGCTCCTGTTGAGCTCCTTGGATTAGTTTATGTTAACTTGTTGTCATGGCAATCCCTCCATAAGTTGCTCTGTGTGAGCTGTTCCCTCCAAAACTGCCCAAGTGAGGCATTCCAAGGCTTCAGTAGACCATAAAGAGTGTGAATTTCATTTAAAAGTTCTAGGGTGACCACTGTTACGCCCCTCATTTGTTTTTGAATGAAAACAAAGTTTGTTTATAAATTTAGTCGAAACCTGATAAATTCAATTTTCTCATGTTGCTGCTGAAAAGCATTTATCACAATGGAGCTGCATTGATGTATACTGCTCTTTGTTGTATGTTTCTGTTGTCCTGGTGTACTCACAACAGTGAGAATTATCATGTATGCTTGTTAATTGTTTACGCAGTCACTTGTACACAACTTAAAACTCGTTAACGTGTAATTGCTTAACGCGAAATCTCCATCATCACAAAACTTTTGTCAAGTCCCTACATTTACTACTAATGTACATACACATTATGTACTGTTAACATAAAATACTGTAAATAGGATAATTTGAAGTTTTCTGTAGTGGTTCTTGTTGAAGAGGTTCAACTGTATGTGTGTACTCTCATACTCCCTCCTGTGAGCTGCTTGGCTTGATTTTAAGAGGATGTATTTTAGAATGTGCATACGCGTAGTTTGTCCTGATTTATCCTACAACGTTTATACCCTTGAAACTTGTAAGGTGTTGGATAAACCTGGGTGAACTCTTCAGAGTTGAATGCTGAGGAGTGTGTCCATGATCTGAATAACTGTTGAGGCTAGGTTGTTGGATGAATCTGTGCAGAATTCTCAGACCTTGTTTGCTTGTACAGTCAATCAATCCTGGTTGCCAGTAGTCTAGAAAACACTGGGCCTTTCTTCCTCAGTTATGAATGCATGGTCAATCAATCTGAAACTAACAATGGAAGTGAAATGTGTGGCTATGCAAGACCAACTCACTTATATGGCATCCCTGTTCCACTTATGTACGTTTGTTGTGCATGTACGTGACTAGTGCAATGCATGTACGTTTGTATAGTGGTATGTTTCCTTTCCAGGAGAACTTTATAGTCTGCTCAGCCTGTTTATCTTAATTGACATGCAATTACATTAGTACATGAAATATTAAAACAGTGCAATGCGATCGATTGGCTTGCAATCTCGTTAACATGTGTAATACGGCAATGATACAATTTAGATCATCACACTTGACATGTGTTTATGTTGTTTATTACCTTTAGCAATCTGACACCTCTATCTCAACCATGCACAGAAAGTATGAATGTTTCAAATTCCTTTCAATTTCTACTTATGATTTTGAGTGTTCCGACTGCCTCAAAGTCTGTATTCCCACTGCTTGGAGTAGTGGTGTTGGGAGATCATTTTCATCCATCCACTGGTCATTTTATTCCAAAGATTTAAACTAAGATTTGCAATATGTCCGTGACACTATCACAATGCTCTTTCTTCCTGATCACGTAATGTAGCTCTTTGATAGTGTACACTTGGTCGCTAGTTGACTCGGTGTATCTCACCCTTTGGGTTGGGTGGCAGAAGTGTTGCCACTGTTTTGACGTTGATAATACGATCATCACATCTGAGATTAATCTGATTGATATGCATAATTACAGTGATATGTCACAATATTCAGATGGTGCTCTTGAATCATAATATGTTGGTAAGTGCTGACTCTCTTTCCAAGACAAATAGGGATTTCGGACTGTGAAGTTTCCAACTGTTGTTGGGAAAATCGGATTGAGGAACATTTAGAATCACAGTCTGGTGAAGAGAGTTCTTCTTCTGGACGTTTCAACCCTGTGGGTCGTCTTCAGCAGGTCTTACACTCTTCCAAGGTGTTTGTGCTGAAGTAGAGCATTAGTGGGTAACCTCCAGTCTAATGTATACCCGAACAATTATGTTCTAGTTACAGCCCAGGCTTTGATCCAAGTGACAAATACCAATGCCGTGGTGGTAAACACCTGTATTATGTCACAATGTTGTTTACACATTCATGGGTGGCCACCTGGATGGGGGGAATCCCCTACTGTGTGTTGACTAACACAGGTCTGGTAGTTGCAATGTACATAATTATTATGTGTGCCTTGTTGCATCTGGAACCTATAATACAATAACAACCTCTCTGTATCACAGATAAAGTTAACTCTTCTCTGTAGAAGGAACTGTTTTTGGATGTTTTTGTGATTGTTATTGTTGTCAGCAATTATTCGGAGGATGTTTATAGGAGAAACACAAAACAGTTGATTGAAAATTAACACCTGTCATCACCCACACAGCCAATAGTGCCTACTGACTGTCCTTGAGCTGAATGACATCCCATCAACTCTCAGTTTATGGCCCATGTAGTATATGATGTAGCAGCTGTCATTTCTTTTTTGCAAAGTATTCGTTTCATGTCAAATTATAGCAATATTGATTGAGCATGTACTGAATTGTATAATTATTGTAATCGTGCTACATTTGTACATCAACGTTCTTTGTCTAAAACAAATCTTTGCATGACTCGTACGTCTAAAGGTGCCTTTATTTTCATGTCTCCAACTCCTGGATCCACAGAAGTACATGTGTATGGGCGATTTATGGTGTGTTTTTGAATAGGGTGGTGCGTACAGCACACGTCACACAGATATGTCGTATGGTAGCATAATCGTAGTACATTGATTTTGCGATTGAGTTGCTCTGGAATTACAGTTGAATTACAAATAAGCCGAGATAATACAATCTCATCGTTATTAAAGCGTCATCAAAATGGTTGTGATGAATTGACATTTTTATTAATTTCATATCTGTCATCACATTTTCATCCCTATGTGAAGTGTCCACCAGCTTGTTGACTCATTTAACGAGCCTACATATGTACGTACGCATACTACCAAGCAGATACCTCACAGAATATCAGTACAGATACTAATTATGTTAGCTATGTTGCATTCCCTAAAACTAGTTACACCACATTACAATGTGCAATAGTTCCAATCACATTTCTTATGTTGCAGCTGGTTACTGTTATGTTATATCATGTAACAGAGGTTTATAGAACATATCACAAGGTTGTTTTCTGCCTAGAGAAGGTAACAAATATGCTCGAAGCTTTAACTCTCACATCTTCTGAGTTGTAATGTTATTATCTGACTGCCATATTGAGTACAAATCGGACTTTTATATGGAGTATATAACCTTTGTATGAGCACATTCTGTTACATACGGCCATGCTACTTAATACTACTGTCAAGTATTATCTACAGCGGAACCTCTCTATTATGAATACTTTGGGACCTCAATTTTAGTCCTTATCACAGAGGTGTCCTCAATTCAGAGGTTACTTAATACAGTACAGTACTACACTGGGACACAGAATGGTGTCTTTATTATAGAAGTTTCTGCTATCCAGAGGTTTGTAATAGAGAGGTTCCAGTGTATACGTGTATTTGAACTGTGTGTGTGTGTTGTTCGTATTCGGTGCATATCACTTGTCTGAGTTGAATGTGCAAGTGGTTGTAGGAAAGAGGGAAGGTGTAGGAAACCAATGGACTCCACATTCCTATGCATGTTCTTTGTGTGATTCTACATATGTGTTGTGTGCCCTAAGGTGTCTACCAACTCCCCACTTGGTATGCATTCGTTGCATATTAACCCCAACTGACCTACCATGAATGTGTGGGCTGCAACGTGTCACACCTTAATTGCCTCACTTTAATTATCAATCCATCAAAATCAATCTTCCTGTTCAAATACACAGGATATACACACTCACTGATTGTACAGCAGGGAGTGCTCAAAGGTCTTTTAAAAACTAATTCAGCATTGTAGTTGACCTTTTATGTGCACATGTATGACCTCACTAAATGTACTAGGTGAGTTAAATGGCTACCTAATCACTGCTGGTTTACATCAGTGCTTCATGGTAACCAGATAGGGACTAAAAGTAATTGTATTTTAAGAGTGATTGAAATATTATGTCATCTCAGCTGTTTTTACTGTCCATGCTAAGTGTATGTTCTCCTTATGTAACATCCTGCATGTGTGTGTGTGTGTGTGTTTGACAGTGTGTATTCTAGTTGTATGTGACTCTGTTGATAATGACACTATTTGTAGTCCTCTTTGATGTGTGTTGGTGAGTGTACTGGAAGTGATGCAACTACTTTCAATGACAGCAGAGCCATTTTAGTACACTATTTGTCCTGGAACACCAGTAAGCCACTTATATGACTTCGATGGTTCATTTACTTGTGTGAATATGTGTTTTATTTTTAATTTTTGTGACTAATTTTGTAGGTAGACATAAATACATAGTTTTATACAGTTATTTCTTGAGATGCATATTTTGTACTTACCAAATTTCTAGTCTCAATACCAATGTTCTCAATCTATATTTTTACCATAGTATGAAGATAACTCTTGTTTTATATGCATATGTAAATGTACTGTGGCTGGAATAAGATCTGCATACTAATCTATGGCACATGTATGTAGCAATATGGAGTAAGTACCACTAAATCCTTAGAAATAACTGTCAGGGAGATCTTTGTCAAGAATTACAATTTTCATCCTGTGTCTGTGAAATTTAATGACATGCAAGATTCAGTATGTGCTCACAAAGGATCCCAGTGAATATGCACAGTACTTGCAATGTCTGCGTGTTCGATCTCACACAGTCTTACTGTAGGGCAAAGGTGATGAAATGTTACGAGTGTGTATACACTGTGTGTGTTTCTTCATGCCATCACACCATGATGTGCAGATGACTTACTGTTCTTTGTAACAGACAGAGTTGTGAAGGTGTATTATGTAGAGTGGTGCTATAATGTGACCGTCATACTATCAAATGATACATCAGTCGTCTGTTTTTTTTGTTCAGTCTACGTTTGAGTGTGTGTTTTACAACCAGCATGCCCAAAAATCCCAGTGCTACTTTAACAGTTGGGATTAATCCCATAGTGTATGTACGTGTCAAAATTTGGAATACAAAAAAACCTAGTCGGGAGATTGATTCTGGACCAATCTCCCGAAGTATCAAGTGCCACTTCCTCTATTCTCCCAGCATTGTATTACCACTACTAATGACTTACAAGTGCCAGCCAGTACACATTCTCTGATCCTGCGAACAATAATAAAAAAAATCATTTCAATTGTTGTGTGGAAACATTACATTTCAAACTATGTTAAACATGCATTTGTGGTACCTTTGTCATTCGACTCTACCGCATGCATACATCCCTCATTGTATGTGTGTTCAACATATGTACAGGTGTCCATTGGTTGTCACCCTGTGTGCACACAATCCCTGTATCGGTGTCCGTCTGTGAAGACAGTATGGCAGCGATGCATACTCCCTTCATTCTATATGTGTTCAACATATGTACAGGTGCTCATTGGTTCTCACCCAGTGTGCACACAATCCCTGTAACGGTGTCCGTCCCTCAAGACAGTATGGCAGCAATGCATACCACAGTTCGTGGTAGGGCTGTAGTTCTTTGGACCCTATAAACCTTCAACTTAACCACAATATATAGGGTTACTATGGGAATGTGTTGAGTGTGTGTTGGGTTGGTGTAATCAATAATCTATCCAGAAATAGGAAAATCATTACCTCCTTTGATGTGTTCAGACCCCCACTAGGGTTGGAGTGATGAAAAATGTTAATGAGTTTGTGATTTGAAAGGCATTTCAATTTTGGAACCTCATTCATAGAATTATTCAGATCTTTTCAAAGGTTCCTATAAACGATTTTATGGGATCTTTTCTTCTTGCCTCGCATTGACTTTCTGCTCTGAATAGTTCGTTCACGTGCGAAAGTCGTGTCTTCGACTCGCGTGCAACTTTTACACTTGTGCCGGACAACCTACACGATACGGTACGTGTACAGTTCGAATGAAGGGGCTCTACACCGGATTTCCGTTCCGTGAACTCACATTCTTTGTTTTTGATGTGGCGACAGGAAGCACCGAAGCTCCGAGCCAGCTTCATAAATTGGATTACAGTGACCCCTTGAATAGAAGCTGTGCAGCTTGAGAGTTTTAGAGCCAAACCAGCAACTTAAGAGTCTTGCAGCGACGTACTTGAAGCATTCATCTAGTACAACACACTAGGTGCAATCGTGCGAGTCATGGAAGTATATTGTCCCACGTACTACAACCCTATTGCAAATTTACGAAATAGTTCATCTTTCGATTCGCCAGTTTCGCTCAGCCCGGACCATCTGGATACAAGCAAGGATTTTTCAAGCAGTTGTGTTCAAACGATCAAGGAAGAAATGGACCGGTCACCCTTATCGAACGGCATAGGAATGGAATCGCCATGGGCATCCTACCCCACGATCCCAACCGGGCACGCCATGGGTGGATTCAGACACTGTCAAGAGTACCCTTTGCAGAGACCGCTGCCTGCAGCAGCATACAGTGGCACCCTACAGCTGCACGTAGACCCGTCCCAGCAGCAAAGCAACATTTTCATACAAGTTGGACATCCCTGTTACCCTCCTCGCGGGCCTCCCACACCACCCGAACCCATTCGAACCGAGTCGAATGCACCTGTTTCACAGCAGACTTCGACGTCCACCTACGTGAATCACCCTGCCGGGGCTTTCCAGCACGTGGAGTGGCCGGTACCGGGCGCGCAGTGTATCGTTCCGGGACCTCACTCGGAGTTTAACGTACACGCGATCCCTGGAGCAACGCTACCCCAGACCCAGCCAGGTTAGAGCGCCCATGGCGCGCGAATGTGTCTTTAGCTACAAGGCTACGACACCAACCGCCAGACTAGGCCTGTATCGCGTAACGGTTTGTGGTGTGCTAACGGGAAACCTGATATATAAAAAGGCGGGCTTACCCTTCGCGCGCTATTGAAACCTCTCCCTTGTAAACCTATCCGTGTTTTAGCAGTAATTTTAGCAGACTGTTGACTACCAAGTGTTTATTGGAGAGCTCTCGAATATCTAACGCTTGTTGTCTGTGACCTTAATTTCATGCTGTTGCCATTCGGTTGATACGCACCAAAACAAGTCTGTTGTATGCATGTGTCTGTTTATCTTGGAGCACATTGCAAAATGTGGTTGTAGGAATGTCAGTTGGTTAATGTTTAATCAGAAAATTAGTTATTAAACTGTTATCTTTGTTGATGTGTACATGGATGCATGTATGTGCCTGTGTGCAGGTTGTTAGTTTTGCTTTTCGTATCGCAGCTGCAGGTTCGACCAAAGTGTGCGCTCACTGCGGTACGACTGAAACTCCCCTGTGGAGGAGAACATCCGAAGGAAGGTTCATTTGCAATGCTTGCGGTATCTACTGGAAAACCAACAGCTGTCCCAGACCTGTCCCCAGAGCCAACAGTAAAAGACCAGTGAGTGTGAGCAAACTTCTTGTTTGTTTGTTTGTTTATTTGTTTTCTTTGGCTGTTTGCTTTCTTTGGGAGATGAAAGGTCACTGTTTTGATGTGTCAGTTGTCAAGGTGTGGTCTCCAACACAAGTCATGAATGTACTCCCTGTAATAGTATTCATTGTGTGGACGTGACCCTGGTGCCAATGTGGTATGATGGGGATTAATGAAATTCATATTAATTCACCCCAGTGTACAGGGGTCTGCCCTATTTGGAAACCCAAGGTATGAATTATTACCAGTTTAATCTCAGTGGTGTGTTTGTACAGTTGTGTTTGGTGTTTTGAGCGTCAGTGTCAATATTTATCAGGTGTACATACCTGGTAGGGGCCGAGAACACTGTACTGAAACGTGTACTAGCTTGAAAGTCGTGTGTGTGCGT
Source organism: Chondrilla cf. caribensis (assembly GCA_964020155.1). Lineage (NCBI taxonomy): Eukaryota > Metazoa > Porifera > Demospongiae > Chondrillida > Chondrillidae > Chondrilla > Chondrilla cf. caribensis. The sequence goes on from OZ026553.1 coordinate 3,416,163, forward strand.
GTCTGTGTGTGTTTCTGCATGTCTGTGTACCAACATTTCTATGTTGTACCTCTGCTTGTAGTCTTAACACAGTCTACCTAGTGGAGGGCACTTCAGTGGGGTGGCTCTTGTGTTGTAAGATGTGTGGTCTTGTGACATAATATTGTTTACATTCAGTGTGTGTGTGCATCTATGCATGACTACGTACTTCCTACCAAGGATTGTGGATCTACATTTGATTCTGTGCTTGTGGTCAAATTAATACCACCCGATTGATATCAGGTGAACCTTCCTTTTCTTAGCTGTAACCCAAGACAGACTAATACCCCTTCAGTCTTGGATGTAGACGTCCCTAGCTCATGTGTCGCTGTGGGTGTCAGGTTTACACAATCCTGTTGGTGTGTGTGCACAGTCTCAGATGTACATTGGCGCTATCCCTCCTGTGTAATTATGTGCGTAGCAATGATTGAATTTCTCCATGGGTTGCATGGACAACCATGAAATACAATCTTTATTGGTATTTCATGAGGTCTTCTTTGAAGGCACATTCAACTACTCACACTGTACAACAACTGCCTCCTACCACTGTGGTCAAGTCACATGCTAACCACCATCAGCACAATATCAGGTTTCCCTATTGGGACAACAGTTTATACAAGTATGTCGAATCAGCTCTGGTACTTCTAGTGATGGGTAGTGTTCTGTTGTGTAATGTGCGAGGAAATTTGCTCTGAAGAGATGTGTTGGTCTGACCTCACCTCCCACAAGTATGCAGGAGGAATGTGCTGAACATGAGACAGCTTCCTGTTTCATCTTGATGTGTGTGTGTGTGTGTGTGTGTGTGTGTGTGTGTGTGTGTGTGTGTGTGTGTTTAGTGTACGTGTGTGTGTGTGTGTGTGTGTGTGTGTGTGTGTGTGTGTGTGTGTGTGTTTAGTGTACGTGTGTGTGTGTGTGTGTGTGTGTGTGTGTGTGTGTGTTTAGTGTGTGTGTGTGTGTGTGTGTGTGTGTGTGTGTGTGTGTGTGTGTGTTTAGTGTACGTACATGTGTGTCTGATCATTCATGCATGAACACATACAAATAATATATACTCACACGTGTGTGGAAGGACTGTGTAGGGATCCTTGTCTTGTACTCACGTTAAAGTATCCAAGCATCTCGGGATCACCTGTAGTTGTGTACAGCAGGTTCTACATGCATACACGTATGTAAATTGTAAATTGCACTCTCGTACTCTTGTCAACTGTTTGCGATTCTGTTATGTAACACTGTGCTTCTGTGTCTATCTCCCACGAACCTGTTATGTTCGATACCACACATCCTGCTACTACCACCTACACAGTCAGTGTATACGTACGTATGCATACTTTCTGTACATATGAGTGTGTACATGCCTTTTATGTACAAGGTGTACGTTGTTACTTCAGTGGTGGGTGTCGTGTGTGTACTATGCCTGAAGGGCCCTTCGGACACCCACGAGTGTACCTTTGTGGCCATGGACACTCAATGCAGCCATACTTGCCACTATGTGAGAACTTTGCACCTCTAAGGCTCATGCTAGAAGAGCTTGCTCATTTTTTGGGATTCATGAATGTACACATTGTCTTTGAGGGTGCATATACCGAGAGCTAGGTCAGGCTTCCTCACTGTCAATTTCGTATTACATAACTTCCTCTGCATACTTCGAAGCTTTGTATTACGTTGGGCTAGGTTGGCGTAGCCCTCCCCTTTTGGGGGTGCATTTGGCTGACTTCCATTCTCAGCCACCGCTATGCTGAAAAGTAGGTGACGAGGGTGACTGGGGTGAGGGGTGGAATGTGCTTCATTGATTGTTGCCAGTGGATGGAGGCACACTAACATACCTAACTTGTTGCCTGTATGCATGTGTACAGTTGGAGTTTCACTTCCTGTTCATTCTGCATGTATGTGTGTGTGTGTGTGTGTGTGTGTGTGTGTGTGTGTGTGTGTCCATGTGTGTGTGTGTGTGTCCATGTGTGTGTGTGTGTGTGTGTGTGTGTGTGCTGCGTGTGCGTGTATGTGCTTGTGTGTCTGTGTGTGTGTGTGTGCTGCGTGTATGTGCTTGTGTGTGTGTGTGTGTGTGTGTGTGTGTGTGTGTGTGTGTGTGTGTGTGTGTATGTAGTCTGTATGCAAATTAACCACTTATGGCTGGTCTGTATGGCCCCTCCGACAAGATACACGTACAGCTTCATTCTCTGACTGTAACCATTGTTTTTGAAACTGAATTTTTCACCAGCCACCCCTTTCATTCCGGGCATCCTGAATCTGTACTTGTGTTAAGTTGTGTACATACGAGTTGTGAAGGGTGGGACATTTATATGAACTGCCTGTGTGTCAGTTTGAATAGCGATGTTGTCGGTGAGCTGGGTTGTCGAGCCGAGGGTAGATTGATGACACAAGGACAGGTACCTGACTGGCTGGGTGGCGGAGTCTGTGGCTTGTTCGCGACTCCCTGACATTTGTCAGTTGATATAGGTCGCATCAAGATGGCTCTTTGGTTGTGTTGGCCCCCTGGGAAACTTGGCAGCATTGCGCATTCGACTCGTGTGCTCTAACAACCAGGACCTTGTACCCCGATGTGTGCTCATAGTTGCTAAAAGCATAATTCGCTGAAAAAGACATAAAAGAGTGTACCTGGGTGCATCACATAACTTAACCATTAACAGTTTTGCCTGTTAATAGCACAACTGCCTTGACTGAAGGCATTGGTTGGGAGGTTACAGGTGTTAATCTCGTTTTTTGTTGAGTGGCTTGCCTGGTTGGTTTCCTGTGCTCCACCAGGTGGAACCTCCTAATCTTCCTTCAATTCCGATCTCTGTATATACACTAGCATTGTATGCACTCTGTTTCCCCTATCATGCACGCAGTATCTGACTCAGCAGTTTTACTTTTTTTTCATTTCCTCCCCTCATGATGGTTCGTTCACTTATATCAAATCAGTATCTAACTCTTTCTTTGATGAGCCCTCAACAGCACCCTAAGAGCATCATTTTCCAATCGTCTGCCTACCGGCCTACTTGCTGTAATCATCCCACAAGTGCTCTTAATCCCCGACAATCTTCATTTCTTCTGACTCTTAAGTTGATGATTTTAAGCTCTACCGCTCTCATTTTCTACTTGTCCTTATCTCCTACTGAAAAGGCAGTCCATTTTTAATGCATCGACCCAGAGCTTGATAAGAGTGTTATCTCTCTGTAAACAATGGGTCTGTATCTTCCTCGGAGTACTATGCGCTGTATGTGTTATTCTGGGATTTATTCCAAGTTATTTAATGTTTTTAAATACCCCGCCTGCCAAATCGAATATCATTCATCGATAATTTGTTGTCCTCTCTACGGATATGTGCCCTAAACACTCTGTTTTTTTGTGCTTTATTGACCGTATCTGGTAGCAACGACAACCAATCATTTCGCCCTGTGTTCATTGTGTACGAGGCAGTAGTGACCTATGCCAGTGTTTAGCTCCGTAACGAAGCTCTTTGTTGCATTTGGGTGGTTGTTTCAAGTGGTAGATTAATTAGAAGGCATTGCTATGTGTAGAGTACATATCCTGGCACATGAAGGATGTTGGTTTGTGTACTAATCTGTGGTAGTTTGTGGTGGGAACGATTTGTGAGTAGGAAGTGCACATTTGTACACATGCACACATACATATGTGTACACACTCAGCAAACCCTTAACACACACAAGTACATACACACGTGCACACACACACACACACACACACACACACACACACACACACACACACACACACACACACACACACACATATACACACGTGCACACACCTCTGTGTCTGACTTAATAGTGACCTAAGATCACTTCCTGTGTTTGTTTCTTTGAAGTGTCCCACCCTAACCCTGTCACCTCTCCATCATCCATTCACCTCTGTAGTGGTCACACACATTGGTAAACTAGCAGATTCTGCAGAGGTTCAGTTCACATGCTCTGTTATGATGCTTTGTACTAATTTTGGGTGTTTGCTTTGGTGTGCCACTTTCTACTGTATCATCTAAATGTATCAGATGTGTGTGGGAATATCGTGTTCGTAGGTCTCACTCAAAGGTATGTGCTAGTCTGGTAGATGTTATTTCATAGGGGGAAGGTTTATCGTGTCACCCCAAGTAGAGGCCGAGTGTGAAACAGTGACTTGATCTATACAAATCTAACCACATGTGAGATCTCGCCATCCGTACATACAGACGTACACACAGACTGAGGAACCTATCCTGTGTGCCTACTTCCTATACATACATACCTACGTATTCCTACAGACAGACACACACACCTACACCCTTCCACACATGCATACAGACAGACAGACAGACACATACATACTTACACCCTTGCATACACACATATTCAGACAGACAGACAGACATGTACGTGCATACATATTTACTCCCGTACGTACTGTCCTGTACTCAATCACTTCAAGAGTCAACATTATTCATGACTTGTGACAACTCCAGGACACTATGTCCTGTGCTTGGTTGACCACATCCTTAATCCGAAGATGCGCAACGTTGTCACCCCGTGTTCACACACTGGTGGTGGTGTTGCAAGGCTCTGTGATCTTCAATGTTGTAATTACACCAATTCTTCTCAGTTGTACTATGTGCAGGGGTTCACTACCAGGTGGGAGTGAGCACTGCAGTACAGAGTACAGTCCAACTGTGTATGTGTGACAGTGTGGTAAAATTAAATTTTAATTAGGAGGGTTTTACCCTTGACCTGAAGCCAGCTTGATATAACAGACATAACCCTTAGTGCTGGCAGTTACCATGGTGAAAATCCTCTTCCACCTCCTAATCTGTGTAGTATTTGTGTTTGAATTTGTTTCCCACCGTTTGTGAGGGGGATGAGTGTGGGGTGTGTGGGTGGATGGTGTGTGTATGGGCGAGTATACCTTTGTGGCCCTGTGTGGTATGATACTGCCCTGGCATGTGGATAATAAAGTGCGAGACTCATTAGTTCACTCAGGGGAGTCTGGAGAGAATGCTCATCTCTGTCACATCTGGGGGTTGAGACACCTCAAAGCTAGTTGGAATTTAAAACATACAGGGCTGTAGTACACTTCTGTGTGATGTTCAGTGTTAGGTATCTAGAGGGTGGGAAACTAAGTGAGGTCCTTCTCACAGTTTTCAATTATTACATAAGGTCACCTTACTCTAATGGAGTGGAAGGAAGCACTTTTTGTTCATCCTTCAAACCACCAGTAATGGTATCATTGCTGATGGCAGATGATGTCAGTGTGTGTGTGTGTGTGTGTGTGTGTGTGTGTGTGTGTGTGAGCATATGTTTGTTTCCAGAACCTTGACAACCAGCGGCCTTTGTTGCAATGAACCTC